>OY756948.1:35873700-36459319 GCA_963580275.1 Crataegus laevigata | reverse complement strand
CCCCCTTGACAGAGGTCATCTCATTAGCCTTTCTCGGCGAAGTGAGGTGTTACTAATATCAAAGCTCGGTGCCTCGACGCCGAGTCGCTTTACGATTACGTACTCACAAGAGGATCTCATAACTCAACACCGAGACGGCCGAATCACGTCTGTGGCCGAAGCCTTCGTCAGTTTTGAGTACCTCTGCACTTATACTCTAGTGTCGATTCGGCGTGGTCTCACCTTCATCAATACGGTGACCGTGGCCGAATTGGACGACCACAATTTGTGAATTTTGTAATTGGCAGCCTTGTCTTCAGGCTCTAGAACCTAAAGGCCGAGACACGTTCCTTTCTCGGCCGCAATCGCAAGATACAGAAGTTGGCCGCGCGCATCCATACCACATCAAGACAATTTACTTCTCGGCCGAAGCTCGGCCGACGAGTTGGCACGCCCCGCACACATTTGAAGGACAACAGTTAGACTACTATTCACTCGGCCTGCGCGCCACGTAGGCTAAGTAATATTTGTAGCTAACAGGTACTCCATTGGTGACTCGTCGGACGCTTGAGCCATCCTAGCCAGCGAAGACACCGACATCTCCATCCCTGGTCGATAGAACTGCTCATGAAATTTTTCGACCAACTCCTCCCAATTTTGGATCGAATTCGAGGGAAGGTTGATGTACCACGCAAACGCTGGACCGGTCAATGAGAAGTTGAACAACCGTAATTTATAATAATCACTGTTGGCATCTCCACATTGCGCGGTGAAGCGCGCCACGTGTTCCAGAGAGGACAAGGATGACTCCCCTGCGAAAAGACTGAAGTCCGGAATCCTAAAACCCTTTGGGTACTCGAAACGCTCCACAAACTCCGGGTATGGATGGATGAATTTGGGGAACTTCGGCCCTTTTTTCAAAGCCGAATCGATCATTCGCTGGATTTCTGCAGCATTCACGGCGGGCATGCTGGGGCCGCAGTCAGTTGTTGAACTGGTCGATCCGCTCTTCTTTTCTAGATCCAGTGTTCTAGACCGAGTAGGGCCGACCTCGGCTACTGATGCAGTTGCTATATTATCTTTAGGCCAAGATGGTCTCGGTCGTTCGGTCGGCCCCAAGTTTGGTGTGATGTGTACCAAGTATTCGTATAACTTGGTCTGCATGGCACTTTGCTGTCGTACTTCGTCTAGTACCGACTGTACGTCTCGGCCGACGGTTTGTTCGAACTTCCGAGCCTGTTCGTCCAATCGTCTCTTGAAAAACGACCGGGACGGTGGGTCCGTAGCATCGCCTCCATCCTCATCACAATCTTCCACAATCCCTTCGACCAGATTGTCTTTTGTAACTTTTGTGAAAACTCCAGTGTGATGAGGTGGCTCACCGAGAGTGACTTCTCTTTCTCGGTGTGAGTGAGGTGTTGCGGCGTCGTGGACTTCCGCTTGTGACGAGCTTTCGGATCCTGTATTGCGGACTACTGGAGTAGTGTTAGATTTTCCCATCCCTACTCTTTTCTTGAGCGATCGAGTCTCGACGGGCATGAACTTCGTAGTTTTAGCACTGGGTCCCACCGGGCGTGCCAAAATGTTAGCTACAAATATTACTTAGCCTACGTGGCGCGCAGGCCGAGTGAATAGTAGTCTAACTGTTGTCCTTCAAATGTGTGCGGGGCGTGCCAACTCGTCGGCCGAGCTTCGGCCGAGAAGTAAATTGTCTTGATGTGGTATGGATGCGCGCGGCCAACTTCTGTATCTTGCGATTGCGGCCGAGAAAGGAACGTGTCTCGGCCTTTAGGTTCTAGAGCCTGAAGACAAGGCTGCCAATTACAAAATTCACAAATTGTGGTCGTCCAATTCGGCCACGGTCACCGTATTGATGAAGGTGAGACCACGCCGAATCGACACTAGAGTATAAGTGCAGAGGTACTCAAAACTGACGAAGGCTTCGGCCACAGACGTGATTCGGCCGTCTCGGTGTTGAGTTATGAGATCCTCTTGTGAGTACGTAATCGTAAAGCGACTCGGCGTCGAGGCACCGAGCTTTGATATTAGTAACACCTCACTTCGCCGAGAAAGGCTAATGAGATGACCTCTGTCAAGGGGGATTCGAAAATCCTCTTCGGCCGAGACTAGGATAAGTAACCAGTCGACCCTGTCGCAGTGCTGTTTATCCAAACTGAAGGTGCTTCACGGACGGCTAGTTCTACGGCAACAGTGCTGTTTATCCAAACTGAAGGTGTTTACCGGTTGCCTTCACAGTGCTGTTTATCCAAACTGAAGATGTGAAGGCGAAAAAGAAAGTAAAAATTCTCAAGGGTGTTGAGAGGATTTGCGCAGGGCAGATTTGTGTGTTGTGTTTGATGTCCCTTGCATGTTGCCATTGCTTCTGTATTTATAGGATCTGAATCCTCTCTTGTTGGGTCACGTGAAGAAGCCATTTGCTTTCTTTTTCTTGTTTTTTTCTCTTTTCCTTGTTTTAGGGCATGTTTTTTCACCTTAAATCCAGGAAAAGCTGTCGTTCTAGGCTTACCTAGTTCTTAGGGTTCCACGTAAACCCTCTTTTAGGCCGAGAAAGCCTTCCCTCGGCCCAAAGTGCTATTTTGGGCCCAAACACATACATAGCTCAATTTTGGTATTCGAATATACCAACGTGACCTACTCCACGTCACGAACATCGTGATATTTTTAGAAAAAAAATTTAAAGCCTCACGTGCCCCCACGCGCCGGAGAGGCCACGGACCTACGCGCCCCCACTCGCGTCACCTTCAACCTCCAGACGCCGGAAAAGTCGCCGGCGCTAGAAAACTGGGCAAACTTGTAAACGCCCATTTCTCACTCGTTTTCGCACCATTTTCCATAAAATTTTCACCAAAACTTTACAAATCTTGAGAGGAAGAAGGCTATACCTCTTAAAAGTTCCAAATCCTTCGAAATCACGTCGGGAAAATTTGAGAAAACTGGCCAAGCTTCGAACTGAGGTTTCCTGACGTCTAAATTTGTCAAACGAACTTCTCCGAGTTTCGTGGGAACCTCCTAGAGCTCATTGTGAGCTTGGATTGTCCTGAAAATGGTGTCAATGAGTTCGTAAGGTCTCCAGGAGCACGATGGTGTCCTTTATTTAAAAAACCTAAAATTTCCAACCAAAAAAAAAAAAATTGGGTAAATTACACCATACTCCCTCAGGTTTGAAGTCTATTACAACTTCATACAACATCTTTAAAACATTTCACTTTCATACATCCAGTACCATTTTATTTCAAAATAACATCTCCGTTCGATTTTCCATTCATTGGTCTGTTAAATGTTGACGTGGCTGCCACATTTGTGCTGATGTGGCTGCCACGTGGCAATTTTTTTTATTAATATTTTAAAAAACCTGAATCTTCTAAAAAAATAAAAAAAACCCTGAAATCGTCTTCCCCGACTCACCCCCTTCTTCCATCCATCATCACCCCCCCCCCCCCCAAAATCCCACTCGAGCCACCCTTTTCTCCCATCCCCCATCACCCACCCCCAAAAATTCCACCCGAAATTAGATGGATCTACTACAAAATGGTACTTGATGTATGAAAGTGAAATGTTTTAAAGATGTTGTATGAAGTTGTAATAGACTTCAAACTTGAGGGGTTATGGTGTAATTTACCCAAATTTTTTTTTTTGGTTGGAAATTTTAGGTTTTTTAAATAAAAAATTATTTTTATTTGCCACGTGGCAAACATTTGGTAGCCACGTGGCATATATGTGGCGCTCACGTCAACACTTAACGGTTTAATGGATGGAAAATGTAACGGCTGTATGAAATTGAAATAAAATAGTACTTGAGGTATGAAAGTGAAATGTTTTAAAGATGTTGTATAGGGTTGTAATAGACCTCAAACCTGAGGGGCTATGGTGTAATTTACCCAAAAAAAAAACGTTAAGACAATTCACTATTCCAATATTGTAATAAAAATAAAAAATAAAAAACGGAACATGAGCCCTCAAGATTGACCGAAAAACGAGATGTGGCGTGATGTCGCTAGCAAGCATGTCGGGAGATACAACATTGACCTGTTTCGCTGCCACTGCGCTGCACACAGTGCCCAGCTGACAAGCAATGAAGTCATGCACTTAAATTTGACTCTCCCTCTAGCGGAAGTGTGTTGTGTACTGTCTGGCAAACAGCAACCCCAAACTAAGCTGCACTATCTTGTACTGCCCCACCACCTCCACCCACCACCACTGCGGCCTTTCTCATTCCCATTCCACCTCAGCTTCAAAAACTAGGTCACATAGAGCCTGGGTGGGAGTCTCTTTACACATGCATTGGATTGGATTAGATTCACAGTACAGAGGGTTGTGTGTGGATCGTGATTATTTTGGAATATTGGTGAACGGAATGGGGTGCATGTTGTCTCAGGTGCCAGCGAAATTCGCCTTCTTTCCGCCATCTCCGCCGACCTACAAGATCCAGAAGAGGGAGCACGACAGCAAGCTCAGCGTAGTAACAGCATCGGCCACCACCAACACGACGTCGTTGCTGGCCGTCCCGCCTGGTAATAACTCCTTGGACGTGTTGCTGATTGACACAAAGCGGGGGAACACGATTGTTGCTTTTTATCTGCGGAACCCTTACGCCCGCCTCACTCTGCCTTGCTCCCATGGCAATGCTGCTGACCTCGGCCGGCTCTATGACCTCTTTCTCCAGCTCAACCTCTCTCTTTGGGTCAATCTCATTGGGTCTCTCTCTCTCTCTCTCTTCTCTCTCTCTCTACACTTCTTTTTTCTTGTGGGGTTTTCATTACAAACAACACTTGAACCATTTGCTTTTATTTACTGCCTTACTTTCCAGCAATCAAATCAAATCAATTTATTTACATACATTTGGTAAATAAATCTTTCTTTTGGGGTTTAGATCTACCGCTATTACCTTTTTTCTTTTCTGTAAAGTCATTAATTTGTTTTCTTTGGATGGATGGAGACGCAGCAGTTTACTTTTTTTTTCTTTTTTTTTTTTGGGGTTCTGTTGGCATTTTGTTGCTTGCCTTTCCGGCAGTTGAGATGTATGATGTATCAATATCATTGGGTTTCTTTCGTTTTATCTCTGAGTTAAAAAGGGAATTACTTTCTGTGATTTTTGTTGACGAATTATCTGCATTTTCTTGACCAATCATCTGTGATTTTTAACCTTTATTCACCAGAGTGGATGGAATTTTTTTGATGCAGGTATGAGTATTCTGGCTATGGAGCCTCTACTGGCAAGGTACTACAATCGTTTTATGTGAAAATTAATTTACTTGTTCCACCTTGTTATTCAATTCATATGCCAACAGTTCGAGATTCATTTATCCTCGAGGAATCAGATATATCAATAGTTCCAAAAACAGTTCGGGATTCATTATCTGTCATGCGTGGTTTTAGCTGATACCATCATTAGTATGGCCAAATTAGCTAAATGTTGCATGGTATTACATATCTACATTGAATTATTTATATTAATGCATATATGTGAGTTGGTGGCCACAATAATTAACTATTGACATATTAGAGTGTGATTGATCTTCTGGATTTTGTTATTTTCATTGGAAATTATGGGTTTCTGTCCTTATTATTGATCACTTTACGGGGGCGCTCACTGTGTTAGTTCAGTTGTTCTAATTTTGCCTGTCATCTTATAAAATCTAGAACAACACATATTCGTTGACTGTTTTTCAATACAAGTATTTACTTACGTTTTTCTTCAAATGTAATCCAGCCTAGTGAAACAAATACATATGCTGACATAGAGGCAGTATATGAGTGCCTTGGGACCGAGTACGGAGTTAGCCAGGAAGATTTGATCTTGTATGGGCAGTCAGTTGGAAGAGGACCAACACTGCACTTGGCAGTTGGAAGAGGACCAACACTGCACTTGGCAGCTAAGTTGCCAGGGCTGCAGGGTGTAGTTCTGCATAGTGCAATTCTTTCTGGCCTCCGTGTTCTCTGCCATGTGAAATTCACATTCTGCTTTGACATTTATAAGGTAGGGATTATTTCTTGGGTAATAGTCTATTAACTATCGACTGTGCTATTTGTAACTTATTATAATGATTCACTAATGTAGTGACGTCCTCATAGACTGTCAGAGCGACTCACTGAAGCTCGTTCTGTTCCTATTCTAAGCTATTCACTATTCTGATGGTGTGCAGAACTTCAATAAAATTAAGAAAGTGAAGTGCCCAGTGCTAGTAATACATGTAAGTATCTCTTGTCTTCTTGTAATGTTTAAAAATTATAATCCTCAAAGATCCCTTTCAGTTTTACTTTGTTTTTGTCAGTTTGAATTGAAATTATATGAAACAAAACCATGTGAATGCATATTGTTCATATGCCTAAAACTGTAGTAAGCTAAATAGTTCTTAAATGCCTAATGAAGTTACTCTTTCCTTCCACTTGAATCTCTTCATGCGTTCACACCATCATTTAATTGAAAAAAAAACTAGTATGTATTTCCGTACCTCACTGACCCCATGCCATTCAGCTGAGTACGGACCTTTTCTTTCCTTCAGCAAAATATGTCAATTCTTCTCTAGCATATTATAATGTCATCTTCCCAGAAATGCAACACTAACTGCCCTGTTTTTTGAGTTCCCATAGCACTCTATTTGTCTGGTCAACCACTTTTCTTACTAGTGTGGGACTCTTCCTGTATCGGTTGTTCAAATTGTTTGGTATAATCTGAGCTTCTGTCTTTGTGCGACAACCCTTGATTTCAAAGGAAAGAGTGTATCTTTAAGTTGTAATTCAGATTTCTACATCTTCCTCCTGTATGAGGCTTAAATTTCCCGGTTGCAAGCCCGATTGAAGGACGTTGTACTATAAAAACGTGGCTCCTTCGGCAATGCACTGAAAATAAAAGCATGTTTGCTATCCTTCTTGGATCCAAGTATTTTTGTTTCTGAAACCAATGAGTATTAAGTAATTTATTTAGATTCATCATTTTTTTTAAATTATAAATTATTTTCAAATGGAATACCAAATAACCTCTAAATAGCTTAGGTAGAGCCACCCCCAATTAGTCGATATTAAAATGTTTTTCAGTTGTGTTTGTGGACATCTTAAAATGCATTCACGTTTAGTCGTAGTTATATGGGAGATTAGAAAATAGATTTGATTGGGAACCTAAAAATATTCAATACCAACAGAGCTTTGGTTGCAGATACAATGCAAGGGTCTGATACTGGCATATAGGATTGTCGTCCTGGTAATATAAAAGTATCAGAGAATGCATGGGAGGTAGAAAATTGTTGGTAGAAATTATGTGCATGGTTCTCATCTAACTAGTGTATTAAAAGCGTGCGGCGTGGGCGAGGCGTCGGAGGGGAAGCCTGGCCTAGGCGTGAGGCGTTCGCCTCACAGGACCTAAATTTTTTAATGTATACACTGAGCATACACATATATTATATTAAAAAGAAGAAGATTATTAATCAATAATCACTCTGAGCACACACGTATATTATAAATATATATACACACATATATATACATATATTATATTATGTATGCATAAAATAAAGAATGAAAAGCACAATGAGCACACATATAACAATTCATGCAGACAACACACATCCATTATATAAAAAATAAAAATTAGAAAAAAGGCATAGAGACGAAAGTGCAAGGAAGAGGTATGAGGCAGTTAAAATCCTATCCAAAATTTGGGTTTGGGAGTTTAAAAAAAAAAAAAAAAAGGCACACCTTCCGCCGCCTAGGCGGCTTCAACGAAGCCTTACGTCCACTCCCTCAAAATAGAGGCGGCAACCCTCAAGCCCAGCCTCAGAGGGCACCTAGGTGCGCCCTAAGGCGAGCCTTTTAAAACATTGCGTCTAATTGAAGTAACACAAAACTTTCTTCTAGGATAAATAATAAGTTGAATAGGGGTAGTGGGACAATTTGAGTGCACGTTTGTGCATCATTTAGTATGCCTTCTTAAGCAGGCATTTAGTTGGTAGGTAGCATCAATGAAACTATTGTGAAAGCTACGACTTTAGGAACTTACAAATGGAGAGGTCTTGCAGTTAGGCACATCAAACATTCAGGGTTTTGGGGGTTCTAAGTTGATAAAATCCGATTTCTTTATGATTTGTGAAGAATATTAAGTGCTCAATGAAATTTGAGGACTTAGAAGAAGGGAAAGCGGGGACAACAACAACGACAACAACAACCAAGCCTTATCGCACTGAGTGGGGTCGGCTATATGAATCCTAGAAAGCCATTCCGCTAGTTTTGCAACAAATCTTCTGTTAGCTCCAAGTACTCCATATCTTTTCTTATGGTCTCTTTCAAAGTATTCCTAGGTGTTCCACTACCCCTTTTGCCTGCCTCCGACTCATAGTCGCATCTTCTAGCTGGAGCATCTGTAGGTCTTCGGTTCACGTGTCCAAACCATCTTAACCTATTTTCTCTCATCTTATCTTACCCTTGGGGTTTTCCAGATTAAGTCCAATTCCTGGTCTCTACACATCTGTTCATATATAATTGTTGTTGGCTCGCCATTGGTTGATTCCTTTATTTTTCTCAGCAACTTCGTAGGCTCTGATCCCTGGCCATGTGTTAAATTTTCTTTATTCTTAAATTTCTTCTCTACGGATTTCCTTACATTTTCTCTTTAGAATATGCTAAAAACTCGATGAAATAACATAGCTTCTTAAGCACCGAAAAACATGTCCAATTAGTCTTCCTTTCCGTTTGCTCAATGAGAACTATTGACTTGAGTGGAAATACTTGAAAAAGAGCTTTTCAAATCACTAGCAGATTAAACAAGTGAATTTCTGGACCTTTTGGCATCATTTGTTAGAAATGATTGACTTGGATACAACTATTAACTATATTGAATGCATTTTGGATGACAACCTCCATATTTTGTTCAAAGTTGAAGGTTACTCGTGAAGAAAAGATATCCCTACTAATCCCCACAAAAATGGTCGGATTAAAAGGTACAACTTTTGTCTACGCGTAACCTTCAATCTTGACAAAATAAGGAAGTTGTCATCCATTTCTTCCTTCAAAATGCTTTAAATATAGTGAATAGTCTTATCAAGCCAATCCTCTCTAACAAACAAGGACAAAGTTTAAGATTAGAATGGCATGCCTATTTGGGCCTTTTCCATGTGGTTCTATTTTGATCAGAAAACTATTAACTTGTTTGTCTAATCAATTATGAGGGTCCAATGAATAAGGAGATGCTTCTATGTGTCTTACTTTATTGATAATATATAAGGAAAGGGCAGTTGGAATGATGGAACCGTAGGAAAGTAAGTGGTTCCGTACCTCATCAGAAAGGCCCCTTAAGACAACTTGAAGAGGATCCCAAGCGGGAAATACGCTAGGAAGAACTATGATACTTAAGCAAGGTCCATGAGTCTAAAAGGCACCTCCAGCTAGCTGGATTAGGCTTTGGGTTGTTACAATGTATATATTCTAGGTTTACTTTGGTTAAGCAGATGAAATTATGGGAATGCAAGGGATACGCTATCGACTCAGCATAGAGGTGCAAGCATCTGGCTTGTCCCCAAATTTGCTGAGTATTTGAAGGATACATAGAACCAAAGCCGTTGTATCTATTAACCTGTGTTATTGCCCAACATTTAACAATGGAATCAGATTTAAGACCTGTCATCGTTCTATGACTTTTTCCACCCTTAGTTTTTTTTGTCCCTCCCTCATACATTCCTCCACTGAATTTTCTTTGGTTGTTTACCATTTCTGTTTTGGCTCTCTGGTACATGTTCACAATCTTGGTACCTTTTAAAGTAAGTTTCTCACTATTTGTGTGCCGGCATGTGTTTATCCGACAATTGCTCTATCTCAAGGAAAGGGATCCTCTCCTGATCATTTCCACTTGAGCCACTTGAGAGTAAAATCCAGGCTCTTGAAATTTGATCCAACGGTTAAAGTTATTATAACTTTTAATGGGGCCCCATGTTTTTAACCGTTGGATCAAATTTCAAGGACTCGGATTTGTGGCTCAGGAGGCTTAGATGAAAGGGATCCTTTCCCTAACTCAACTAAACTTTATCTGATTTTGTTTTATTATTATAATAATTTGAATGTGTCAAAAAAATTCATCTACCATGATATCGTGAATTGGTTACATGGTAATACGCTGTGGAATGGCAAGGGATCCGTATGAGCCCTTGTGGATTTAAGGAGGTGGGCACTGCAACTTGGAGCTTTACCCTGATTACATCCGCCATCTTTGCAGGTTTATCCTAGGAATGGAGAACATAGCCACAGAAATTCGTCTAAAAAAGATTCGGCAGAATATGCATTTGCAGAAGAAAAGATCATGTGCAATTTGTGCAAGCATGTGTTGTAGAATAAAACTCTGCCAACCTAAATGCCCTGAATGTTCAAGACCGAAGTGTCTAAAATTTCCTACATGCTGGAAGCCCAAGTGCATAAAATGTAGTTGGCAACCCAAATGCCCGAAATGTGTAGGACCAAGCTGCTGCTTTAGAAGTGCTCACCGGCGATGCTGTGGTTGTGGTTTAAACGGGAAGCACGATGGCTGACGGTAACAACATACAGGTTGATGCAGTGGCGAAGCTAGGAATTGTCGGAAGGAGGGGCGAATTTTCAAAGGTTAATTAAAAGGTCCCAATAAAACTTAACGAAAAAGAAAGTGTTCTTTACAACAACAGGCACAAGAAATACTGAACAAAACCAATAGAAATCATTTTTTCATTTGACTGCCACAGAAAACCCAAAATGCTATTATCAACAGGCTTCACTGACTAGAGAGTATTGACCAAATGGAGAAGGGCATACAAGCTGAAAGATTGGTTTGTTACTTGACCAAGACTTGAATAACAAACATGTGACTACACTTGAAATAAACACAGGAAGCACGATGAACCATACTTGAAGCATTTGACGCTAACTTAAGTTAGTGACTTACGCCAAGACGTCAACTTCAAGACCCTCAACTCCATATGAACTAGTCTAAAAATTGAAAAGATTTCATAAATTCTACATTTCAGATAATCAATCATCAAGGATAACTCTGCAAAATGCAATGCCCATCAACCAAGAGCTGAATAAGTTTCACAGATGGGGAGGTTTTGAGATAAATAAAGCCAAATATTCAATGCCAATCTCAACCACCAATTATAAGATTAAATGAAAGAAAAAAAAATTCTCTTTCATATGTGGGGTGCTTATTCGAGCCTTTGAGTTCAAGCAAGAGACTGGGTGAAATGGAGACAGAGAATAGAGAGAGGGATAACGGTGGATATCTAATATCAGGCCTCAAAACAAAACGCGCGTTTCGTTTATTTCTTTTTCATCGGTTTAAAACTACGTCGTTTTGGGCTTAGGTGTTTTTAATTAAAATTCAACACACAACAGCTTCATCGCTGCAGCGCAGCACCCCAACCAGACGAACCCAGATTCCGGCAGAGCAGAGGGGCGAAATTCTGACTCTCAATGGCGGTTTCCAACGAGAGGAGGGGCGGACGCCCCTCCTTGCGCCTCTGTAGCTTCGCCACTGGGTTGATGGATGCTAACACCCAATCTTTTGTGCAGTTTTTTTTAGAAACAGGAGCAAGTAGCTGTCAGGTTTTGATGGTACAATTAATTGTTTCTCTTGATACTGCTCTTTTTATTTTATTTGGAATTCAGACATTATATGGACTTACTTTCGGATCAATAGCAGAGGGTGGCAAACTCGGAACCTCTTCAAACGTCAGGGAAGTTAAGTACGACCAGACCAAAAGGTAGTTGGTTATTTGTACTTTCTTGAGAGACATTCGGAGGGTGACGAACTTAGAACCACTTGAAACGTCGGGAATTTAAGTAGATCTAGATCAAAAAGTAGTTGGTTATGTGTACTTGAGAGATATCCGGAGTTTAATATGATACATTTGTTGTAAAATAAACCAAAGAATCAAGCAATAAGCAAAAACACAATACACGAAGTTAAGAGTTCCTTCAACATAGGAGTACTTCTCTAACAACGGAAGCTTTATTGAATTCCAACAAATACAAGAGAACTCACTAACTCAAAGTGCTCTTAAGTATTCAAAGCCTCTCAAACTCCAATACAAAACCTCTCTCAAAGCCATCTATTTTTGCTATTAGATGTTGTGAGTTTTACACAAAATCCCCTAGAATATAGGAAACCAAATCCTATACTAAAACTAAATCCAAACCAAACTAGGAAGTTGTTCTTAATGATACCTTGTGTCCAAGATATAACAATCATACACCTTTCCTGATTCTTGTTCTAGTTTAGGCATGTTGATTTAATGTGAAATCCAACAATCTTCACCTTGGCATAATATCCATATCGAGGCATCCAAACAACAACAGTTTTCGTTGCTCTACCATTTTGCAAGATCAAACTTGCTTCAACTGCACCAAATCCAAGCAGTGCTCAAACTTGGTTGCATTAATCACCTTTGTCAACATGTTAGCTGGGTTATCTTCTATAGCAACCTTCTTGAGACGAATCTCATCTTCAGCTACCACTTCTCTCACACATACATCAATTTTCTTAATCCTTGTATGATGTACTTGATACTTGGCCAAGTAAATGGCACTTTAACTGTCACAATCTACATCCAACGTGTGTTGTTCCACACCTAAGTCTTGTAACAACCCTAGAGTCTAGATTGCTTCTTTGTAGCTTCAGCGATCATCGTGTATTCTGCTTTTGTGGTTGATAGTCAATTTACAACCAAAACCTCAACATAAAAGAATCTTTCTTTTTGGGTTTATGAAAGCTCTATGTTTTTAAACTAAACAGTAACATAACATAAGTATATTTTGAAATCAAAAAGGAAAATGAACATTTTGTAATATGAAATTATAGGGTTTTGGCTTAAAGAGATTGATTATTGATTAACCAACCTCTTCAAACCCCACAAAATTATCGGAAAGATGAATCAAATAAAAGGAATGAGAAGTCTAACCAAATAAAAGATTACTTCAACTCCTAGCACTTCTCCTTCACTAGCCTTTTACAACAAACTATAAAGCTTTTTGTCTGACATTGCTATTATCGTTGATTCTCAGGAGAACTGTCTCCCTATTTGTTTAGGTTTTTGCTTCTTTTTAAATGGCTAAAAACTCAAACTAATCTTAACAATCCTGAGGCCTAACTCTAGACTCTCCACCTCCTGCTTACATAGACTCCATAAGTTCTCCTAGAACTAACACTCAGGTGACACAAGCCACTGAACCACCGTGACACACCCCGACCTAAATCAAGGCATGCTGACCGTCACGTGAGCGTGACGTAACCATGTGCACAATGTGGAAGTGAGATTAATAATAGGAATTACGAATGAATTAAAAACCAAGCCACTAGCAACCTAAATAAGATAGTGTGCTAGAGCGAGAATTATAGTGCCTATACAGAACCAGAGCATACTAAGTCAAATGTAGTCAAGCAAGAATATAAAGTTCGAATAACACCAAAGGGGTTGTCCTACATAAATGAATTCTATCAGAATGTCCGATGAGATCCTCGTATGCCACCAATGAACACTAGCTACCTAGAACCTGGAGGGGCGAAAAACAAAGTTGAGTGGGTCAGCAAAACAAATCTTTTCAAAATCATTCTTTTCTCAAAAGTTATAACCCCTCTCCGTAAAACCTGTATAATTTCCCAGAAATAAAGTATATACTCATATATATAAATCTCGAAATCATGTTGGAAAAATATATATGTATGCCATGCCAAAGTGTCATAACTGAACTCTAATCATAACTCTGTGAATGTGATTGAATGCCAGGTAATCAACTCAGCCATCGGCTGTATATATAGCTCATAATCAACTCAATCATATCATATATCATGCACACAAATCAATACCACCTCTAGTGGTCTGCACAACATCACTGAATATATAATAATATGCTCTAGTGCTACAATCACGTGAAGACTGTACGATTCGCAGGTCACTTACGAGTCGAACCCACTTATAATGGTCTATACGACAGGACTGTGCACCTAATTTGGATCCAAGGCGAGCATGCGGTACGGGAAGTGAACATCACGTGAAAGACTATGCTCCTAACTCTGGGCGGGAGCACTAATATCAAGGTGCAGGTGTATGAGCTCTCATCACATCACATCATTCATTTCATTCTCATCATAAACAATAAATAACTTACCTGACACTTACCTGTGCGTCCGCAGCACCATCATAATCATATGCAATCATTAATGCATCATTAAAATAAATAGATACTTTGCATGGCATTTCAAAATGTATAATCATTTAAGTTCATTTTCTGGGAAAAATAGCAGTATATAGGTATATACGGAAAACAACTGCCTACTCACTAATAAGTAGCCGGATCGTAGCCCCCACGCCTAGCCTGGCTATGCTCGTCCTTGGGATAGGTCTCACCTATGTGAGAATTAACTGAATAAACGTTATTTAAGCACATAAACGGAGCTTTGGAAATAACTTCTCATACATAGCTCAATTTTTGGTATTTGAATATACCAACGTGACCTACACAACGTCACGAACTCGTACAATTTTTTTGAATAGTGCCTCACGGGCCCTCACGCGCCGGCAAGTGCACTGTGAAACGCGCCCCCACGCACGTCACCCCTACCTCCAGAGGCCGGACTGTAACGCCGGCGACCATTGTGTCGCGGTTTCTGGGAAAATTTCAAATCGCCATATCTTTCTCATTTTTGCACCATTTTTCACGTTCTTTATATCAAAATGAAGATCTCGACGAGATGAACAAATCTATACCTGCCTCGACCCCCAATTGGCCGGAAAAAACCTCGAAAGTTCCAGCCAAATTTTGAACTCTCCGATCTCGGTGTTCCAACGTCCAAAAACCTCCAACGAAGCACTCCGATCTTCGTAAGGACCTCCTTAAGCTCCCTATGAGCTTAAAAACTCCTAAAAATCACTCTATAATTAGTGCATGAACAGTAGCCAAATCGGGGGTTATGGATTCTACGTGAAAATGAAGGTATTGGTACTTGAAAATGGTACCTCTGAACTCACCACACCACGAGGAACACGATGGTGCCCTCAAACTCCTCGATCTGCAAGGTTTAGTGTGAGTTTGGGTGTCGTCCGTACGCGAGGGAAGAGAGAGAGAGTGAAAGTTCGAGAGAAAGAGAGAGTCTGCGAGTTAGAGAGAGAGAGATACGAGAGTGAGATGAGAGAAAGAGGATGTTGGTTTGTGTGTGTGGTCTAAAAGCCACCAATCAAAGCCAATAATTCACTAACTTCCCATTGGTCCAAAAAATGTAGGAATTTATGTAATTGGACCAAAACTTAGTGCAGAATTGCAAACATACCTCAACGCTTAAGGGCAATTTAGTAACTTCACATTAACGATATGAATAATCTGGGATGGGCTGTCACACACCGATCCCCCGAAATTGGACACCTCTTGCTTGCTAACAGTAAGAGGAGGATTCACTTGACTCCCACAGGGTAACTAGATTGAGATGAAAAATCCTAGCAAATGAAAACTATATATGTCTGATTTTAAATTCTTATGTGGTGGTAAGAGAGAAAAAGGTATGGAAATCACAAGCTCAATTGTACAGTCATAAGGAAATGAAAATAAACTTACGTCATGAATTACTTGTTGGCTACTCCAATCTAACTCTAGATAAGCATAGAATTGTAGACCCAAAGACAAAATTTATCTCTTGCTTTTGAAATTCAAAGAGAGAAAAAGCTCTAGCTTTTTTTTTTTTTTTTTTTCAAAATACAGTAGATTTGAGAAAAAAGAGTTTGTGAACTCCTTCTTGGAGTTACCGTGCAAGAGAAATAATAATAATAATAATTGAAATAAAATCAATAAATTAAGAAACAACCAAATATTATATTTGTCCTTTTTGCCAAAAGTGTATACATATATATGAGAAATAATAATAATAACTGAAATAAAATCAATAAATTAATAAACAACTAAATATTATATTTGTCCTTTTTGCCAAAAGTGTATACATATATATATATATATATATATATATATATATTATTGAATCTTATCTTGTAAGAAAAGTCAGAGATGTAAAAAATATCTTCTTTTCATTTCATTCAATATCTAAAAAATACATTTACACTAGTAAATATAGATACAATAGTATTGACATAATTCACCCTAGCATTTACAACTAATTACACATTGTCCTTGCCTAACTAACTCCAACTATACAACTACTATTAGACTTTTTACACCCCCTTAAGCTGAGACTTGGTGCATGAAAAGTGCCAAGAGGAAGCTGGGACTATAGAAAACAGAATATATGCTTTGATAGAGATTTGGTGTGTATATCAGCTAATTGATCCTGGCTGCAGACATATAGAACTTTAACCAGATGCGACAAGACTAACTCCCTGATATAATGATAGTCAACCTTAACATGATTTGTTCGAGCATGAAAAACAGGATTGGAGGCAAGAGAGATTGCTGAAATGTTATCACACCAAATGGTTGGAACTTTAGATAGAGGAAAACTAATATCAGAAAACGCTTTGCAAATCCAAGTAATTTTAGCTGCAGTGTGAGCTAAAGATCGATATTTAGCTTCAGTTGAGGATCTTGCTACAATGGGTTGCTTTTTGGCATTCCAACTAATCAAATTCTTACCCAAAAAAACACAAAAACCACTTGTTGACCTCATATCATAGGTGCAACCCGCCCAATCTACATCAAAATATGCAGTGAGGTCTAGAAAACCCTTGTTAAACCATTGACCTTGCGTAAGTGTGCCTTTTAGAAACCTGAGAATCCGATTTGCAACTTGGATATGTTGTTCCCTTGGTGCATGCATGAATTGACAAACTTAATTCACTGCAAAGGAGATATCAGGTCTTGTCCAAGTGAGATATTGCAAGCCTCCTACTATAGATTTATATTCAGTGGGATTATAGAGAAAATGATCATTGTGATTAAGTTTAGAAGTACCAAGAGGAGTTATACAAGGCTTGGTACCTGCCATATTAGTCTTGGTAAGTAGATCAAGTAAATATTTACTTTGATGCATGAATATGCCTTCAGAAGTTCTTTGTACCTCTAAACCCAAAAAATAATGAAGGTGTCCCAGGTCTTTAATAGGAAACACTTGGCTGAGTTTGTGAATTAATTGCTGACATAGAACTATATTTGGTTCTGTCACAAGGATGTCATCAACATAGACCAAAACAATAATTGTAATTGGAGCTTGGAAAACAAAAAGTGAAGCATCTGAGGAGGATTGCTTGAAACCAAATGTGTGCAATACTTGAAAATTTTTGTCAAATCAAGCCCTAGGAGCCTATTTTAAGCCATACAGGGATTTGTTGAGTTTACAAACATGACTAGGGAGATTTGGAATCACTGAAACCAAGTGGTTGAGTCATAAAAACATCTCCCTTTTGATCCCTATGTAAAAAGGCATTGTTAATGTCCAATTGATTAAGAAACCAATTAAATTGAACTGCCAAGGTTAATAAAATCCGAATTGTGACTGGCTTAGCTACTGGACTGAAAGTATCTTGATAGTCAATACCATCTTGTTGATGTAACCATTTGGCTACTAAACGAGCTTTATATCTGTCCATTGTACCATCAGGTTTTCTCTTAATCCTAAACACCCATTTACAACCTATAATATTCTGAGACTAAGAGTGAGGTACCAAGTTCCAAGTGCCAGTGAGTTAAAGAGCATTAAACTCTTCCTGCATAACCAGTCTCTAATGTGCATTCTTGGAGGCTTGTAAATATGTAGAAGGAACAAAATCAACATCTATACGTAAGCGATGCTTATTTGCAGAATAAGCCTTTGGTTTAAATATGCCTGCCTTAGATCATGTGAGCATAGGGTGTGTGTTGATAGCATCTGGATCAGGATTGGATGCAAGATTTGACGATAGTGCTGGAGAAGAAACATTTGCGATTAAGGAAGGCATAAAGGATTGAACTTCATGGCTTGAAGATGAATTTGATTTCTAAGAAGTTGTAATAGACTTCTGTGGTATTGAGAATTGCAAATCAATAACAGTAGATGGAGATTGAGATATCTGTAAAACTGGCACATTGGAAGGATGATGAAATGGAAACTGTGTTTCATAGAATAACACATGTCTTGAGATATATATTCTTTGAGTAGTAAGATCAAGACACTGATAGCCCTTGTGATACAAGCTATATCCTAGAAATACATATTCTTTACTTTTGCCTTCTAACTTGGAGTGAACATAAGGCTTTAACGGGGGATAACAGGAACAACCAAAAACCTTTAACTTGGAGTAATCTGGTGAAGACTTGAATAAAATTTCCAATGGAGAACTTTTCAAGCTGGAAATGGGCAGTTTATTTATAAGATAAATGGTAGTAGAGAATGATTCAACCCAATACAAATAAGGGACTTTGGATGCTACTAATAAAGTCCTTACTGTCTCAACCAAATGTCTGTGCTTTCTTTCAACATAGCCATTTTGTTCAGGAGTATATGGATAGCTAAGCTGATAAGATATGCCATGAGCTTTAAGAAATGATTTAAACTGGTTACTAGTAAATTCACCCCCTAAGTATGACCTCAAACATTTGATTTTATGACCAACAAAATTTTCTACATAGTTTTTGAACACAACAAAAGTGGAATATACATCAGATTTGGCCCTTAAAGGAAAGAACCAAGTATATTTGCTATAGTCATCCATAATTAAGAGATAGTACTTGTAACCATAAATAGAAACAACTGGAGCTAGGCCCCAAACATCACAATGTAACAGACTTAAACTAGTAGTGGAAAAGGAACTAGATTGTGTAAATGGAAGCTTATGATTCTTTGCAAGTGCACAGTTAGAGCAGAAGAAATCAACAGAGTGCTTCCCTTGCAGTGCAAGCTTATTTGTAGATATAACTTTCCTGAAGATGGAAGAAGAAGGGTGCCCCAAGTGACTGTGCCAAATATTCACAGGTGCTTTAGTACATACTAAAGCATGAGATGGCAAATGAGATTGAGAGAAAGAAGCAGGGATACCTTGAAGAGGATAGAAACCATTTCTAACCGGTCCCTGCAAAAACATCTTCCTTGTGGAACGATCCTTAACAACGGATCCATTTGAGTTCAAAGTCAAAGAACAGTAATTATCTTTGAGAAATTGATATGCATAGAGTAAATTGTGCTTTATTTGTTGAACATGTAAAACATTGTTCAATTTAAAAGAAGCAGGAGCAGTATTTAAGGATGTACTGCCAGTATGATGAATGGACAAACCTTAGCCATTGCTGATATACACCTTATCTTCACTTATGTAAGGAGTAGGAGAAGTAATAATGGAGATGTCATGTGTGATATGAGAGGTAGCACCAGAATCAAGAATTCAAGAAGGAAATGGTTTAGATGCATAATGAGTGTACATGGCAGCAAGTTTGGTAGGAGGTACTTTTCTAAAGATGTTCGGATTCATTCAATCATAACAATCAATGGCTTCATGACTTGTGGATCCACAGATTTGATAGGTGTTACGAGAACCAAAGGAACCTTGAAAATGAAATCCTTGATTGTTATACCTATTGAAGCTAGAATTAGGGTGATTTCCCCTATTGGTGCCATGATAATTGTGATTGCCTCTGTTGTTGTGAAAACGATTGTTATTCTGGCCACGATTAGAGTTGTAGCGAAAAGAATTTTGCATAGGCTGATTTTGAGCCGCATAAGCTTGAGAGGAATGTGGTGTGGGAAGTAGTGGTTGCTGATTCTGAGCTTCATAAGCTTGAAATGGTTCAGTAGTAATAGATTTCTTGCAATGAGCCATTGACAATCCTTTGGTAAGAAGAAGACCATGAAGTTCATCTAAAGTAGTAGATGATAATCGAAGAGTGATGGAATCAACAAACAAGTCAAATTCCTCTGGTAAACCACGTAATGTAGCAGCAATTAAGTCATGATCAGACACAGAAACATCAGCGACTGTTAAGGAATCTGAAATTCCTTGATTTGTTGCAAATACTCATAGATCGATTGAGATCGTTTCTGAAGAGACTGAAGGTGAGATCGAAGCTGATGAACATGAGGATAAAAAATTTCACCAAAACCCTGTTCTAATTTAAGCCGTATTGAAGAAACCCTAACTGAGAAAGGAATGATCTCATTCGAGAGTGTAGAATTCAACCAGATTAAGAGATTTTGATCTTTTTCATACCACTGGTCAAACTCAGGATTGAGTGAACGATCAGGAAGTAGAGAAGATGGACATGGCTTATAACCATCAATAACACCGAGAAGTTTGTAGCAACGAAGAATTGGAGCAAACAGCGCACGCCATGAAAGGTAATTCAATCTCTTAAGCTTTATTGGTACCATACTCCTAATGTTCTGAATCGTGAGAGAGGTATAGCTATGCACCAAATTAGGGTTTGGAAGAGAGAAATTTGGGAGAGAAGACGACGAATTAGATGCCATGCTTGAAGGAAATATCAAGATTCAACCAAATATAATACAGAAAAGGGAAGAGAAAATTAACTAGAGATTGAAGCAGAGAAGCAGTGAGGTGTTGAGACGATGAGGCAGTGAGGATCGAAGATTCACCAAGGCCGTGAGGCGGTGGCAATTGATACCATATTGAATCTTAGCTTGTAAGAAAAGTTAGAGATGTAAAAAAATATCTTCTTCTCATTTCATTCAATATCTGAAAAATACATTTACACCAGTATATATAGATACAAATCTATTGACATAATTGTCCCTAACATTTACAACTAATTACACATTGCCCTTGCCTAACTAACTCCAACCATACAACTACTATTAGACTCTTTATATACAAACATATATAACCAATTTATATATTAATCTAACTATATAAATTAGCAAGTTAAATCATGTAGTTGCACTACTAATTAATTAATAAAAAAATTTGGGTTATCACAGCCTATTAGAAAACCTTAATGAAGTGTGAGGCTATAAGGTCACTTATATAACTCGTTGCACTGAGTGTCATAACTTGTAATAAAGACTAAACCTCACTCTTTATTTCTATAACCAGCCTTACTATAGTTAGAGGCCTTGTGCCCCTTGTGTCCCTTGTGTTTAAGTTGTTAAACAACTTAAGCTTATGGGCTTGATCTTGCAATGCCCACTTGGGCCACGAGGCCCAAAACTAACCCGAGGTCTAAAACGAACTTATTCGTTTGATTGATTAACATATTAATAATACTAGCCATAAGCAATTAAACTATTCAGTATTTTATCGTCCTTACTCAACTTTGTATATCCTTCAATCATTATCTTATACAAATCATTAGGTTTCTTTTAGCAAGGCAGTGTGCGATTAGAACTCTTACTAATTGATTGTGAATTAAAACTCACTTTCAATTCTCCCTTAGTGATTATTCATCTTAAGGGCTTCCATAAACCAAGAGCGATACTTAGCAGTATGTAATGGCTACCCAAACTAATCATATAAAGTTGGAGAACCTATTCAATTTGAGGTTACACAGTACGGTCTTATTGTATTTCAATACTCGTAATCACATTGTTTGAGTGATAGTTAATTCATGTCTACTATCCAATGTGATTCCCTTGTCTATATGATTACCTTGAATGTTATTTGGAATGACTTCCTTAATCTCATCCATACTCTGGTAAGAGATTCTTAATCATATCGTAGAACATTCTCCCACAACAGTTTAAAGGTTAGAGATTCCTTATTGTATATTCACATGCCCACATGGTTAGCTTAACCCCAACTATATTGTGGACATCCTCAAATGGAATGCCTTTAACACAGTCAAAGACTAAGGACCTAACCACATAACAACTATGACATCTCAGGTCAAATGATTACTTTGCACTATCCCAACCATGAGTTCTTATGTGACGTGAGTATGAAAACTCTTGGTTGATTGCGCCTAATGGACTCATTATTTATTGAGCACCTACATACTTATTTTGGTGTCAGTCACACCAAATGACTCGAGACCAATCACTTTTCTGAAGGAGAAGACATAGTATGTACTGATCTATCCCGATTGTTAATGTCTAATTGTTAATCCTATGATCAGTAATGTTTAATATATGTGTGTGACAGAGAAATGTCTCATGAATCTAACTTATTTAGATCACATTCTCTTAATTACATATTCCTTGGACTTATCATGTAAGTGTATAACATTTAATGAGAGGGCATTAAACAATAATCTTTGCTCTTCTATTAAGTTAGTTTAGTTTAGTTTAACATGTGAAATGTCAGTCAACTATCATCTTATGATTAGTTTTAGGGCATATTTCCAACAGAATAATAAAGAGTGAATCAGCATAGGCCAGTCGACTATTATCTAAATCATGGTCAATTGCTCTACAAATAAAGTTAGTTGTCCATAGCAAAAAGGCAATAAGCAATTTAAAATAATGATTTAGGCGATTAAATTGGTTAGAGTGGAGAACAAAGGAAACGTCTTATCTGTATTATAGTAACACGAGTGCTGAGTTTACCTTCCAAGTATGCCTACTGTTTGTAGAATTGGCAAGAGCAAAGTCAACATGGCCTTTTGCGAGTGAATATGATTCAATTCTCAATATGTTGTGGTCTTTATAGTTGTTTTACGGTAGAGTTCGTTAGGGCGGGGGAATATGAGTTCACTCTTAATGAAAGTACCAATTGTTGAAACTAAATTTGCGCACATTCACCGGTAGAGGCGAAACCCAGCCGAAATTTCCTATGATCTTCAGCAAAGGGAGAATGGTGTTAACTGGGGGATGTGGTTGAATCTGAATAGGTCCGAGTGCATATCTGTGAAGAAGAATCAAACCACTAGTGTAGTTCTGAGAAAGAATGGTGTGATATGTTGTACATCATGAACCACCCTTGACAAATAGCCTGTTGCATAGCATTAAGGAGATGGGTTCTCCAAGAACGTGTCTATGCATAGACAACAACGTGTATGCAAGATGAGCCTCTTTTAGGTGTAGAGAGAATATGTGTGTAATAGTCTTGTAGAGAAGATGATGAATCGTCCATTGTGATTGATTATAGAATCTAGAGTCTAGTATCTTGATAAATACCCAGGCTAGATTATTTATAGAGATCTTGAGAGTCTTTTTAGGGAAAGTAATCTCCATTAACTCGGGACACTATCTGGGAGATACCTAATTCTATTAGGATTATGATTATGATTATGTGGCCTAATACCCAAAATATTGTAATTTGACTTGAATCAGGGGTTTCCTTACTTGGGAGACAAGTAATATTCTCTATTCCTTAAGTCTAGCATGCGGATTAAGGTTATTGGATTGCGGACGGCACTGCATGGGCTATAAGCATTCGGGCCATTCTTGCCACCTAAGGTGCAAGGTGCCATGTGCCATGGGCCTAGAAAATCATAGCTCACAACGTTGATTTATTTGCAGTATCTCCTAAGACATGCTTGATTCTCTAAGTAACGAACTAGGGGAACTAAACATCTAAAAGTCTAAATTTCTCTTGATCTGCAACAATGAGTTCAAGTAGATAAAGTGAAATTTTGTGAAGCTATAAGTAAGCCTTTTATATTATTTATACTTTTGTGTAATGGTAGGTTAAGTTTTTTATGCAATAAAAATATACTCATGTCATGTTTCCTTATTATTCAACATGAACATTTTAATTAACAATAAATAAAAATAGAATAAATGTATGAAATGACTAATATTATTTTAATTATTCCTGGTCTTAAATTAAATTCGATAAGAATTCAAATCGAATTATTTGAACAAATATGTTCATCATGTATAAATGGATTCGAATACGGATCAAACCTGATACGAAATCCGACCCGCGTGTCTAGATCGAAGAGTGCAGAGCGCTCAATTTTATGTACCATTTGAGGAAAAAAAAAAAAAATTCTCTGTTTTTCTTTTCAGGCGTTAGATTTTAATCAAACGGCAGCCGCAGTTTCTGTCGGCGCATGTGCGCGCGCACGAGAGGACAACTCGAAGAGAGAGATGAAGGGAGCAATCTCAATCTCAATCTCAATTTCGCAGCTGTGGGATCCTGACTCCTGACACCGCACCATGGCTTACGAAGACAATCCGTAAGTCCCTCTCTCGCAAACTCACGATTAGGGTTAGAGTTCTCTTCGATTCCCTGCATCTAATCATTGTTATTGGTTTCAGGTACCGTGATGAAGATGGGGAGCCATTGATGGACTACGACGACTTTGGAGCTGGTCGCGACCCGTCTCCCGAGCCCCTTCAAGATGACATCCTAGACGATAACGACGATTGGCCCGACCGAGACCGGTCTCGGACCCCGGTCCACGAGGATCCGTCGTCGTTGAAATCGAAGCCGAGGAAGCGGTTGATCAAGAAGAGCCAAGTGGGAAAATTGCCTGTGAGCTCTGATTGGGACGACGATGACGGTGGCGATGGCGATGAGGGCAATCGGAAGAGGTTGAAGAAGGAGAAGAGGCATAAGGGGGAGAAGAAGGGGTCTAAATACCCCAGGAGATCCTCATCTGACAAGGCGGCCAGCGATGGTGAGGTCAAGGAGATGTGGGAAACCATCGCCGGCGGCGACTCTGAGGTTGTCATAAATGTTTTGTTTTGTTTATGAGGTATTGTCAAACTAAAATTTTAAAGGATTTTAAAAGTGATAGATTTTATAAGATTAAAGAGGATTTGTGGTGGAAGGATTTGAAATCTTAGGGGGTGAGGTGAGGTTGGATTTGAAATCCTAGGGAGTGAGCTTGGTTATGTATACTTTTTGTTTTGAAATTCCACAAAATTCACAACTTATTGAAATCCTCCAAAATCTTAATTTTTTTAAAATAAACTTAGATTTGTATGGATTTTAAAATCTTTTAATTGACTACACCTAGATTTTAATAGATTCTAAAATCCTTTAAATTTTTTTAATTGACTACACCAGGATTTTAAAGTCTCAAATCCAAGTTTGACTACACCTTCGTAATAGCAATTTGTATTTAACTTATTTTATATTTGAATTTTATGCTCTGTTGCATAATTAATTGTTCATGTTGAAAAAAATAAAAATAAAGTATTGGTTCTTGCTTTGCCATTTGAATCGAATTGCAATCTGTCAGAAGGAATCTGAATCCATTTCTTTGACGATGTTTTAGAATTTATAGCTGCATTATGCTTTCCATAACTATAAGATGTATTGTTCCTCTTGACTTCACTTTACTTTCGGAACTTCCTAAATGTTTTATCCTCTTCAATGGAATAGGATGATCAAGAGGGTGTCAGGAATTATGACGACGACAACTTTATAGATGACACTGGTGTGCATCCTTCTGATCGGTATGGAAATGACAACGAACCACGTTCTCCTAGTCACCATCCTCAGGTTTGTGTTTTTTTGTAGCCTACCCCACTTAGTGGGATAAGGCTATTTTGTTGTTGTATGTCTCTTGTGCTTCTATCTATATGCAAATGAAACAATGCCACGGCATGGAATTTAAAGGCAAGATGTAGTAGAGCTTTGGTTGATTGACAATGTTACTTGTCTTCAACTTATGTGAGGTCAGATACTACATGTCACAACAGATAACTTACCAATACTGTTTGATTATTACTGCTTCGGCTTGATTGCTTTTTCCATTTGTTTATTGTTTTACTTGTTCTAGGCTGAAGAGGGTGAGGAAGATGATGAAATTAAGGATATGTTTAAGATGGGTAAGAAAAGGAAGAAGAATGAAAAAAGTCCCGCAGAAGTAGCATTCCTGGTTGAGAAAGTCATGGCTGAGCTCGAGGTAACAGCTGAAGAGGATGCAGATTTAAACAGACAGGGGAAACCTGCCATTAATAAGCTCAAGAAGTTGCCTCTTCTTACAGACGTCCTATCAAAGTAAGCTGGCTTCATGTGATCTCCCACACCAGACTTGCACCAAATATATTTTGTATCTGTAATAGTAGATTATCTCTTTAATTTTTACTGTTTGCACAGGAAGCAGCTTCAACAAGAGTTTCTAGATCATGGAGTGTTAACTCTACTGAAGAATTGGCTTGAACCTCTTCCAGATGGAAGTTTACCAAACATAAATATACGTGCAGCAATTTTACAGATTTTGACTGATGTATACACCTCTGTCGCCATTGTTGTATTTGAAAATTTGTAAAGGTTGTCTAATAGGACCTGAATTGTTGTATCTGGTGTGCAGTTCCCTATAGATCTGGAGCAGTATGATAGAAGAGAACAACTGAAAAAGAGTGGCCTTGGAAAGGTTAGATCATTATTTATTTTTTGGAAAAGCATAGAAAGCTTGTCAATCAGTGTGACAACTTTGATTGATGTCAATCAGTATGACAACTTCAATTGGTTTACTTTGTTCTTGGGCAGGTCATCATGTTTTTATCAAAATCTGATGAAGAAACAACTTCCAACAGGAAACTTGCGAAGGAATTGGTTGACAAATGGGTAATTTGATTCGTCCTCTAGTACTTACCTTCTATGCTTCTGCATTTTATGTTTCTTTTACAAATATGTGGCAATCCCCCCTTCCCTTTCTACGAATTTATTCTTCTTAGTGACTCTGCATTAAATAGAGATATATATGTAGCACTAATCTGATATATCCTACTGGAAGAGGCAGTTATGCTGAATAGTTATTCTCCTTGTCCAAGGATCATATATAGGAGATCCCATTTCCATTATTTGTTTATATATATATCTTTGTCTTGAGATTCTAATTCTTTTGTTTTTCTTATTTAATGCTCACTAAATGAAATTCGTTTGTATTGCCCCGAATGACTTTGACATTTTGTTTGTTGCACAACTGCAGAGTCGACCTATATTTAATAAAAGTACAAGGTTTGAGGATATGAGAAACGTTGACGATGAGAGAGTTCCCTTTAGAAGGCCTACAATTAAAAAGTACTGAGACTTTCTTTCATCTATATCTTATCTTATTGCTAATGTGCATGTATACAAATACATGGTGAACTCAATATAAATTTCTCTAAATTTAGCTCATTAGTAGTTGGTTTCTTAAATTACTATTTATATTTTATTACACAGGCCAGTGAGTAATGGCACAGGAATGGAATCTAGAGATGACGTGGATGAATTTTCAAGGTAAAATTTGAGGATAGATTAGGCATGTTTCATTGGTCATTCTAAATCCGGAGAGTTCAGCTTCGAAGGTGCATTTCTTTCAAATTTTAATGTTGACTTTGGCACAGGGAAAGAAAATCTGGCCAATCATCTTCTCGGCAACATGCCTCAAGACCAGAAGCGACACCAATGGACTTTTTAGTGCGCCCACAATCCAGGATTGATCCTGATGAAATTAGAGCCCGTGCTAAACAAGGGATACAAGATCAGCGCCGTATGAAGGTAGGCTTTGTTTTTCCCTCTTTGTTCGTTGGTTTATCTTCATAATTCTTAAATGACTTTCCTTGTTCTGAACTTTACTTTGCTAACCTGTATTGATACGATAATTGAAGAAAGGTTATCTTTGTTTGGCAGATGAATAGGAAGTTACAGCAGTTGAAAGCACCAAAGAAGAAGCAGCTTCAGGCCACAAAATTAAGCGTGGAGGGTCGTGGTATGGTCAAGTATTTGTGATCTTACCCACCATTCAGATATATTGGTGTACTCCGCCACTGTCCAGGGTCCAATACAAATGTGAAAATTGCATTGTGCCAACATACTTAGATTTCATAATATTCATGTTTCTTGCGCTTGAGGTACAGAGTTGTTGATTAATCTTTTTGAACTGCCAAGTTTCTAGTTCTTTTTCTCAAAAAATGAATTAAAACTAGGAGTCGACACGGTCGAATTCAAATCGACTCGGTCACTGTCAAGAATGAAAAACGATAAACAGAGGTGAAAGGGACCACAAGAAAGGAGTCGAAAGAGTCGAGTCGAGGCTCCAGGGTGGGAAAGACTAGGGAGGACGAGAAGCAGAGTGCTGTCTGGGGAGTGGGAAATTCTTTGGAGGGTCAAATGTAAAAATAAAAGCTTTACAATTGTTGTAATTTCCACGAGTATTACTGAAGTTTCTATTAGAGCCTCGGATGATTACGTCGCTGAAAGGAGCCATTACCACGGTTGTTGTAATACTTTGGAACATTATCGGCAGGCACCTGCACAGCCAAGGCTTGTGGAAAATAATTGAATTGTGGTGTTGGAAGCAAAGAAGCTTGTTGGTATTGAGCAGCGAACGCTTGAAATGGTTATGAAGCAGGAGGAGAAACGCCTTTCTTCTTGCGATTCATAGAGAGTTTCTTGTTCAAACAGAAGACTTTGAAGTTCATCCAGTGTGGTTGAAGAAATGCGAAGCATAATTGAGTCAATAAAGGACTCATTGATCCAGAAGACCATTGAGAGTAACGGCGATGAGATCATGCTCAGAAACACACGCACCAGCAACCATTAAGGCATCAGAAATTCATTTAATTCGTTGTAGGTACTCAGAGATTGGACGATCACCTTTCTTTACAAAATGAAGATGAAATTTGAGTTGGTGAATGTGAGTAGCAGAAACACCACCAAAACAATCTTCAAGGTTCAACCAACAGTGAAAGGAATTATGTCCTCTGATGGCATGGTATTGAGCCAAATTAGAATGTTCTAATCCTTTTCATACCAGACTTCAAATTTAGGATTAGGAACACCAGTACTATTACTAGATCCATCAAGAAGAAAAGGCGGTGCACAAATCTCAGATTCATCAAGAATTCCTGTCAGTTTATACCGATGAAAAATTTGAGCAAATAACGCCTTCTACACTAAGTAATTATCACAAGCTTTGTAGGCACCATAATTGATATTCTGGATCGTGACTGAAGCAATTGAAGAATTACGCTTTGCCTGCGAGAAATTCATCAGAGGAGAGGTTGGAGCAACAACTTCTAGATGTGCAGGAGAGGAGCTTAAAGACGCCATGAGAAGAAGCTCAAAGATAGATCGAAGAAGAAGACAAAGATTCAAAGATCAAATCAGCGATGAAGAAACAAGATCACAAAGATCGCATGAGGTAAGATCGAAGAAAAGAGAAGCGTTAGCAGAGAGGCAGTTTATACCATATTAGAAAGAATATTTTGTTACTTTCCTTAATATGGAAGAAATTACATCTGAGTTTATATACACTTTACAAATAAAGCTGAGTAACTAATCACATCTAATTAACTCACTAAACTAGGATTAGTTACAATGATTACAACCATATGACAATTGTACAATCTAACTCAGACTAATTATGTGTCCCTTTAGTAGCATCTTATTAAGCTAAAGTTTGGCGACACCGATAATTATTTCTTCGGGATGCATGAGTGTGTGCTAAGAAGAGTTAAAAATGAAGGAGAGACTTGCTCCTCAAGGATTAAGAAAGAACTCCTCTTTAAAATATTTTGCGGCTTATTCATAAAATTTTGTATTTATGATTGGAATTATTCTTATTGTATAGCATTTTATAAAAAGCACATTTACAAAAAAATTAAGGGGTGTGATATCCACACATCCCTTTTTACTTCTCTCACACATTTTTAGATTTCGGCTGTCGGATCGGATGAATTGAAGAAGATATAACGGACAAAAAGTAATAGGGGTGTGTGAGAAGTAAAAAGGGGTGTGTGAGAAGTAAAAAGGGGTGTGTGGATAGCACACCCCAAAATTAAATTAAAACTAAAATCGTATAGTCATCGAATTTTATAAAAATAAATGAACATATTTGTTAAATGTATTACGCGCCGTCGCTCTATTCGTTAAAACTGATTGACTAAATAGTCTTAATTTTAATTAAATTATTTTTTACAGAATAATTTATAAATTAAATGAAAAGCAAATTACCAGTCGTCCCAATTATGCGCATTCGAAGAATGTTGTAGTGGCACACTGCACAAGGGAACTGGACTCAACTTTCCCTTGAAAGCCGGGCCTATCAGCTTCACCCACGTGTACACATCGACGTGCCGGCACCGGCTTCCGTTCCAGCTCCATCAGAAAAGACAACCTCACCGCATCCATAATGCTCGCTCTCTCTCTCTCTCTCTCTCTCTTCCCCTGAATCATCGCCGCGTGCTTAGCTCCCGTTTTCGCCCCAATTCTCAATTTCCTTCTATTTCCTTGAAATTCGTGTCGGGATTTTCTCGGGAAAAAGTAAGGGTTAGGGTTGGGGAGGGACAAAAAAGATGAGCTTTCTGGATCTGGAAGCGGGTCGGGGCACCAATTATTCCCGGCGAGGAGACCTCATCAATGGCAAGCAGGACCCCACCCAAGCTGTGGCCTCCGGCATTTTCCAGATCAACACCGCCGTATCCACCTTCCAGAGGCTCGTCAACACCATCGGCACCCCCAAAGACACGCCGGACCTTCGCGAAAAGCTGTGAGTTGGTTCTTTACTTCCAATTGTCGATTGTGTATTGTTTCCTGAATTCTGTTTGAAATGTGAGGTTTTGATTTTGTATTGTATGGTTGAGTTATCGAGGATTTTGTTTAATCAAGGTTGAATTAGGTTTTAATTGTTGATAAATCATGATAAGTTGGGTTTGATTGTTCGGATGGGTTTCGGCCTCCTGTTTGCTGTATAATTCGATAGATTCGGATTTATCTGTTTCACTATCGTAACATCGTTTTGGAGGTGCATGTAGTATCACTTCAAAGTATTCAAGAAAAAATAGCTAAGGGGCCAGTGCAACTTAATTGTGACCCAATCATAAAGAATAGCGACATCCTGGATAGCAATGACGATTACTTCTTTAAAGTAAACAAGTTGCAAAATGTCATTTCTGGTCGTTATTCATTCTCTTTTCTTGTGAGTGATTTTAGCAAAATACTGCATGCATGATAGATTCCATCGAGTAGTGCTCCCCGTATTGACTTTTCCTGATTACAGGCACAAGACAAGACTACATATCGGGCAATTGGTGAAGGATACTTCAGAAAAACTTAAACAAGTCAGCGAAAGAGATCATCATACCGAAGTTAATGTAAGTTTCCCTGTCACTCTCATCCCTCCTTCCTCCATCCGTCTCTCACACACACAGACACACCCAAAAGTGGAGACACATGCCTTCCAAAGTCCCAAATTCGTCATTTCCACATCCAATTTTATCCAAATTCCTCATATCTGATTACACTCTAGATCCCAAATCCAATCCCAGAAGAAATTCTAGCGTAATCAATTCCATTTCCTTGCTGTCTATGGGGGTTTCAGGTCTGTTATCATCTTCCAGCATGCCTCGCCTTCGTCTTTGTCTTTCTCTTCTCTTCCCCACTTGGTAAGCCTCATAACCAATCCGCTTCGATCGTCTGGGTTGGTATAGTGAAAGTTGGTTTGTTACCAACCAATTCCAGCACTAATTGCTAGGCCAATTAGTCTTGGAAAGCCATGTAGATGCTCCAGATTCACCGAAACAAGTACCACAGTTATCACCCACTAAGGATTATTGTGTTTGGAATCAGGTTGAAACAAAGATAGTATTGACGTTACGAAATCTAAAATTAATGTTGGACTTTTACCCTGTCAAAATATCATAACTAGGGAAAATCTGATTATCACTCTAGGGAATTTCCTTATTGGCCCCTCGAAATTGATGTATCTGATTCATTTGAAATGGTGCATTCTTGTTCTCTATTGCGGGTCGGTCTTTGAAAAACTCAAACTTTTTGGGGTGATGATCTTAGATGTCTTCAACTTAATTGCAGGCAAGCAAGAAGATTACAGATGCTAAGCTTGCAAAAGATTTTCAAGCAGTGCTGAGAGAATTTCAGAAGGCTCAACGACTTGCAGCTGAGAGGGAAACAGCATATGCTCCTTTTGTTCCTCAAGCAGTTCTTCCGTCCAGGTAACTTTTGCCAGAGGATTTATACAATTAATTCCAGTCTTTTATTTGTGTGCACTATTTATGTGATATCTTCCAGAAGATATTTTTGTTTTGTTTAGTTTGCATTACATCTACTGTTGGAGGCCCTCAATCTGAAGTTGTATGATTATTCTAAATGTTTCACGCAGTTACACTGCTAGCGAGATAGATGTAAACTCAGACAAAAGTCCGGAACAGCGTGCTTTCCTTGTGGAATCTAGAAGGTGAGTTTTACTTAACAATGTTGAGGAATTCTAACTGTTTTTGCAGAAAAGGGGTCGTTATTCTAAAACAACATTAAACGTAACTCCAAATCAAATGCTGAAAGGCATTAGTAGAATTTCTGTTGGAAAAGAAGGAAAGACGAGGGACAAACTAGTAGAATCGTGCATTTTCCAGTAAAAGGAAATTGGATGAAATTAGGGACAAACTAGTAGAATCGTGCATTTTCCAGTAAAAGGAAATTGGACGAAATTATGTTCAATGGGAAGGCAATGAGTTATGTACTATAATCTGGAGACATTCAATGAAATATAAATGAATGTTTCTCGAAGTCTAGTTTTAGGTTTATGGTGGAGGGATGGAGCCTTTGGTGGGAAGTGGTGCAGTGTAATGTGGTTCATAGAAAAAGGGGTATTTTATTGGTAGTCATGGGATAGGGTGTTAGAGACTATTATTCGTGGGGTTGCTATAGAAAGATAAACTTCCTCTACAAGATTTATGATTTTTATTACTTGAATAATTCAATTACACAGATGTGAATATATATAGCCTTAGCTGCCTTAGGCTAGTTACAATAATACCCTCAACTATCTTAACTAATTACAGATACTAACAAAACAAACCACACTCTTTAACTGACTATTTTTCACTAACAATATTGGATGACTTGTCATCCTCCCTAATACACCCCCTCAAGCTAAAAGAGGAATCAGATAGGATTCCAATTGGAAGCTTGGAACACAAAAAAGAACATCTACTTTTAGACAAAGACTTGGTGTGAAGATCAGCCAATTGGTGTTCACTGCAAACATAGTGGACTTTGATGAGGTTGGCTAATACCAGCTCCCGGATGTAGTGATAATCAAGCTCAACATGCTTTGTTCGAGCATGAAAAATAGGATTAGAAGCTAAAGAGATAGCGGAGATATTATCACACCAAAATGTAGGCACTTGAGGTAGAGGAAAACGAAGGTCCTCAAGTATTTTGCACACCCAAGTAATTTCTGCAGCAGTATGAGCTAAAGACTGATATTTAGCTTCGATAGAGGAACGAGCAACAATGCTTTGTTTCTTGGCACTCCAACTAATGAGATTAGAGCCAAGAAAGACACAATATCCACTAGTAGAGCGCCTATCAAATGGACAGCCAGCCTAATCAGCATCAGAGTATGCGGAAAGAGTGATAGGACCGGGAGTGAACCATAAATCATGAGAAATAGAACCTTAGAAATCGGAGGACCCTTTTTGCTGCTTGAAGATGTTGATCTCGTGGAGCATGCATAAATTGACAAATCTGATTGACAACAAATGCAATATCCGGTCGAGTCCAAGTGAGATATTGTAACCCACCAACTATAGAACGATATTCAGTGGGATTGGATAAGAGAGGCCCACTGTGATCCAGTTTCTTAGAACCAAGAGGAGTGCAACAAGGTTTTGCACCCTCCATATTTGTTTTCTTAAGAAGATCAAGGAGATACTTGGTCTGATGCAAGAAGAGTCCGTTGGTAGATCTGTGAACTTCCAACCCCAAAAAATAGTGTAAAGGACCAAGATCTTTGACTGGAAACTGAGTGCTAAGTTGCTGGATAAACTGATGACAAAGTTGATGTTGAAAAAACCCGAACACTGGACCTTGTTCTTTGATGTAACCAACGGCAATAGACTAAACTAGCAAATATAGAAAACTTAGAAAAACACACAAGAATTATACTGGTTCGGCAGAACTTATGCCTACATCCAGTTGTGATTTCCCTAAATAGAGAAATCACTGCTTCTTTGATTAATAATAGAGATTACAGAACTTATGCAAACCCTAGAACTAATCTCAAAACTGTCTGCTGTTTTGCTGTTTTCTCTCTGCTGGAAAAACAGTCTTGCCGCACCCTATTTATAGATATAGGGTTGGCTTACATGTCCTTTACAGATTATAATTCCTATTCTAAATGGAATAGGAAATTAGACTTCCTTTCCAATTCCAAATAGACTTCTAGGATTTCTAATCTAAATTGAATAAGGAAACTAAGATTCTTTCCTAGCCCTTTTAGGAGAAGAATCGGTGCACCCTTTGTTTCCCTAAAACAATCCTAAACAGAAAAGGACACTAATTGACGAGCCAAAACCTAACAATCTCCACCTTGGTGAGTCAAACCAAGTCTTGATCGTTTGCATCTCAGAGTATCTTTGAACTTTCTTGAAGTAGCTCTGGAAATCTTCAAGAGTCTTCACCTTGGCAACCTTCTTCTTGCCTCATTGCACCTCAGGTGAGGAGGTGCTCCACTTTAATCAATCAACGAGATTGATCAAGTTCAAACAATGCTTGAACTTCTTGGCTGGCACTATCTTTGTAAGGAAATCTGCGGCATTGTCATCCGTATGAACCTTTTCAATCCAAATTTCCTTAGACTCCACCCAATCTCTGATTCTGTGATACCTTGCTTCAATGTGCTTTGATCTTCCAGAAAAAACCTGATTCTTTGCCAAGTGAATGGCACTTTGACTATCACACTTAAGCTTCACACAATCTTGAGTGATTCCCATTTGACTTACCAAGCCACTAAGCCAAATCGCTTCCTTTCCAGCTTCGGCCAATGCAATATACTTTGCCTCTGTGGTCGATAAAGCTGTAATTGGTTGCAGTAGTGCCCTCCAACTGATTGGTCCTCCTGCGCATGTAAACACATAACTAGAAGTTGACTTTCTCTTGTCCAAGTCCCCTGCATAATCGGCATCCACATATCCTAACACCCCTGCATTTTCTTTTTGCTTCTCAAACATAATCCTTTGTCACCAAGAACCCTTCAAATAACGCAAAATCCACTTGACTACATCCCAATGTTGCTTTCCTGGATTTGCCATGCATCTAGAAACGACACTGATTGCTTGAGCTATGTCAGGACGTGTGCATACCATTGCATACATGAGGCAGCCCACGGCATTAGCATAAGGCACCTTCTTCATTTCTTGTTGCTCTTCCTCGGACGTAGGACACTGTTGTCCACTTAACCTGAAGTGAGCTGCTAAAGGAGTCGAAACTACCTTTGCTTCTTGCATGTTGAACTTCTCAAGAACCTTCTGAATATAATTGGCTTGTGATATCTAAATCCTTCCAGTAGTCCTATCTCTTTGAATTTCCATGCCAAGGATCTTTTGTGCAGCACCTAGATCCTTCATGTCGAACTCTTCGCTCAACATCCTTTTCAAGTCTTGAATTCTAGACTTGTCTTGACAAGCAATTAGCATGTCATCCACATATAGTAATAGCAATATGATCAACCCATCTTGGAACACATGATAGTACACACAACAGTCATACAAACACCTTCTAAAATTAATTTTCAGCATGAATGAATCAAACCTCTTGTACCACTGTCTTGGAGACTGTTTCAGGCCATACAGGGACTTCCTTAGCTGACATACTAGGTTTTCTTTCCCATATTCAACAAACCCTTCTGGTTGAGCCATGAATATCGTCTCCTCTAAATCCCCATGAAGAAACGCAGTCTTCACATCCATCTGCTCAATCTCCATGTCATGCTGAGCTGCCATTGCTAAAAGCAATCTGATAGAAGTATGCTTGACTACAGGTGAAAAGATCTCATCGTAATCCACCCCTTCCTTTTGCGAGTACCCCTTAGCCACGAGCCTTGCTTTGAATCTCACGGCATCTTGTTCATGTAGTCCTTCCTTTTTCCTAAATACCCACTTGCATCCAACTAGCTTTCTGTCTTTGGGTTTAGGAACCAACTCCCAAACAGAGTTCTTGTAAAGAGACTCCATTTCTTCTGTCATAGCACTTATCCAACTATCTCGCTCATCACTTGCTATAGCTTCTCGATAAGTAGTCGGATCTCCTTGACTAATGTTAAGAGCATAATTAACTTCGTTTTGGTCAAACCCAAACTTGTCAAGTTTCTTCTTGTTCCGCTTAGGTTTGTCCAGTGCTATGCATCTTTGGAATGCAGGTGGATTGTTGGTTGGAGTTTGATCCCTTTGGATATCTGGCGGATTGGAGTGCCTTCAATCTGTCCTATTTCTTGCTCCACCTGATTCCTAACTGGTGAATGATGCTGATGCTCTTCTTCTTCCTCAAAACCATTAGATTCGGCCTCTTGCTCAATTTGCTCCACCTGAGCTTCTTCTTCATCTGAACTGATTAACTGAATCTTTGTTGCTTCAATTTCAGCATCGTCCTTCTTCTCCCTACTGCTCTCGACTTTATTCAGAGGCATGGTTGTCTCATCAAAGACAACATCTCGACTGACAACCTTCTTCCTGTTGTTGAAATCCCAAAGCTTGAAACCCTTCACTCCTTTCTCAAAACCTAGGAATATGCAATGTATAGACTTCGGTTTGAGCTTGGACCTTTCATCACTTGGAATATGTGCATAAGCACTACAACCGAACACCCTGAGCTTGGAATAATCCACCGGCTTCTCAGACCATACCTCTTCTGCACTCTTAAAACCGAGAACTGTAGATGGTGATCTGTTAATCAAATAACTTGCATGATTAACAGCCTCTGCCCAAAAACTATCAGGCAATCCTGCATGAAATAGCATGCTTCTTTCTCTCTCCATGAGAGTTCGGTTCATCCTCTCAGCAGCTCCATTTTGTTGGGGTTCTTCTTTACTGTGAAGTGCCTTATGATGCCTTCTTGATTGCAGTAATCGGTGAACTCATTACTTGTATATTCACCTCCATTGTCACTTCTCAGATACTTGATCTTTCTTCCAGTTTGATTCTCGGTTTCTGATTTCCATTCCTTGAACTTTGCAAAAACCTCGGATTTCTGCTTCATGAAATAAATCCAAACCTTCCTAGAAAAATCATCCATGAAAGTAACAAAATACCTGGCTCCACCATTTGATTTAGTTGGAGCAGGACCCCACACATCTGAGTGAATATAACTGAGTTGCTCCTTACTTCAGCTATCTGCACTTCTACTTGCGAATGATACCTTTCTTTGCTTCCCAAGAACACAGTATTCACAAAAGTCCAGTTTGCAAGCTGACACGCCTTCCAACAGGCCTTGCTTGTGTAATTCTTGCAATCCCTTCTGGCTTATGTGCCCGAGCCTATGATGCCATAGTTCAGTCTTGTCTTCTGTACTTTGATTTTTAGAAACAGCTGCTCCCCCGACTATAGTGGTCCCAATTAACTTATACAATTTATTGGGTTGTAGTTCTCCCCGCATTACCACTAGCGATCCTTTGGTTACCCTGAGTCTTCCTTTTTTAGACTTGTACTCATAACCGGCCTCATCTAAAGTACCCAAGGAAATCAAATTCTTTCTTAGTCTAGGGACATACCTGACGTTCCCCAAAGCTCGTATCATCCCATCGAACATTCTGATTCGAACAGTGCCGATTCCTTTTACAGGACATGAAGAATCATCTCGCATTAAGACTTCCCCGTTGCTGACTTCTTTGTAAGTATCAAACCATTCTTTTACTGCACACATGAAACGTGCATCCAGTATCCAAAATCCAATTGAAAGCCTTGGAGCCCGATGTTACCGAAAGAAGCTCCCCGTCACTCTCATGTTCGGTGACTGCACTAGCTGAACCTGAGCTTCCTTCCATCTTGGCTTTCTTTTCTTTCCAAATCTTGCAGTTCCTCTTCTAATGATCAGCTGAACCACATTCGAAACAACCTTCCTTTTTTTCCTTTTTCTTCTTGGATTTTGACCTACCTCTGTTGCCAGTTTTCTCTTCCCTTGTCTTTTCCCGCCCCCTCTCCTTGCCTTTGGCATAAAGGCCTTGAGAGCTTTCAGTTATATCATCCAGTTTAGCAAATGACTGAAGAGCTTGAATTACGTCTTCAAGCTTCAAGGACTCTTTTCCAAACATTACAGTTGTTCGAAAGTGCTTGAAAGACGAAGGTAGAGACCTTAGCAGGATGATAGCCATATCATCATCTTTGTAAGTTTCTTCGACTTTCTGAAGATTAACTATGCAATTCTGGAACCTGCATACGTGATCTTCAATATCACCTCCTTCTTCTAGTCGAAGCCCGAATAGTTCATCCTTTAGAAAAAGTTTATTGGACACGGTTTTGCCCGTATAAACATTCTCCAACTTTTCCCATGCTTCCTGGGCAGTCATCTTTTCGGTAATGTGTGACCGAACTGATCTTGTGAGATGGATTTCAATGGAACTCTTGGCCTTCTTGAGAACCTTAGTCCATGCTGCCGCTGTCATGTTTTCCGGCTTCTCACCATCGAGTGCATCATCCAAATCCTGCTGTATTAGTACGTTCTTCATCATCCTTTGCCAGTCCGTGAAGTCATCCTTGCCGTCAAAAGGCTTTAACGTGGGTCCTTGATCCGCATTCATCTTCCCTTTGGACATCGTAGAACACCTTGATCCTAGCTCTTGATACCAATTGTTGAAAAAACCCGAACACTGGACCTTGTTCTTTGATGTAACCAACGGCAATAGACTAAACTAGCAAATATAGAAAACTTAGAAAAACACACAAGAATTATACTGGTTTGGCAGAACTTATGCCTACATCCAGTTGTGATTTCCCTAAATAGAGAAATCACTGCTTCTTTGATTAATAATAGAGATTACAGAACTTATGCAAACCCTAGAACTAATCTCAAAACTGTCTGCTGTTTTGCTGTTTTCTCTCTGCTGGAAAAACAGTCTTGCCGCACCCTATTTATAGATATAGGGTTGGCTTACATGTCCTTTACAGATTATAATTCCTATTCTAAGTGGAATAGGAAATTAGACTTCCTTTCCAATTCCAAATAGACTTCTAGGATTTCTAATCTAAATTGAATAAGGAAACTAAGATTCTTTCCTAGCCCTTTTAGGAGAAGAATCGGTGCACCCTTTGTTTCCCTAAAACAATCCTAAACAGAAAAGGACACTAATTGACGAGCCAAAACCTAACAGTTGAGAGTTAGGCCCAGTGACTAAAATATCATCCACATAGACAAGAACAATGACCGAGGGCCATTAAGAACAAATAAAGAAGCATCCGATTGAGATTGGTGAAACCCAAGTGTACGAAGAGCTTGGAACAATTTGTCAAACCAAGCTCGAGGAGCTTGTTTAAGACCATATAAGGATTTTTGCAGTTTGCAAACAAAACTGGGAGAGGTAGGATCAACAAAACCAGGAGGTTGTTGCATATAAACATCCTCCTTTAGATCACCATGAAGGAATGCGTTTCTAATGTCTAATTGGTTCAAAAACCAATTATGTTGAACAGCAAGTGTAAGAAGAATCCGAATAGTACTCGGTTTAGCAACATGACTGAATGTTTCTTGAAAATCCACTCCTTGTTGATGAAAACCTTTGGCCACTAGACGGGCTTTGTGTCTGTCAATGGTACCATCATGATTTTTCTTGATCCGGAACATCCATTTACATCCAACAACATTCTGAGAAGGATGAGATGGAACAAGAGACCAAGTACTGGTGGAAATGAGAGCATTATATTCAGCTTGCATTGCAGCTCTCCAATGAGCATGTTTGGATGCTTGCAAATAAGTACTGGGAACAAAGTCAATAGCAACTGGAAGTGGATGTTTGGTGGCTGCATAAGCTCTAGACGTGAAGATTCCAGCTTTAGATCTTGTAATCATAGGATGTGTATTCCCAGAAATAGGTAGATGACAGGTCTGAAGAGGCAAGAGAGGATTATGAGGTAGAGACAGAACTGGAAGAACTTGGAGAATTATCCACGGACTGATGACTTGAAGAACTTGGAATTAGAGGAGCAGAAGAACACAGTGGTGCAGAGGGACTAGCAGTAGGAGAACTTGAGAAGTGCTTGTGGAAATGAAGATCCAAAGATGGTGAAAATGGAGAAGATGAACTCCTTGGATTTGAACTGGGAAGCTGCAGTGACTGAAATGGATAAGAATTTTCATCAAATACAACATGTCGTGAGATATAGATTTGATTGATAATGGGATCAAGGCACCGATAGCCTTTATGTTGCAGACTATATCCCAGAAACACATAACTTTTACTCTTAGCATCCAGTTTATTTGGAATGTAAGGTTTAAGCCACGGATAACATTGACAGCCAAAAACTTTCAGTTTTGAGTAATCTGGAGGATTATTGAATAGAAGTTCCCACGGTGACTTTGTAAGCCCAGAAATAGGAAGTCTATTAATAAGATACAGAGCAGTGAAATGCTTCAATCCAAAAAATGTGAGGAACATGAGAGGCAACAAATAATGTTCTAGCTGTCTCAACAAGGTGTCGATGCTTTCTCTCTGCACAACCATTTTGTTCAGGAGTATGTGGACAACTAAACTGATGTAAGATACGATGTTCACGAAGAAATGAAGCAAGAGAGTGATTGGTGAACTCACCCCCTGAATCTGATCGCAGAACTTGATTTTATTGCCACTGAAATTTTCTACATAGTTTTTGAAAGTAACAAATGTAGAAAATACATCGGACTTAGACTTCAATGGGAAAAACCAACTATATTTGCTAAAATCATCAACAAGAAGTAATACTTGAAACCACAATTAGATGTGACAGAGGCAGGTTCCCACAGATCACAATGCAGAAGTTGAAGACTTTGAGTTGTTGATGAAGACGCCACTCCAAAAGGAAGCTTGTGGTTCTTAGCAAGTGCACAATCTGAGCAGAAAAAATCAACAGTTTGCTTGCCTTGTAATGCAAGAGTAGTAGTAGATAAGACCCTTCGGAAAAGGGAGGAAGAAGGTTGTCCTAAGCGCTTGTGCCATACTGTGACATGGGCTTTGATGCTGAGAAAAGCTGAAGGTTGAGAAGTAGAAGAACTGGTAGAACCTTGTAAAGGATAGAAGCCATCTTTAACAGGGCCTTGCAAAAGTGTCTTCCCCGAAATACGATCCTTGACAATGGATCCATAGGGGTCAAGAGTCAATGAACAATTGTTATCCTTAAGAAATTGATAAGCAGACAAGAGATTATGTTTCATGAAGGGAACATGTAAAACATTTCGCAGCTTAAAATTGGTATGAGAAGTGTGCAGAGAGGAGGAACCAATATTATGAATAGATAAGCCTTTACCATCTCCAATATACACTTTGTCCTCTCCAGTGTAGGGAGTAGGAGAAGAGATATTGACTACATCGTTAGTGATGTGAGAGGTTGCTCCAGAATCAATTAACCATGGCTGAGAAGATTTGGCAGAATGATGGACACACATAGCAGCAAGTTTAGCCAGAGGTATTCGACCACAAATGTCTGGATTCATACGATCAAAGCAGTCAATAGCCTTATGACTGGTGGAACCACAGATCTGACAAGGAACTTTGGAAGTAAAAGAACCTTGATAATTGCGAGAGCCTTGATCATTCCGATTTCCACGATGGTTGGTGAAAGTACCACGATTATTATGGAAGCTGCGATTGCTGCGATTGGAGAAGAAATTACCTCGAGATGGCTTCCCCCGATTTGAGTTAAACCGAGAAGCAAATTGAAGAGGTGGGTTCTTAGCAGCAAAGGCAGATGGAGTAGGCAGCAGAGGAGGCTGAGATTGCACAGAAAAGGCTTGAAAGGGCTCAGTGGCAGAGGATGAAGAAATAGTCTTGCGACGAGCCATAGACAACTCTTTGGTGAGTAAGAGGCCATGTAGTTCATCAAGAGAGGTAGAAGATAACCTGAGCATAATGGAATCGATAAATGATTCGAATTCATCAGGCAAGCCATGTAGGGTTGCAGCAAATAGGTCACGATCGGACATTGAAGCACCAGCAGCTTGCAAGGAATCAGCAATTTCCTTGATTTGTTGAAGGTATTCAGAGATGGACTGAGAACCTTTCTGAATTGATTGAAGTCGCGATCGCAGTTGGTGAATATGAGCCTTCGAAATCCCACCAAAACGTTGTTCAAGCTTCACCCAGAGCTCACGAGAAGAGGAAACCCCAACTGTGAACGGAATTATCTCTTCGGATAGAGTGGAATTAAGCCAGATCAAAAGATGTTGATCTTTTTCATACCAATTCAAAAGATGTTGTGAATCGTAAGAGAGGTATACGAATTCAAAGGATTGGGATTAGAAGAGGAATTAGGGTTTTGGACCGAAGGAGAGATGATCGGAGAAGACGACCCAGACGGTGGCGATTCAAACTGAGCAACCATAGTCACAGAGATCAGAACAGATCAAAGAATCTGAGAGAAGAAAGCAAGAAACGATCAGAAATCGATCGATTTGACGAACAGAAGCGAAGGTCGGTGATCGATCGATTTGACGAACGGAAGCGAAGGTCGGTGCTGTGAAGCAGAAAGGCGAGATACCATATAGAAAGATAAACTTCCTCTGCAAGATTTATGATTTTTATTACTTGAATAATTCAGCTACACAGATGTGAATATATATAGCCTTAATTGCCTTAGGCTAGTTACAATAATACCCTTAACTATCTTAACTAATTACAGATACTAACAAAACAAACCACACTTAGGTTTAACAGATTATTTTTCACTAACTATATTGGATGACTTGTCATCCTCCCTAATAGTTGCAATCCCTTTGGAACAACGTGCAGGTCAGACCATGAAATTGAGTGAAGTGTTTGATGAGTGTTGTGGTGTTGGAGCTCTGCGTCTTGGTTTTTCTAGTCAGTGTTCTAAAAATCGGCCTAGGCGGTGGAGCGCCGCCAGGATTTATGCCAAAGAGTTCATCAAATCGGGTGGGAGTTAGTCGGCCACCTAGGCGCTATCTAGGCGGTCTAGGTGGCCTCATAAGAACCTCGGTGGTTCTCTATCTCATTGCGATCTGACAAACTGTTGCTTGACCAGCGGGCCACACTGATGTTTGATTGTCTGGGATTTTGGGATGAAAGTTGAGGGTTTGGAGTAACTTGTGGAAGCGGGGAAGAGGTTTGATGATGGGAGAGGCCTCTTGATTCTAAAATAGCGAGGAGAGCAAGCAGCTTCTCTTTGTCGAAAAAAGAGTGAAGGCGATGGAAACGAGGGGTTGGACGATGGAAACGAGGGGTTGAAATGAGGAACTGGAAGCGGGGCTGGTTTTAATAAAAGCAAGAGGTATCTAGATGATTTGACTATTTTAATTAGTTGATGGAAACGAGGCATTCTTATAATGAAAGCGAGAAGACTTGCGATAAAGAAAGGGTGGGGTGGGTTAGGTTGGGACGGGCCATTTTATATGCTTATCATCTTTTTCACTTTTGAATTGGGGTTAAAAAACAGCCCATCTTATTAAGTTGACCTAGTTTTTGTTATAATAAATATAATTAAATAAATAAAAATTACAAATCTGCCTAGACCACATAGGTGCTAGGCCCAATCAACAGCCCAACTAGCGCCTAACATTTTTTAGAACCATACTAAAAGTATCTTGGTCTAGAAGCTATCTTTGAAATTTTTTGCATCTCCATGGTTTGAAACAACCATACAAGTCACTTGGGTTGAGGTTGTTTCAGTCTTTAATTGTCTACAGTTAATACTCTCTTCTACCAAAAGACAAAACATAAAAAACTGAACCATCTCTTTTCATGGTCGTAAAACTTAAAGGTGGTGGAACCACTGTACCATTTCAAAACCGCCCTAAAAAAGGGATCTGCATCGGCACTAACTTTGTTGCTGCACAAAATCAGCAAGACTTTGGAACAACGTAAAGTGTCAGGAGTAGAGGGATAGAGGTTGGGAAGCAAACACAAGATGTACATGTACGTGGTTCACCCTAAGTTTGGCTACGTCCATGGAGTAGAGGAGTTCTCATTAATAGTGAATTGTTACACAAATACACAAGTTTAAACATAATGACTAGTTTAAGTACAATAATGACATTAGGGATTAATTGTAGGAGAATGGTCTCCTTTTATAGTTGGGGAGAGTTTCTAGCTTCTGTTTGCGGTCGATGTGGGCCTTTGAGCTTTATTCTTACGTTGATACGTGTCGTGCTGTAATTGGCCTCCTGGTTGGATGGAAACTCTTGTGCTTCGGCAGGGGTGCCTCAACATGAACCCCTTAGTGGGTTCTTGACGGTATGACGTTGACCGGTGCTTGGTAGTTTTGAGATTGGTCAAGTATGGTACAAACAAACCTCATTGCACCATTCTTATTAGAAAAAAGTTATATCCCAGAAAACATGTATTCCTTTCTTAGTAGAAAGGCCATATGATAATTATTAGTTAGGATGGTTTATCTGAATATATGATATTGTGCCATTGGCGAAGGAAACGATGGAGGGGAACAGTCGGTCAATTTCACTTTTTAATTAGCGAGGGAAAAAGTTTATGAAGATTTATTACATTTAAGATGGGTAAATTTGGAAAACAAAATTTAATTAATTTTAGGGATTGAATGCATAGTTTTAGGTGCAAGAAAATTGACACCTGGCGGAAAAGTGAGAAGGTGGCTAGCATTCCCCCTCCAAATTTTTAAAATTCCTGACATCTGAAGCTCAGAATAATCATGCCGCACACGCCTTGTGTTGTTCTACATCAAACTTCCAACGCCTTTTTTCTGTCCATAATGATACAAAAATAGTTGGCAGTGGGAGCCTTAGCATCAGCTGTCTTTGATTGTTGTTTGATTAATCTACTTCAGTTTAAAACTCTTATCAAGGTTGGATGTGCCATGTATCTTTGGTTATAAGTGAGCTTTGCTGCAGACAAGAGGTCGTGCTATTGGACAATGAGATTGCTTTCAATGAGGCTATCATCGAGGAAAGAGAACAGGGAATACAAGAAATCCAGCAGCAAATTGGTGAGGTGAATGAGATTTTTAAAGATCTTGCTATACTGGTTCATGAGCAAGGAACCATGATTGGTAACTTACCTTCTCCTTAGTCTCTTGAAGGCACTTATACTTATCTGGCTTGTGTTTTCTTCTCGGTTATATCCGCTTTGTAGATGACATTGGCTCCAATATTGAGAGTGCTCACGCTGCTACTGGGCAGGCAAAGTCCCATCTAGTGAAGGCGTCAAAGACCCAAAGATCAAATTCATCTCTGGTAATTTGTTCACATTATTTTATATGACAGTCTACATCTAAGTGTAATTATTTATATATTTTTCAAAATGTTCGCTTCAGAGACTCTTTGGTAATTTATGTTGCTATGTTGTTATATGAATGATTCTTAAGATCATTCTTGCATGAACATGGGGTCCAAATTCACAGGTTAAACTGATGGTCCATGATAGTTTTCACAGCCACAACATTCTTCATTAGGCTTCGACATGAATTTTTAGATCCCGTAAACACATGAAATAATGCATTTAATCCCACTTAAGAAATATTGCCGATCTCTTTCAGTTGTTTTACAAATATATTATGTAATGACTTTAAAGAATGTTTTTATTTTTTGCAGACTTGCTTGCTCTTGGTAATATTTGGAATTGTGCTTCTCATTGTGATAGTAGTACTTGCAGCTTAACCAGAAGAGATTGTGCTGAGGTATCCCTCTGCTATTCCTGCGATGCCTAACTTGAGTTTGTTGTTGTATTCTAAGTTCGTATATATATGTATAGGGGTGGACTCTGGGTATCCTTCACAATTTCTGGTTGCGGTTGGGTGAGGTGTCTTGTGTTTCAGTAAGTTGGTGTTTGGGGCTTCTGATGGTGTTCTGTGTGTGTTGTTTTTTCTTTTTCATTTTTTTTTAATTTTAAACGTTACGGTGTTCTTTTTTATTTATATATAAGAAGTTATAATTGTTTGGGTTTTCATTTATTAACATTAATTAGTAAATTATTGATTTCGAATTCGATTTGGAGCTAGAAAAGGTATTCACACTTGATATTTTGGACCAATTTACTAGTCCAGAAATACCGAGAGGAGAATACTATTACTAGCAAATATGGTTCAAAGCATGAGAATTGTTTGCCATTCAAGAATTAATTGCCTCTTTTCTTGCCTCTTGAGAAAGGACAGCAATGGCACAACAAATATTTGAGGGTAAATTACAAAAAACTGCTTCAACTATTAGGTCGTTAACAGTTTTATATCTCATCTTTAAAAAGTTTCAATGTCATACTTTATGTATGAATTTGTTGCAATGTTTTATCTCCGTTACGTTGTCTGTCAATTTCTTTGTTATATGTTGACGTGGCTTGTGCTGGGTCCCATGCTCTCCACATATGAACTTCCACATGGTTTGCCACGTAGGTTTCCCGCCAAAATTTATTTCCACGTCATTTTAAAAAAGAAATTGAATTTTTTTTTTCAACGTAGTTTTTTGTTCTTGCCGAAACTAGTCCACGTCACGCTTTTTTTTTAAGGGTCTTGGAAAATAATACAACATAAAAAAACCAAATGGAAATTCTACATAAACAAATGATCCAACATCAACACATGATTTAACTAGAGATGAACACAAATCCTACACAAACACGTGATATAACCAAAAGATGAAAACAAAGTCTACTTCAAACAAAACATTTGCAAAGACCAAAAGATGAACTGTAATTCATACGGCATCGTAATCCATCCAACATTTACAAAGATATCCACTAGACATCCTTAAATATACCAAAATGCACAATGCACTGATTAAAAAAACCTACGAAATCCATCTAGCAAAACAGTGCATTTTTAGGGTTCCAAATCAGTTCTAAAAACCAAAAGAAATTCAATGTTTGTGATGTCTAATTCTAGAACTGATAGGAGCATATTTATGCGACTTAGTTAGCTTGTTTTCTTGCAATTACTTAGTTAGTTATTTCTTATTAGAGTGTTTTAAGCTGTTTTCGTGTGTTTGTAGGTCCAAATGACAAAGTTGGCAAGAAAGTGCAATTTGGAGCATTTTAGAGCAGTTTTGGGCTTGGAATGGATATCACATGCATGGAGCAAGTTGGATGGACGAATTTGAAGTTCAAGAGAGGCTAGGAATGTGCTAAAGTTCTGGAGAAATTAATTCAAGACATTGAAGATAAGGAATCAGCTTAAAAGGAGACATTATCCAAACCTTATCTTATTTTATCCTATCCTAGTCTTATCCTAACTTAATTCCAGTTGCAAGGGGGACTTATTTTCTGATTAGAACACATTAAAACATGTTTCTAGAAGGCTTATCCTTCCCCTAAATTGGTGCCGCACCCTATCTTTCTAGAAGCCTAAATTTGGCTCCTGGTCTTTAGTTCTTCTTCTAGAAACCTGCAATGCACTCCCTATCCTTTTCCTCTTTGGTTTCTGCCATATAGCTGACCTTTTCCTTGTGGGATTGAAATGCTAAAATCCTTTTCCTAAGCTACCTTTGTGCCGCATGTCACAACCCGGCCCGGGGCGAATCACTTCCCAGGCCCGCTCCACCACCGTAGCACGATATTGCCCGCTTTGGGCCCTGACCACGCCCTCACGATTTTGTTTCTGGGAACTCACACGAGAACTTCCCAGTGGGTCACCCATCATGGGATTGCTCTCGCGCAAACTCGCTTAACTTCGGAGTTCTTACGGAACCCGAAGCCAGTGAGCTCCCAAAAGGCCTCGTGCTAGGTAGAGATGGGAATATACTTATAAGGCTTATAGAATCCTCTCCCCTGGGTGGTTGGGGCCCAAAGCGGACAATATCGTGGTACGGCGGAGGTCGGGCCTGGGATGTGGTGGGGCCCGGGCCGGGATGTGACAATTTGGTATCAGAGCCAAACCCTGGCCGTGGTGTGCCGACGAGGACGTTGGGCCCCTAAGAGGGGGGTGGATTGTAACATCTCATATGGCCCGGGGGAGAGGATTCTGTAAGCCTTATAAGTATATTCCCATCTCTATATAGCACGAGGCCTTTTGGGAGCTCATTGGCTTCGGTTTTCGTAGGAACTCCGAAGTTAAGCGAGTTCACGCGAGAGCAATCCCATGATGGGTGACCCACTGGGAAGTTCTCGTGTGAGTTCCTAGAAACAAAACCGTGAAGGCGTGGTCGGGGCCCAAAGCGGACAATATCGTGCTACGGCAGAGGTCGGGCCCGGGATGTGGTGGACCCCGAGCCGGGATGTGACACCGCATCTGAGCACTATAAATACACCACACATCTGCCGCATAAAAGGAGAGCCATGCAGAGACAAATCTAGTGTAATTAAGCACTTTGTGCCGCATCACGGAATGAGAAGAAGGAACTTGGAGCCGAACTTGCCATTCATGTCTTTTGGATTGTTGGAGCGTTTCTAGGTGTATTCGATCCTTAGTTTTAGTTCAATGTTTGTTTTTATTTGGTTTCAGTTATGAACTAATTTTGTTTTAGTTAGAGGAGAATTTGAAGCCATGAATATATATGTGACATGAGTTGATTACATCCAGTTATTATTTCATAAATCGTGAATGCAATTTGCTTAACTGTTTGATTGAAAACTTATTCTTGTATGTTGATTAAGGGTGCACACTTAGTTTGCATGCATGAATTTGATGCTAAAATATAACGGAGTTTCACCTAATAGTTACAAAATTATATTTACAAGTAGTGGAGGTTGGTAGTCACGATCGCGTTAAGTAAATTCTTGGCAAGAGTGTCATGCTATTCATAGTCACGAATGTCATGTCAATGCTTATGATTTTCATAGAGCTTAATGATATTTGATATGTATCTCTATCATGCTATTCATATAGGGAACTTGATAAAAATAATTTGGTTGCGTCGCTGAGTCCAATTCAATGAATTTAGGAAAATCTGATGGTTAATTAGTGCTGTCACGGTTAACTTGGGGCATTGTCATTCATGGTTTATAGGAATAATAACTGGAGATCGAATTGTGTTGCATATGTGTCATGTGTGGAGAAGGATCCTCTTGCTAGCCTTTCACCCATTCATACACCCCAATTTCGTGTCTTTTAAGTTCATTTTACAAGTTATTTTGTTTAAGTTTTAAATTCGTCAAAACCAATTCCCCTCTGAAACCCTCTAGTGCTAGTTTTGAGTCATAGGAGCTTAGTTTGTGTGTTTTTAGTCATTTTAGCTTGTTTTAAGTAGTCTAAGTCTAGTTGAGTGTTTTAGAGTCTAGTTTGTGTAGATTAGCATCCTTTCTAATCCCCGGCCTAGAACGATCCATACTTACACATACTACATTTATAGGGTTTAAGTTTGTGTGCTATTTTATATCACATCAAGAACCCATATACCATAATTTCAGTTCTTATTGCACATAAAACATGAACTAAACAAATAGTAATTTGTTACAATTTCTGGCATTTTTAGGTCTTGGTTTGCCTTGTTCCCTTTCACCTTCTTCACCAACTTGTACATCTTCAACCTCAACTTGTTCATCAACTTATACACCTTGTTCATTAACTTGTTCAGCAACTTGTACACCTTCAACAGTAACTTGTTCAACAATTTGTACATCTTCAACCTCAGCCACACTTGTACTAGCCACCTCTTCTTGGTGAAAACCATCATCCGAGCACATAAAAGTCACCTCTCCTTCAATAGCTAGAAACCCTTTTCTTTTTCTTGGTTTACAAATTATTGGCATAACATCCCCTTCCTCATCACTTAATTCCTCAATAACCACTGTGCTTGGATCAGTTGACTCCATAGACTCCATAAAATGTTGTTCCTTGGCAAGGGCTACTTTTGCAAACAATTCTTCAATGTACATGTCTAATAGTCAAGCCTTTGGAACAAAGTTGCACATCTTCTGTACATCGGCATCACTTTGAATGGGCTTCAAACCATTACTAATGTCCATGTTAGGAATCTTGTAGTAGTAGTTCATGAACATCTCACCATATCCTAGAGATTCCACTATATCATCTATCACAGGGAGTGACATTAAGTCATTGTCGCAATAATCTATATATGCAACATTCCCCCTTAGTAGTATTCATGACCGAGCTCCCCACCATGATGCAAACGATGGAAAATAGTTCTGGATAACATGAAATTCACAACAAAAAAAAAAGAGTTAAAACCCTAGGACCACACCCAACCCCAAATGTAAACAAAGCAAAGCCCAAACCTCATCATAGAGAAAAGCCCTAAACCCTAAGCCCCAAAAGCCTTAAACCCTAACCACTAAACCCTAAGCCCTTAATGTCATGCCCCAATCCCGACATACGTTCAGGATCGACACGTGACATCACAAAATACTCGTATATCTAACATACCCCGCCTCTGGGATATGTACAAAGCATAGATCAAGATTCGAATTTCATAGCATTTTTTGTACATTTTATTGCTACGTCTAACTTCTTCGTTAAATTGCCTACGTATCCTAAATAAGGACAAAGCCACTCGTAGTTCACTATTCGGTACACAACGACTTTTATCACAGTACGTCAATTCGAAAAGCATAGCATTTCTCAATCAGTTGTTAGAACCTAATAAGCATGACATTACTAGGTTTAGAGCTACATAACAAAACCCATAAGACGTTCAAGGTTTCCATTGTATCCATCACATAAATTCCTATGAGATAACATATCATTTCACGAATTTAGTTAAAGAACTCTATATAATTCCCTACTTGGATTATAAGTAGTAACATGGTAAATCTATTTTATATTCACAAGGTCTATTGTGGGTAATTCTCATTCACTCGAATTTAGGGTTCTAAACTAACCTTATGGAAATGAGCAAGGGCAAGAATTCCGGACCACTCGACGGAATCCAACAACATCGGGTTTCAAACCACTCAACAGAGCCAAAATATCACGCGGCTTCTCGTAATCTACCTAGACCTGTCACATGTAAAATCAATGCCTATATCATGGGAATGGTGCATTGGCCAACCAGAACTCGGATAAACTACGAAGCTAGGGTGAGTGGCAATAATACAAGTATGTGATATTCAATAAAAAGAAAGACTATCAATCAAGTTTATAAACATCAAATATAAAATCATATTTTATGAAATCATAATCAAGTCACTGAAAATCTTGAAGGAGTCACTCAGACATCCAACGACTTTTCCCGTTCAAACCACCAAGATTCTCAAAACCATCGTTCATATGTACATTAAAAACTAGGGCTAGAAAGACGCAGTTCGGCCGAAGCCTACATAAGTAACCAAACAGGAAGTGGTCCCCTTTCACAGATTAACCAAGCAGAACCACGCATGTAGTAATCAAATAGGCAGTGACCCCCTATGGCGGATTAACCAAGCAGAGTCACTCCTACGCATTTGTTAGGTAGTGATCACCTATTGTGGATTAACCAAACAGAGTCACTACTACGCATCTGTTAGGTAGTGATCACCTATTACGGATTAACCAAGCCTGATCACCCCTAAGTGTGTGTGTATAGCCCTAACAAAGATATAAGGATCGCCTATTGCAAATTAACCAAGCACGATCCATAGAAAATATGGTCTTCTCTCGTGGATTAACCAAGCAGGACCATTACTGATCCCCTATCGCGGATTAACCAAGCAGGGTCATAGTCTCCTACTAGCTGATGTGATAAATATGCAAACACACAAATTAAACCCTTTTGTTGACAGTTGTAGTAAAGATGCAAGTAGGGATCGTTCTAAACCGGGGATTAGGAGGGATTGCTAATCTACTCTAAACTAACTTAAAAACACTAAAATAGGCAAAAGACACTAAACCAAACTCAAATAACTCAAAACAAACTAGAATGACTCAAAACAGCTCAAAACAATCAAATTGACTCAAACTAGACACTAGGGACTGATTTGGACGAAAATAAACTCAAAGGACTAACTAAACACAAACTAGGACAAATTCTAACTAAATTGACACTACTTAATGATGGGGGTTTGGTTTGCACAAAAATTGAAACTAAAACTAAACAAACTTGCAGAATTAAACAAAGACATAAAATTAAGGTGAATGGATGGGTGATGGACTAGCTAGAGGTTTCTTCTCCACACATGACACATATGCAACATAAATCAATTTTCAATTGTTCTTTCAATAAACCATGAATCTCAACACCCTAGATTAACCGTGAACAACACTTTTTTAATCTTCAAGTTCTCCTTAAGTTATTGAATTGAATGAGAAAGCGCATACAACAATTCAAAACATTCTCTAAAAGTCCCCTACGTGAACAACACAATAGAGATACAATCAAAGATCATTAAGCTTTGTGAAAACTATAAGCATTGACGAGGCATTCGTAACTATGAACAACATGATACTCCTGCCAAGAATTCACCTAACGCGATTGTGACTAGCAACCTCCACTACTTGTGAATATAAGTTCATAATGATTAGGTGAAACTCCCTTATATTCTAGCATCAAATTCATCTATGCAAACTAAGTATGCATCCTTAATCGACATACAAGAATAAGTTATCAATCAAGCAGTTAAGCAAATTGAATTCACAACTCATGAAATCACAACTGTAGGTAATCAATTCATATTACAAATACGTCATGTTTTTGAATTAACCTCTAGCCAAAACAAATTTAGTTACACATTATTCTCAAATTAAAACAAAAGTAGAACATGAGTTTGAGAAGATAAAACCGAAATAAGAGAGTGCAAAGATTGTTTTCTTCCTTCCTCTGCCTAACTCTCTTGCCGAGCTCTCTGTGCTTCTCGCTTCTCAGTCCGCTGCCTTTATTTGCTGCCCCCTATTCCCTCTGATTTTTTTCTTTTATTCCCCCCGAGTCTGCCTCCCTCTCTGCTTTGCCTTGCTGTTTTCTTTTCTTTTTTTTATGTGCAGCCAGCTGTCTTCTCCTTTTGCTGCCTTGCTACTTTCCCATCTGCCTTTTTTTTTATTTTTTATATATATCTTCTCTGTCCCACTGCCTTAAAAAGCAGCTTTCTTTTATTTTCCATGCTGCCCTCCACTTCACCTAATCTCTCCCATGCTCTTTTCTTTCTTTTAGCCGAGTGGTGGAATGGGTGCAACAAAGCTTCCACAAAACAAAGGCTTAATCAAATCATCATGTCTCCTCATCATATCCCATTTCTTTCTTTTGCCCTTTTTGTATTGAATAAGCTGAAAGCAAGGATTTAAATATCGGTAATATCGGTAGTCCGAAAACACGGAAATATCGATATCGATAAAAATTACATGGAAACCACGGAAATTGTAAGAAAAACTTGGAAATTTTTATTGAAACTTTGCAAGATGTTTATTTAGTCAATTATCTATTAGTTTATCACAAAAAATTGGAAGGAAATGCATTGCATGATGGATTTAACATTATCAAGTTGATTATATAGCGAGCTGACAAACATTGTGAGTGTAGAAAATATGTAGTAATTAATGAAAGAAGTCTAAACACACCATAAATCATTTATATATAATGAATTAGTACAATATTTTACACTTTAGTACCACATAGAGTTCCTATGAGGTTCAAAATTTTCACTATCTTCATCATCTCTATGTGTAGAGTGAGTGTATTGTGAAGAGTAGTTATCAAATGATAAATCCCCAAAATAGTTTTGCATGTAATTGTTAACATGCCACCCATATGGATCCGAGATTGGTTGAGGTTGTCCATAAGCAAAATCATTTGAAGATTGAGTCTGGGATTGTTTCCATGACTCGCTCGATTCCATCCCAACAGGAATGGGATATGAAGGGTAGGGAAATGGTTGGCTATGAGTATAACCATAGTTACTGCTTCCTACACCAACAGAGTCCGAAGTTCTAGATAACGAGTCATCTTCTTGACTTGACAAAAGCCCCTTGCTTCTTTCTCTACGAGTATAGTCCTTCCCTATGGCACCAATTCCTGGTCCTGCCCGCCTACTGCCATGGTCATCATCCTGTGTTGCATGCGGGAAGTTTGCCTCACCAGTGAAGGGGGTCATAAATCCGGGAGGTGGTCCATAATAGTTTCCATATCCACCACCACTACCTCCAGCTCCACTACCTCCAGCTCCACTGTATCCTTCATCATTCCCACCTCCGGTGGTAGGTGAGTCTCCTGATCTTGTACTAGAGCTATCATTAGTATCAGCACGATGTTGTGGTTGTATAGGATTGGAAGAAGGTGGAATTCCAGTGTTTCTTGGTCTTGGGCGCAAATGTTCTTCCAAAGAGTCAGTGCTGCTAGATCCCACCTCCTCTTCTAATACTCTTTCTACATTTATCCCTTCATTACGTGCTTCTTCAGCAACTCTGGGTGCTGGGTTGCCTTCATCATCATCTAAATGAAGAAGTCTAATCCATTGATAAAGTTGGTTATCCTATGTATCATCATCTGCACCAACAATATCAAACACATCTAGTGGGTCACCACGGTCGACATGATCTATTTCTGCTTCCTTATCTCGAAGTTGAAGCTTCATGTTGTAGTAGCAATAAACTAATTTTTCCAAGCTACTATGAGCCAACTTATTTCTTTGCTTTGTGTGTATGAGTGCAAATGTGCTCCAATTTCTTTCACAAGCAGATGAGGAAGCTGTTTGGGATAATACTTTGATTGCTAACTTTCTCACAGTTGGTGCATCGGTCCCATACATGATCTACCATTCAGCTACAATGAAAAACAATGTTGATAAGCCTAATAACTCCAACAAATTCTATTATAAACTTATAGTGAAATATGTTTATACTCACTAGGAGACATATTTGTTCGAGCAGCAACTAATGTTGGTTCTCCAAAAGTTCTTCTTGCATCTTTAAACCATGTTAGCTGAATTCAATAAATCGTGTTAGTTTAATCCAACAAAGTAATTATTATAATTTAAGTAATTGTGTACCTCATTTCCAAATTGGCCAACTGCTGGTGATGCAGGGTCTAATTTAGAGAATACATTATGTACAGCACGTATAAGGGTACCATCATCTCCAACACTGGGTCTGTATTGGTATCAGGGATTCAAATAATATGCTGTTCAAAGAAACACATACTCTAATAAGAGAAATAATACTTATGCAACTAAAGAAATGAATTGCAAATTATGACATAATTTATACCTGCTGCATGCAAATCGTGGTATAATGTTTTATACCATCGGTCATCAATTATCTTTATGACCCACCTTGCACCATGTTTTCTTTGCAATTCATCCTTCACTACACGCATCAACTCATATACTACCCCCATAGTAGGATACACTTCTGTGTCAACGATCTGTAAAACTTTGTACAGAGGTTGAAACACTTGGCACACATGTTCTGATTCAGTCCAAAAAGCATGATCAAGCACTATACTTTCCACCATACGACCTGTACTTGAGCGGCTGAAATTGTGGTTGGCCCAATCATCACTAGTGAATAGTTGCTTCAACCCTGCTTTCTTCTTAACTAGGCTGTCTAATGCAATATAATTGGTGGCAAATCGAGTGGTAGCTGGACGAATAATTTCTCCCTTGCAAAATTCACGCATCTTTGCCAACAACCAACTGTGATTGTAAATATAATTTGTGATCGTTCTAGCTCTTTTGACCACAGTAGCAACATTCTCTCTCTTCCCCATTGCCTCAAACATGAGATCAATACAATGTGCTGCACATGATGTCCAAAACACATTATGATGCTTCATTAACTTTTTTCCAGCCTTGACAAATGCAGAACCGTTGTTGGTCACGACTTGGACAACATTATGCTCTCCCACCTCCATGATTACATCCCTCAATAATTTGTAAATATACTTGTAGTTCTTTATATGGTCTGAAGCATCAACAGACTTCAAAAAACCTGTTTTTCCCTTGGAGTATACCATGAAGTTTATGATAGACAATCTGGTCGGCCCAGTCCATCCGTCACACATGATTGTGCAACCATGTGCTTCCCACTTTGACCTCAACTTGTTAACATACTCGCCAATGTCGTTATACTCCTAATCCAAATATTTGTTTCTTATCTCATAGGGAGTGGGAGGTTGTACTCCAACACTGGCTTGTTGACATCCCACTACCATATTTTTGAAATGATGTGATGATGCCTTTGCAGGAGGGACATTTTCATAGATAAAGAACTTGCTAATTAGACGCCCCATTCCCTCCTTCACATTACCTCCCTTGAAATAACTCCAAACACTCTTTTGACGTGCGTTGGATGACTTATATAAACTTGGGGCTATTGGTGGTGTTGGTTGTGATTCTCTAAGACTGCCTCCCCGTCTCATTTGTGCACCACCACTTGTCCCAGAACCTTGTGCTCTATTAGGAATTTTATGAAGGTGTTCTCTTTCCCATGCTGACTGTTTGGAGGCACGTAATCCTTGTTTCAAACTGCGTCGTTCTTCAGGTCCCATGTCATCATCACATTCGTCCTCATCATCATCATCATCACTGTCAACCGCTTGGCCAATGACTTCTCCTCGTAGCCCAGCTCGAATATTTTCCATTCCTTGTGTTCTCTTTTCCTTCTGCTGTTTTTTATTTTTTAATAATGAGCTGATGAATGCCTTCACTTCTGGGGGGACATTATCGCATCGTTGGACATTTTTTGCTGGATCTAATCCACTAAGATGGTACTTAAGTCGTGTCACTCCACCACTCTTCATTACCCGACCACAATATTTGCAAATTGTGCCATGTTTGTTTCCGTCTATTGGGTCTCCATGTTCCCAAGCTGGATCACGTTTAGTAGCTCCACTAGACATCTTAAACGTACCTACATTTATTTTTCATGAAAATTAGACAAATATATTTTGGCCAAAAAATATAGTAGTGATGACGGTTATATAAAAGAACCTAAATAATAAAGTTATTGTACAGAAGAATTAAATACGAAGTAAAGAAAATGATTGTAAACATTTAAGTAATTAAAAAAATAATATGGATTAATAAAACCTAATATTAATGAATAATAATCCAATTTGATAAAAAAATAATCCTAATATAAAACATAGTGATGAATAATAATCCAATTTGCTAATAATCCAATTTAATGAATAATCCAATTTGATAATAAAAAAAAACCTAATATTAATGAATAATAATCCAATTTGATAAAAAAATAATCCTAATATAAAACATAGTGATGAATAATAATCCAATTTAATGAATAATCCAATTTGATAATAATCCAATTTAATGAATAATAATTCAATTTGATAATAATCTAATTTAATAATAATCCAATTTAATGAATAATCCAATTTGATAATAATCCAATTTAATGAATAATCCAATTTAATGAATAATAATCCAATTTGATAAAAAAAAATCCTAATATTAAACATAGTGATCAATAATAATCCAAACATAGTGATGAATAATAATCCAATTTGATAATAATCTAATTTAATAATAATCCAATTTAATGAATAATCCAATTTAATGAATAATCCAATTTGATAATAATCCAATTTGATAATAAAAAAAACCTAATATTAATGAATAATAATCCAATTTGATAATAAAACCTAATATTAATAAAATAATAAATAACATTAAACATATTAAAATTGTTGTAGGGAATAATTAATTATACAACATTACTTAATTGGCTCAAAAAATGAACATGCAAGTATTTTTTGGTTCTTAAATCAAATGCATAGGTTCACACAAATTATTTGTTGTTGTATAAATTACAAATTACAATAATATAAAGAAAATGATTGTAAGAATTTAAGTAATTATAAAAATAATATAGAATAATAAAACCTAATATTAATGAATAATAATCCAATTTGATAATAAAATAATAAATAACATTAAACATATTAAAATTATTTTAGGGAATAAATAATTATACAACATTACTTAATTACTTAAAAAATTAAACATGCAAGTATTTTTTGGTTCTTAGATCACATGCCTATTCACACAAATTTTTTTATTGTTGTATAAATTACAATAATATAAATATAAGTTTGTAAACTTACCTTAAATATGGAACCCTTTGTGTAATTTGTAAAGGCCAAATAAAATCTGAGAGGAGAGTGGCTCTGGAAGAAGAAGAAACGATGAAAGACTTCAGGGAAGAATGGCTCTGGATTGCCTCTGAAAGACTTAATGTTTTACGTTTTGTCTTGTAAAAATTATTAAACAGACCTCCCCCCCTGCGCTCCCGCTTCTGTCACGAATCCCCCCCCCCCCCCGCTCCAGCGTCCCAAGGCCCCCATTCGTTTCTGACGAAAACCAACCCTCCCCCCCGAATCGAAACCCTCTCTGACTCCCTAAAACAAAAACTACCCACTCTTCACTCTTCTCTCCCTTCCGTCTCTCTTTCTCTCCCACACTCCAGTTCTCTCCCACACCACACCACACGCCACTCTCCCACACTCCACTTCTCTGTCTCTCTCTTCTCTCCCTCTCCCTTCTCTGGTTCTCTCCCACACTCCAGTTCTCTCCCACACCACACCACACCACACGCCACTCTCCCTTCCGTCTTCTCCTCCGGTCCTCCCCTACCATCGCAGTCTCCTCTCCTCTCCGCCGCCTACCATCCCCGTCGATTTTTCAAGAAAAAAATCGATAATATCGCGATATTATCGATTTTTTCGATATTTCGTCGCTATTTTGCCGAAAACCGTATGGATATGTGTTTAAATATCGATGTCTCTAAAAACCGATAATATCGGCATTTTAATCCATGGCTGAAAGATACTAAATCATATGTCCACTAATTCAACATAAAGCATCCAAACGAATTCTTCATCTGTTAAAACACCACATTGCAGTTACAAACTGCTCAACCGCTTTGGAACCTTTCAGTGTTAAAATGCCCATAACTTCTTCTATAATGATATTAACAATCTGCAAAATGCTCCAGAAAATAGACATCCGTAGCTTTTCAAGAATATAAGGCTCATTTTCTAGTTCATTCTGAGCTGTTCGCAAATTGCTTCCAAAGTCAGCTGATCTGCACAGGCAGTTTTGACGAATTTATTACTTAAAATTTCACTTGTTCTATTTTTATTTTCTTTGCTTGACAAATCCTATAAAACACAAAAAAAAAGTAAATAGCTCAAAAATATTAGGAACTAACTAAGAAAAGACGAGTGAACTTGATGTAAAATATATATAAATATGAGCTTATCAAATACCCCCACACTTAGCTCTTGCTAGTCCTCGAGCAAAACAAAGAAAACATGAAAAAGTAATAACACGAAAAAAATTAGCTTCCCCCTATGTGACCCTCATAAAATTTCATTCAAGAAAATAAATCATCAAGAACCATAGCTAGCACCAAACAAGCTAATCCAAGTTCATCTTCCTTATTCAAATATTAGCAGTAACCTTTTAATCATCCTTGAAGTGTAGTGTGTGAGATAGCCATGCTAATGCAATTTCAAGTTTTTTTTTTTATTTTTAAAATCACCATATGCAAACTAGCGACCTTCTCACGGGACATACACTCAATCACACATGTGTTTAGTTTTAATGTGTTTCGCTCAAAGAATAAAATGTGAAAGTTATACCATAAGCTTGCATAAAGATCACTTCTCCACAATCATAATTGCAAAACTTAAATCAAGAGGACTTTTATTGGATGTAATGAAGCTTAGGGAGAGGGTTATTGAAATGAAAGAATAGGTAAACATAAGTTCTAAGCTACATTGCAAGCAATTCTCTTATTGAGATTTATAAGAACTTAAGCTCTCCAGCGATTCTTCTAATACCTCCAACCACACCTTTAAACTGAAACTTTCAAAAACTTTTTATTTCCTTTCTATACAATTTTTCTTTTTTCTTTTTTTTTTTCTCTTTTTTTATATTTTCACATAACTAAAAACAAACATGAAATACCCCCACACTTATTCTTTTGCCAAACTCCTTCAAAGTACTTCACAAACATTTCTCATAAGACAATCTCACATTGCTCACTAGCTAGCTTGGAAAGGGTAAGGAAAAATGTTTGAGGTATAAGGGTAGACATATCTGGTGATAAGAAATAAAAGGCTCAACATATACGGCTCAAATTGGCAATCTAATGATATCATTTTTCTTTGGGAAACATGGTTATTTGGGCCATGGTGGTAAACCTAATGCCTCTATCATTCTCAAGTTCATGCAATCAATGACAAACATTTCGAAAGATCGTTACGCAAGTTCTAGAGATGTATCTCACATAAGTTCATCACACATGAAAGAATAGGAGTGTATGAAAAATGCACACATTTTCAATAGGCTCAAAAACTCACATAGGATGTATATGGTCACTAAATTCACATATGAAGCTTTAAGTCATGCTTTAGTTTCACATCAACAAGGCTATGTGCATTTGGTTTTTCAAAGATGATCAAACATGTACAAAACTAACAAGAGAATTAGGAATTTCACACAACACATGTTAACTAAGTTCTTGATCATCATGGTTCAAATTTGATCCAATTATATCATTGGGTCGGGAAACTAACAAAAATCTAATTCAAAACAATAAGGAAAACAAGACAATATTTTTGGATTTTTAAATCTTCCGATTTTTTTTAAAAATTTTTTCTTTTTCAAAAGCAACAACACGGAAACAAATGAAACCAGTTTATAGTCGAAGGTACAAAAATTATCAATTTGGTCATTTTTTATACTCTTTATCCCCAAACTTAAACTGGACATTGTCCCCAATGTCATAAAACACTATAATGCAAATAAATAAAAAATGAATAAATAATAAGAAACAAAATAAAGCAATTGGACTGAAAACTTCCCTAATTTGCAGTAAAATCAAGCGATGACCCCCAAAGCTTAAATTCTGCAATCAACTTCAAGGGTGGAAATAACCAAAAGTTCCTACAAAGAAAAGAAATAATTCAGTTAAGCACACAAGAAAATGTAGAAAATGCAAACAAAAAATTGAAAATGACAATAAAAGACAATGAATAGAAATATTAGGTGATCTTTGGTCGTGCTTGTTGATTTTCCACAGCTTTGATCTTGAACTAGATGGGACTTCTGAGAAAGGAACAAGGAGAGTTCCTTGGTGGGCAGGCAAGCGCAAGGGTAAAGGAAAAACATGCCATAAGATATCTTTGCCTTCGACCCTGCTGATATGAGATACTTTTGCTTTTGAAGAAATATCTAATGGCATCTCCTTGAGTTCTTGGATCAACGCAGACTCCTTCTGCTATTCGATGCAACTTAGACACCTCCTGCATCGTCTGTGAGAAACTTTTTCTTTTGATGAAGTATCTTCCCACAGGTTTATTCTTGAACTGGGCTGGAAGGGCTCGAAGATGAGTACTTGAGAGCAAGACTAGGTAAGGAATCAGGATCTCCCTTCCTTCTTGTTCTTCAGATGAAGGTGAGGAGAAAACATGATATGAGATACTTTTGGTTTTAACCTTCATGATATGAAATACTTTTGCTCTTCATGACTTGTTTGCAGAGGTACTCCAAGGGATGAGGAACACCGAGTAACTCGAGAGGTTTCTTTGGGAATACATTCTCGGAGGTGAAGAAGTGTTGAGTAAGTCTGCCTTTGCTATGGAGGGCGAAGGTAGACACTTATAGGAATTTCTTCACAACCGGTACTATACTCTTACTCTTGTCGGCAGCCGGTGGATGATTGAACAGTAAGGTTTACGCTCTTTCTGACAAAGTTACCCATAATTCCCGCAAAGCTAAGGGTGCATGTGACAGGTGATGACAAGTTTGGAAAAGTTGATCTTTTGAAATCCGGGGGTCGGCTCGTGGTTTTTGAGCAGGTCCGGCTTTTGAGAAAGGAGTCCGGTTTTTTTAGAAATGAGCGTCTCTTCGATTTGCGAGCGGGCACCTCTTCGATTTGCGAGCGAGCGTCTCTTCGATTCTGAGTAATGCCTTTTCGATTTCTTCTTTTTATAGAGGCACAAATTTTGTTCCACAACACACTTGAATTGCCTCCTGTAAAAACTCCCTTTTACACTTCTGAAATCTTAATATGTCTGATCTCTTCTTTCTTAACACTTTCGAAAAATGTCTTGCCCCTCTGACCGTCGCCTTAACTTGAATGTTGGGGAAGATGATGACTTGTCTTCTCCAAACAACATTTGACATCCGTCATTCATATCCCCCAATGGTTCTCTTATAGTTGGGGACTCAATGATGAGAAACAATACAACCGCTACAGTGGTTGCTAGAAATCTTGTTACTCCAAGAGACATTAGGATGCTATCCAAGCGGTCAGACGAGCTCACTGTTCAAGACTCTCTGGCACTCAGCGTCCAGTGTGCAGGCTCAGTCTCAAACATGGGCCAACGCTTTCTTGCACGATCTCATCAGGTTGAGTCTTTGATGGCTGAGGTGGCTAGTCTTCGGCAAGAGGTCAGAGGACTCAGGCATGAGAATAAGGAGTTGCACATGCTCGCAACTAGTTACTCAACAAGTATGAAGAGGAAGCTTGACCAGCTGCAGGAGTCCGAAGTGCGGATTTAGAGTGATCATCAAAGGTTTGTGGCGTTACTGTAGAGGCATCTTCTGCCTTTGTCATCTGGAGTTGCACCAAGTGTTGAGGATCCGGAAGATCAAACTATGGCACTTCGTCTTTCTGGAGCTCCGTCGACTGCTGAGGCACCACCTGACCAATGAAGGCTATTAGTTTACGCATTATTGTAAAATATTTTTGTTTTTATTTATTTATTTTTTTATATATTTTTTTTTTCAATCTAAAATATGTAAATCAATGTAAAAAAAACTTTGCTTAACCTTCCCCCACACTCAAAATAAACATTGCCCTCAATATTTTAAACACAAACTCATAGAAATCAACCAAATAACACAACAAACTCACAAAAATCAACCAAATAACACAACTAACTAAACAAAACAAAATGAAAGCAGTAAACATAAGGTGTAAGAATGCAAATCTGATTTGGTTAGCAATTCCAAAGTCTCCCTTCGTTGAATGCATGGGTTGCCTCCCAAGAAGCGCTTGCTTTTACGTCTTGTAGCCGGACGGGACTTTCCATTAAACTCCCCTAGGTTCCATGGCATGGAATTTATCTTCGAATGGGAGGTGATGCTTGAAATGATCCGGCAATGGTTTAAATTCAAGAGTGGGTGCCTGAATCATCAAAATCAGCATATTAGTATAAAACAAAATTAAAATTGGAGAAGATGGCTTACTTTCTTTCTCCGACACAAACTCGATGACAAATACCACATCTTCAAAAGTTTCAGGGACTTTGAACTTGGCCAAATTTACTATGATGGTTGTGGCTTGTCCCGTGTCATCAGTCTCAACTTCTTTGGCCTCTGTTTCCTCAAATACATCCTCTTTGATGCATTCAACATATTCTCCAACCACTTCCTTTTCTTGAATCATTCTTCTTGGTGTACAAGTTTCTTTAAACAATTCAACACAATCTGGAACTTGATTTGGTGCACCAAGAATTGGGGTATCACCTTGCACCTTTGGAAGAGCTTCTACAGTGTCTTTTTCACTCTCTTCGTCATTGGGAATCAAAAACCTGCGAGGAAAAGAGACATTTGGTGGAATGGGGTCAGAAATAATTGAATTGGGAACCACCTCACTTAAGTTGAACGGTATAGGGGCTTGAGTGGCTTGCGGCAAGAGTTGTTCTAAACTGCCCATATCGTCCTCATCCTCTTCTTCTTGCAGCAGCAAGTCATCCACGTTCGGGCTATGTTTGGATGGTTCAAGGATAGCTTCATCCTCCATATCACTTTCCAAAGTGATGTCTTCATTGATTTCAACTTCTCCCTTTGAATTTGCAATGTTTGAGTTGGAGAGTTCACGTTGCTCTTGAATCTGCACCATGAATTCCACAATCTGCCCAACTTGCTTCTCCAATTCGTCTGCTCTTTTGACTCGGTCTTGCATCTCCTTGTTTTGATTTTCTACTCCCTGTGTCAAAGAGGTGATTAATTGAATAATATTATCATTATCCACCGACGAACCTGAAATTGGTTGGGAAGATTGTGGTGGAGGCTGTGGTGGTGCACATGGCCATTGATAGAACTCCTCCGATGGCTGCAATTGTTCTTCTTTTTGTGAGCCCTGCGTCAAAGAGATTAGTCCATCAAGAATTTCATGGGCATACTTGAATTCGATTGGAATTGTTGTGGGGGAGGCTGTGGTGGCTACATAGGTCTTGAATAGAACGCTTCATCTTGCTGCCAATATCCACTTTGTTGAACTTGTTGAGGTTCTCCCCGCATATAATCTGAATAATCTCTTCAATCCGAATTGTAAGCGTTGGAAAACATGTTGCCCCTTGATTGGCTATGGCCTTGATATCCCCAAACATCTTCATTTGCAGCGAATTGAGGACATTGATGAGTTTGATATCCTTGCCCATAGGGCACATCAAATGTAGGGACACTTGGCATTGTGGTCCTTTCGGCATTATGAGTTAATTGAGAAGTGAGATGCGCCAATTGAGCTTGAATGATCGCAAGTGCCATGTCTTGCTCCATTTGTACCTAAAATCAAAGAAAGAAAACCAAATCAAATATCAAAGGTAAAAGACACAAACACAAAAACAAATAGAAACATAAAACTTGCTAATCCCTGGCAACGGCGCCAAAATTTGAAGCGATAAATATGCAAACACACAAATTAAACACTCTTGTTGACAGTTGTAGTAAAGATGCAAGTAGGGATCGTTCTAAACCGGGGATTAGGAGGGATTGCTAATCTACTCTAAACTAACTTAAAAACACTAAAATAGGCAAAATACACTAAACCAAACTCAAATAACTCAAAACAAACTAGAATGACTCAAAACAGCTCAAAACAATCAAATTGACTCAAACTAGACACTAGGGACTGATTTGGACGAAAATAAACTCAAAGGACTAACTAAACACAAACTAGGACAGATTCTAACTAAATTGACACTACTTAATGATGGGGGTTTAGTTTGCACGAAAATTGAAACTAAAACTAAACAAACTTGCAGAATTAAACAAAGACATAAAATTAAGGTGAATGGATGGGTGATGGACTAGCTAGAGGTTTCTTATCCACACATGACACATATGCAACATAAATCAATTTTCAGTTGTTCTTTCAATAAACCATGAATCTCAACACCCCAGATTAACCGTGAACAGCATTTTTTTTAATCTTCAAGTTCTCCTTAAGTTATTGAATTGGATGGGAAAACGCATACAACAATTCAAAACATTCTTTGTGCAAAAGCACTTTTTTAATCGTCAGTAGCTTTGTTGTGTTGGAAATCGCGCAATCGCTCGATCATCAGCCTTTCTATTTCTTTGTAAATATGCATTTGTTAGGGGTAGTGAAGCTCTCTATTGCCATCGATCATGACTTGTTGATACAGGCTACTCTTCCCTATGCTCAGCTCCCCTATACTGCGGCTGCGTGCATATGGCACGTTTTTGGCAGGCAAGCGAATTACTCGCATGCTGCTGGTTGAACTTGAGCTAGATTGAGTGTTTGCTTCTTTCCATCCGCCGTGCTTCCTAATCTAATATGAGGTGGAGAATGCTCATTGCAAGCCTAGTTGTGAATGAACACTTCGCCTAGAAGGTTGTCCATGTTGATAATCGAAGTGTGGCCTCAACCGTGAATGTATACTTATCTATGAGCTTGATCAGGAGTGTACGATCCTCCGCGCCCTAAGACAGGAGTATACGTTATCCCAAAGATCCAGGCGGGAGCGTAAACTGCTAGAACACTCGAACCATGGCTGGTTGAGGGGCTGCTTGTCGGGGCACTACTGGAGAGGTTCGTCATCTGCCCTTGTCATTCTTCAAGACACCTTGTCTAGGGCACATTGCATCTTGGTATGCTGCAAAAGCTAATTCACCAAGATCGTCTACTGTGTGAGGGCGCTTGTCAATTCTATGACTTGTCAAGACAAGTGTGGTTCGTCAAGACAAGTGTAGGCGTCTCTTTGAGTAATGGAAGTGTAATGGACTCATGTGTAAAATTTGAATTGGAAAATGTCAAATCTACGGAGAAATGAGGTAAAACTACTCCTCGTTCAATCGTTGATCAAGAAATATGAATCCGGGATGGTTGAACTGGTCTTGGATTGGTCGGGATTGACAAGTGAACCACGAGAGCGGGTTGGGCCGCATAAGTGGGCCGTACCACGTGCAGAGCACATGGGCACTATGTAGCACTGAGAGTGCATTAGATCTAGGCTGAGGGAATGGTCAGTGAAGCTTGGGCCTACGATGCGTCTTAGGCAGTGATTTAGGCCTACTCGCATAGGGCTTGGCATAACTGCCCTGCGGCGTGGGCTAGAGATTGGGCTACCTACTGGGCTACTTGCACAGCTGCTACCAGCACCTGAGCTTGGGCTTGGTCCTGGGTTTGGGCTACTTTAGTGGCAGCACATAAGGCCATGAAGCTGGCCCACTCCCTACTATGACGATGGTCCCTGTGGACAAGGTCTAAAATATCGATGATATCGAAAATATCGATAGTCCAAAAACACAAAAATTTCGATGGAAATATCGGGATATTATCGATATCGATAAAAATTGAATAAAAATCATGGAAATTTTAAGAAAAACTTGGAAATTTTTATTGATACTTTGCAGGATGTTCATTTAGTCAATTATCTATTAGTTTATCACATAATATTGGAAGGAAACGCATTGCATGATGGATTTAACTGATTTAAGTTGATTATACAGCAAGCTGGCAAACATTGTGAGTGTTGGAAGTATGCCCACAAAGCCACTCATTTGATGTAATAGCTTTTGGAATACTTATTGTGTTAAACTATAAAATGTTTAATAGAGGGCAAAGCTTATTGTTATTCACTCTTTATTGTATTATGTGTTTAAGCAATAAGGGAATCCAAGGAATGTATTTAATCTAAGAGAGAAGTGATCTAAGTGAGTTGGATTAACGAGACCTTTCTCTTATGTTCATTCCTGAAACCTTCCTAGCCATAGGATTGCCAATTGGGCATTGACAATCTGCTAAGGTTAGTATGTGTTATGTTAACTCAAGCGTGAGTATGACTAGTCTCAAGTCATTTAGTGTTGGACACTGAGACAAACACATGGGTGCTCAAAAGGTAATTGAGTACACTGAACTACGATCAAAAGGAGTTCGAACATACATGTCATGTAAGAACTCGTAAGTTGCAATATGCAAAGTAGTCCTTTGACTTGAGGCATCATAGATGTCTAATGGTTGGGTCCTCGATCTTTGATCATGTCAAAGGCATTCCATTGAGAATGTCCACGGCATCATTGGGGTCAAGCTATCCAGTCATGTAGGCATATGAATGCACAACAAGGGATCTCTAACCTTCCATGGTGGAAGGAGAATACTCTGAGATATGATTCGAGAGTCTTTGGCCAAAGCATATGAATATGACTTAGGAAGTTTGTTCCAAATCATATTCAATTGAATCATATAGAGAAGTATCACATTGGATAGTAGACATGAAACAAACTATCACTTAAACAATGTGATCGAGAGTATTGTATTAGAAAATGACCGTATTTCGTTGTAGTTGTAACTGGATAGGTTCTCCAACCACTTCTACTTAGCTTGGGTAGCCATGACATACTGCTAGGTGTCACTCATGGTTTGTGGAAGCCCTGAGGATTAGCAAACATTAATCTTCATCAAAGGGAGAATTGAAATGTAGTTTCAATTCACAATCGACCGTTAAGAATAACAATCGCCCACTGCCTCGCTAAATGGAACCTAATGGATCGTACACCGAGTAAGGATGAATGTGAAGATACAAAAGAGATGGATAAGCAATTAAATGGTTTAATTGAGAATGGTCAAGATTAATTAATTAGTTAATTAATTATACGAAAGGTTCGTATTAGGCTTTTAAGTTGGTTTTGGGTTTCGGGGCCCAAAAGGGTTTTTGGTCCAAAAGGCCCATTGAGTTTAGGTTGTATGGCAACTAAAAACTAAATGGAAATTAACCCAAAATCAAAGCCAAAACCGGCCTAGGGTGAAAGGGTAGCAAACTTGAGTTAATTACAAGTTTGCCACTCAAATGTGAGGTGGTATAAAGGCAACTTTATAGCCATTCTCTCACTAGGGTTTTCTTGAGGCAAAGAGAAGAAACATTTTCTCTCTTTTTCTCCATAGAGGCTGGCCAACTTAGGGGGTTTTTACTAGCATCAAAAACTCTCTAAGTCATCCATCTTCTCTTCACACCACATCCGTGGTGTGGAGACTTAGAGACACCAAATCTTTGGTGTTCTTGGAGATCCTTTCCTCATATCCTCAAGGAGCAAAGGAGCATCAACAAAGAAGAAAATCACAAGGAAGATCCAAGGAGCTAGGAGGTGACTTGAAGGCCCTCCACTTGGGTGAATCCCTTGTGTAAACAAGGATGAGCTTTTAGGGTAATGAATCTCAAATCCTTCCTTCTCTTTAATGTTGTTAAAGAGTCTTATGGTTCACCATTCTCTAGGCTTTGAAAGTCATGGGTTTTAGAATTGTTTTTGAATGCATGCCTACTTTAAAGTGTTATTAGTTTGCATATGTGTTCAAATGTTCTCACATGTTCTTAGCTAGGACAAATTTTTTCCTTCAAGTGGTATCAAGAGCCTAGGTCTAGAGTATGGTGAATCCTTTTGGGTTTTGTGTTTTTCATGATTTATGATTTAAATGTTGTAAATGTTACAAGCTTTGTTCTTGCTTTTTGAATATAAATTTTGCTTGAAAATTTAGCATCTCAAATGTTGTAGATGTAGTTCATTTAAGCATGAATATTGGAACTAAAATTTGGTGCCATGTATGTGAGGAAATTCGGCCAAATCCAAAGGGTGGATTTTTGGCTTCATGTTTGTCTTGTTAAAAATGTTTTAAAGTGACTTTTGGAACCTCTAAGTGCCCTAGGATGTTAACACTCTTTTGAGTAGTAAAAATTTGATTTTTATTGAGTGAAAACATTCATGGAGCTTTTATGAGTTTTCATGTGTGTTCTTCAATGTTCTTGATGTTCTTACCAAGAACTAAAAGGTTTGGTGTTTTGATTCAAAGTGTTTGATGTTTTTCATAAAGTTTTGGTTTATTATTGATTGGTGATGGATGATTTGTGTTTATTATTTTTTAATAGCTATACCTTACCTATCTCTTACAACCATACCAATCAACCTTTTCAACCCATACTTTTTACTTTTTCAACACTTTATTTAAATTTTGAATTTTCACCAAAACCAACAACTCTTTTCTTCCCTCAAAACCGGCCACCCTAATAAGTAGGGTACTTTTGGGTCTTTTATGCAATTACATAAAGTTTTGATAGTTTTGTGTATTTGCACTTTGACCCGAAAGTTTACGTTTTTACGTAAAAGCCCAAAATCACTAAAGGACAAATTGTTTTGCTCCTTTAATTAAGTTTTTGTGATTGTTGAAATTTTTGGGTTCTAGTTGTAATTACATGAAGTTGTGGACTCTTGTGTTCTAACAAAGTGACCCCAAAAGTTTATGTTTTAGCATTGTAGCCCAACAGTTGTGGTCATTGTTTTTTCGGCCCAAATTGTGATGAGAACAAAATTGTTTTGTTTCTTTAATGAGAATTGGATTTTCATTTCATTTAGTTCCATTTAAATCAATTCTATGAATCCGAAAACCAATTGTTTAAGTTTGCTTTCTTAGTTAATGTGATTGATTAAGAAAAAGGGTGATTATAGACCAAATGCCTCGATAATTGAGCTATGTGATTGGCCACTTTACATTATGAATGTTTGGGTTAAGTAGCTTAGATTTGAATGTAATTTGATTAATTCAAATGTGTTGTAAAAGGACATAAGTCCTTCCAATGTGTTGTAAAAGGGCATAAGCCCTTCTCTTTATTTCATGTATTCCTTTTTGTTTATTTGTATGCAAATTGGAATAGTTGGGTCCAACGCCCAATAGGAAATGACGGTTTAATTAGATTAAACGCGTAACTAAAATCAACAACTACCTACCTTAGACCCAAGGTCCAACACAAGGCTCGTGTTGGATCAAATCAAACGGTTCATAATCATCCCAAGTCCTTTTAATAAGATTAAAATGAAATTGATGTAGCCCAACACTACCCCCTCAACAAAACGAATATTAAGTTGATAAGCGAGAGATGCTTTGAACATCTCTTCGTAGGCCTTCCACCATGGTGGGCTCCAATCGTTTGTAACTCATACACCGGCTTCACCCTATCATGGGGAAGTTCAAAGTATGTGCTTACCTAAAGGAGGAGTCCATATGAACATACATGATGTGGTGAGGTAGGCAACAAGGATGGCCAACATCATGTCATTGTGAGGCTATTCTTGAACCCCTACACGAACTAGCATGGTGGGAATAACTTAACTAAGTGCAATGGTGCCAACATCATATCATTGTGAGGCATCATTCTTTAGAGGCCAAACTAGATGGGTAATTACAAGAGTTGTAAATGACTAAAGCGTTATTCTCTCATCATTATTTTTGCTAACCAACATCATATCATTGTGAGGTGGTCTTGGTAATGGTGAGCCTCCCATACCCCACTAAGAGTTCAACATAACTCTCGGATTCCATTGAGGGATGTGGAATTTGCCAAAAATAGTGGGTGGTACTATTTGATTTAAGACCCAATCAAATAGTTATAAAATCAACAATCTAATACGATTTCTGTTATGTTATGTAGTTAACGACATGCCTAAAATTACACCTACCATTATACTTGACAAAAATGGCCTTAGGGGCCAACGTTTCCTTGCTTGGTATCATCACATTGAGAATGTCTCAAAGATGAATGACATATTGTATGTGCTCAAGCAATCCCCTCCTCATGTTCCTCTTACGAAACTAGCTTCAAAAAAGGAGTGTCAAAATTACACTAGACACTATGAGGATGACTTACAAGCCAAATGCTTAATCCTCACCTCACTAAGTGAGGAGCTTAAGAAGCTACATAAGCACATGGACACTTCTTGTGCCATGGTTGATAGTTTGCATAAGATGCATGACATTGAGACAAGTAACGTACGATTCTCAAATGTTTGTAATCTATTGAATGCCAAAATGGCAAAGGGGACATCGGTCCAAAAACATGGACAAAAGATGGAAAGGATCTTTCAAGATCTTGAAAGTTTAGGAACTTCCATCGATGGGAAAATGGCCCAAGACTTTTTCCTTGCATCTCTCTCGGATGATTTCACTAAGTTTATAGTAAACTATAAAGTGAATAAATTCGATCATACCTTTACCAAGATGATTGACATGTGTTGTAAGTTTGAACAAAGTTTCAAAAAGGATAGTGGGAGTGAGAATGCAATCATAAGGAAAATGTTGCATAAGAAGAAGGCAAGAAAAACCAAAGGAACATGCTTTCATTGTGGAAAGGATGAACGTTGGAAGAAGAAATATAGGGTGCGCATTGCGAGCCTTATGACACGAACTTTTGAAGGGACTATTTCTGTCATAGAAAGTACTTTTACAGTAAGCTCCAATTCTTGGATATTCGATTCAGGCGCTAGTCAACATATCTGCAATTCGTTGCAGGGACTAACGGAGAGCAAAACACTGCGCAATGGGGAGATGATTGTGCGAGTTGGGAACGACACTAAAATCTCTGCAAAAGCAATAGGCACCTACATGCTTAAACTATCCTCTGGGGAAGTCTTGGAACTTAAAAATTGTTTATATTTTCCTTCATATATAAAGAATTTGATTTCCATCTCTATGCTTTTACGAGATGGGCACTCAGTATTGTTTGACAAAATGAGTTGCACTTTATCCTTGAACGATCGTATTATCTCTTATGGTAATATGATAGAGGGACTTTTTCACCTAGAGACAAGTAATGGGATGCACTGTATTGAAAGCGGGAATACCTCAAAACCCAAAAGGGCTAGAGAAGAAGTTAACTAAGAGAAGATGTGGCATATTAAACTTGGACATGTGAACCTTGATAAAATTCGCAAGATGTCGAAAGACGGATATTTCCGCCCGTTAGGTAATAACCAAATGGGTACTTGTGAATGTTGCTTGAAAGGCAAGATGACCAAATCTCCATTCACTGGGAAGGGAGAGCGTGCCACAGAGATTCTAGGGTTAATCCACACTGATGTATGTGGACCTATGTCTACGTCGAGAGGAAGCTTCTCCTACTATATCACATTCACCGACGATCACTCTCGATTTGGCTATGTGTATCTTATGAAGTACAAGTCAGAATCCTTTGAAAAGTTCAAAGAGTTCAAGAATGAAGTTGAGAAGCAAACTGGGAAACAGATAAAGATCCTAAGATCAGATCGAGGGGGAGAGTATCTAAGTAACGAGATCCTAGATTATCTCAAAGAGTGTGGAATAATATCACAGTGGACTCCACCAGGAACTCCACAACTTAATGGAGTTTCTGAAAGGAGAAACCGAACCTTGATGAACATGGTTCGTTCTATGATGAGTTCTGCCGATCTACCATTAACATTCTGGGGATACGCTCTATATACAGCAGCTTACTTGCTTAATAGAGTACCTTCCAAATCAGTTTCACAAACGCCCTATGAGATATGGCATGGAAGAAAGCCAAGTCTTAATCATATTAAGATTTGGGGTTGTGAAGCATATGTCAAGAAGCTTGAAGCTACTAAGCTTGAAGCGAGATCAGTTAGGTGCTATTTTGTGGGATATCCTAGAGAAACTATGGGATATGAGTTCTACCATCCTGACGAACAGAAAGTCTTTGTCGCCAGAACTGCTAAGTTTCTAGAGGACGAATTTGTTCTCAAAGGAACTACAAGTAAAACGATGGAAATTAATGAGATTAATGATGAACCACAAACAAGCACTCGACAAGTTGACAACCCTGTTCTTGAACCCCTAGCTCCACGTAGATCTGAAAGGGTCAGCAAGCCACCTAAGAGGTATGGCTTGGATAATGACTTTGGGGAATTGCACCTCCTAGGTGACAATGACACGAAGGAGGACCCTATAGACTACACTGAAGCAATGTCCGACATTGATTCAAAGAGATGGCAAGAGGCCATGAAATCTGAGATGGATTCCATGTATCAAAATCAGGTCTGGACTCTAGTAGACCCTCCAGAAGGTATAGTACCTGTTGGAAACAAATGGGTCTTCAAGAGGAAGATAGGCGCTGATGGGAATGTGGAGACTTATAAGGCTAGACTAGTAGCCAATGGTTACAGGCAACGAGAAGGGATTGACTATGAAGAAACCTTCTCACCTGTAGCTATGATTAAGTCCATTCGGATTTTGCTTGCTATAGCTGCATACCATAATTATGAGATATGGCAAATGAACGTGAAGACGGCCTTTCTGAATGGTTACCTAGAGGAAGAGCTCTATATGACTCAACCCGAAGGTTTCGTGTCCAAGTCTGAAAAGACTAAGGTAAACAAGCTTCAGAGGTCTATTTATGGACTTAAGCAAGCCTCCAGGAGCTGGAATATTCGTTTTGACACTGAAATCAAAACGTTTGGTTTTACTCAAAATGAGGACGACAATTGTGTTTATCAAAAGGTCGTTGGGGATGTAGTTGTATTCTTAGTGTTATATGTAGATGACATATTACTATTCAGGAATGACACTGCAGTACTTTCTTCTGTAAAAGTGTGGTTGTCCAAAACCTTCCACATGAAAGATTTGGGAGATGCATCTTATGTGCTTGGGATAAAGCTCTATCGTGATAGATCCAGAAAATTAATTGGATTATCCCAATCTTTGTACATAGACAAGGTGCTAAGTAGGTTCCAGATGAAACAATCAAAGAAAGGTCTTCTTCCTGTGAGACATGGAATTCACCTTTCAAAATTCATGGGACCGAAAACTCCTGAAGAAATTTGACAGATGAGCAGGATTCCTTATGATTTCGCCATAGGAAGTCTCATGTATGCCATGATATGCACAAGGCCTGATATCGCATATGTTGTGAGCATTACTAGTCGATTTCAATCTAACCCAGGATCAAAACACTGGGCAGCTGTCAAGACGATCCTTAAGTACTTAAGAAGAACTAAGGATATGTTCCTCGTTTATGGAGGAGCGACAGAGTTGCGAGTGGAAGCCTATACAGACGCAGATTTCCAATCTGACGTCGACGATAGAAGTTCCAACTCCGGATATGTGTTCACTCTGAGTGGTGGGGCTGTCAGCTGGAAAAGCAAGAAACAAGATGTAATTGCTGATTCCACGACAGAGGCTGAATATGTCGCTGCAGCTGAAGCCGGCAAAGAAGCGTTCTGGATGAAGAAGTTCATTACTGAACTTGGAGCGATTCCAACCATTACATCACCAGTAACTTTGTACTGTGATAATTGATGCGAGAATTAACTCGACACAAATTAAACCCTCTTTTTGACAGATGTAGTATAGATGTAAGTAGGGTATCGTTCTAGGCCGGGGATTAGGAGGGCTTGCTAAAACCTCTAAAATAATTTAAAAACGTAAAAACAAAATTTAAAACACTAAACTAAAATAAAAACACTTAACTAGAATAACTCAAAATAAAACTAACAAATAAACTAAAACAAATCAAAAGACTCAAAACAACTCAAGACTCTAGAAAACACAAACTAAGCTAAAAACTCGAAACACACTAAAAATGACTCAAAATAATGAAAACAATTTAAAATAAAGACTAGGAATTAAAATGAACGGAAATTAAATTAAAAGATTAAAAATAATAAAAATTAACTAAAATAATAATATTTTAATAATGGGGGGATTGATTTGGTTTTGACGAAGTAAATTAAACTTAAATAAATTACAAATTGACACAAACATAAAATTAAAAGTGAAAGGATAGGTGACGGATTGGCTAGAGGGTTTTTCTCCACACATGACACATAAGCAACCTAAATTTATTTTCAGTTGTTCTTTCAATAAATTATGAATTCTCAACGCCCCAAATTAACCATGAATTGCATAGATTAATTCTCAGATTTTCCTTAAATTAATGGATTGGATGATTGCATACGACAACCCAAAACATTCCCCACAAGTTCCCTACATGAATTGCATAATAGAGATACAAGCGAGAATCATTAAATTCTATGAAAATCATAAGTGTTGACAAGGCATTCGTAACTATGAACAGCATGATACGTTTGCCAGGAATTTACTTAACGCGATTGTGACTAGCAACCTTCACTACTCATGAATATAAGTTCATAACGATTAGGTGAAATTCACTTATATTCTAGCATCAAATTCATGCATGTAAATTAAGTATGCATTCTTAATCGACAAACATAAATAAGTTATTAATCAAGCAGTTAAGCAAATTAAATCACAACTCAGAAATCACAACTGAAATTACCAATTCAAATTACAAATATAATCATGGTTTCGAATTAACCTCTAGCCAAAATAAATTAATTACACATTATTTAAATTGAAATAAAACATAAGTTGGAGAGGATAAACCGAAATTGGAGTTGTGCAAGGATTTCTCCCGTTTGATTGACTGCCTCTGTTTTCTTCCCCGCTACTGTCCTTCCCGCAAGCCTGTCCTTCCAAGTTTGCGCACTTCCCAGAGGAAGCTTTGCTTCTGTACGCTGCTGCTAAGGCAGCATTCCTCAGCGTGCCGCTCTCCCTCCTCTCAGCGCACCTCCCTCTCTCGCCACGCAAGCTCAGCGCCTCACCGACGCCAGCTGCCTTGGCTGCACTCTTCTGATACCGTGCTTCTTACTGGCAGCAACTCACGCTGCTCTGTAAGCTGCCTGTTTTCTGGCTTCCTGTCGAGGCCTTTTCTCACGCAGCAGGTTGAAATGGCAGCCTCTGATGGGCTGCGATCTGGCAGCTGGCGCAAGGATAGGACCGAGCAGTTGGGGGGGGACTCTGACCTCTGTTTGTATTATTTTTTTTATATTTTTCTTTCTATTTCTGCTGCACCTCGCAGCTTTCTCTCTAGCTCCTGCCCAAGGCAGCTTCCGTCCCCCCTTCAATTCATCCCCAAATGCTCCCCTTTTATTCACCGACCTTATCTCCAGGCCCCGAGGCCTTTTTTATTTTTTATCTTTCTCGGTGCTGCCTCTTTATCTCTTTGCACGCTGCCAATCAACTTTGCTTATTCCCTTTTTTTCTTTATGCGCTGCCTTCCATTAATTCCACGTTTTCTTAGCACTCTCTTAATGAGCTTCTCGCTAGCTTCCACCGAATGCACACACAACATTATATCAATATAAATATATAAATATATATATATATATATATATATATATATAAATTATATAAATATATAAATAAATTATTTTCTAAATAATAAGTTCTATTTAATAAGCAAGGTAATTTAAACGAATTAATTACTTAACACTTCATTTATTCTATTTTTATTTTCTTTTCTTGAAAAACTTATAAAACATAAAAATAACGTAAATAGCTCAAAATATAACGAACTAACTAAGAAAAGACGAGTGAATTTGATATAAAAAATATATATAAATATGATCCGATCAAATACCCCCACACTTAGCTTTTGCTAGTCCTCGAGCAAAACAAAGAAACAAAAACAAAACTCAATCTAAACCTTCCAACATTTATCTCAAGGATTTCCAATGGACATGACAAATTAAAAATCATCATTTACACAGATTTTGGCAATCCATACCCTTAAGCACATACTTAATCACAGTCACCATTTATTAGTTCGCATTTAATCAATTAAAACAACATTTTGAATGTAGTAACATGCCTTAGAGAATTTACTCTATTCCTTACTAGATATGCACTCAATTTTTCGCTCAGATTTTCTGACTACACTCCCTACACTAGGTATATGTGAGAAGAATGATGTAAGCAAGGAAACGATCACTCACATATGTTATAGCAAAGAAAGCATTTTCTGGGGTTATTAATGTGCATATGAATATGATCTCATGAACGGAATGCTACTACTTAGATGCGAGAACCAGGGACACTATATGCTCATACCAATCCCAAACTCCACATATTGAACACACAACAACCAAGATAGAAGTCAAAGGGTTGTAACGGGGCTAAGGATATAGGCTTAACAAAGGAAGGCTATGGAGAAACAAATGTTCTTAAAGAAATAGTAAGCAAAGTAATAAGGTTAACGCATAGAATTCACTTTTGAATGAAAATTCAACTCTAAACCCGAGGGGAGGATTCACACATTTTATGGCCAAATTTCAAACTCTTTTTCTTCTTTCTTTTCTTTTCACGCGTTTTTCTCTTCTTTTTTTTTTCTTTCTTTTTTTTTTTTTTAAAGAACAAAACGTACAATTGAGCTCGAAACAACCAATCCTTCCCCCACACTTGTTTTTCTGCATAGTGTAGAATAAAATGAATTCTTTTTAAGTCATGCTCACTATTCTTTAAGAACAAGGGTGCAGACAGTCCTACAGTAGGTTTGGTGCGGTTTAATGAGGTTAACAACAAAAATAGGCTAAACAAGGCTCGAGATGGGTTAAGCCTACAAAACATAAGAAAGATGGAGGGTAAGGCTTTTTGGTTAAGGTGGTTTACTAAACAACTTCATCTTGATATGTGTTATGCAATTCAATGTCATGCTTTGAATGAAACGGATATGAGTTCTAGTATCTGGAACTAAGATGATAAAACGCCTTCTAAGTAGCAACCAAGCAAAGAATAATGAGATCATGCAACGACTTTAGAAAACAAAAACATCAAGATTAATAACTCTCCAAACAAGGTATAAGCTCAAGTCTCACAGGGATGTAGCATTAGTTTGAGTTCCTTCCTTCAAGCATGTTACAAAAACTAATTTTATCCTTTTGTGATCAAATTTAAATTCATAAACAACAACTACAACTAAGCATAAACCAAGAGCATATCAAACTTCCATCCATGTTTATAATTTTCTTTAACAGTCATGCAATTAAAAACCAAATCCTCATCATTGTGTTGGAAGGTACCTAAGACACAAACACACAAAAACAACTAAAAAAAAAAAAAAATTCTTTTTGGGTTTTTCAAAATATTTTTCAAATTTTTATGTCATTTTCGTAAGATTTCCTCAAAACACAATAAAACACACCAAAACAGCATAAAACACTAAGAAAACAAAAAGCAATAACACGGAAACAAATGAAACCAGTTCAAAGTCGAAGGTACAAAAATTTTCAATTTGGTCATTTTTTCATATTTGACACCCCCACACTTAAACTAGACATTGTCCCCAATGTCATAAAACAAAAATATGCAAATAAAAATAAAATGAATAAAATACGAGACAAAATAAAGTAAAGGATTGAAAACTTCTCTAATTTGCAGAAAACCAAGTGATGACCCCCAAGCTTAAATTTTGCAATCAACTTCAAGCGAGAAAATAACCAAACGTTCCTGCCAAGAAAAGAAATAAATCAGTTAAGCACGCAAGCAAAATATAGAAAAATGCAAACGAAAAATAAAAATTGAAAATAAAAGATAATGAAAAGAACTAATAGGTGGTCATTGGTCATGACTGTTGATTTTCCACAGCTTTCATCTTGAACTGGATGGGCCTCTTTTCTTGCAAGTGCTCCTCAGCTTAGTTGAGGATGAGTCAGCACGTTGTCTCCACATGCTTCAAGTAGTCCGGTCTCCACGCAGGTGTGGCATCTTCTTGAACTCTTGGATCAACCCAGACTCATCTGCTCTTGGGTGCACCTCAGACTCCTCCTGCTTCGTCTGTGAGGTACTTTTGTTTTTGAAGAAGTACCTCAACACAGGTTTATTTTTGAAGTGGGCTGGGAGGGGTCTGAGATGAGTACTCGAGAGCAAGACTAGGTAAGCAATCAGGATCTCACTTTCTCCACGTTCCTCAGATGAAGGAGAGGAGAAAGCATAATATGAGATACTTTTGCTTTTAACCTTTTTAATATGAAATACTTTTGCTCTGGAAGGTTTGTTTTCTGGGGTGATCCAAGGGATGAAGAACACTGAATAACTCGAAAGCTTTCTTTGGGAAGACATTATCGGAGATGAAGAGAGGTTGAGAGGTTGAGAGGTTGAGAGGGTGTGAAGGTGTGCCTTTGCTGTGAAAGGCGAAGGTCGAACTTATAGAAATTTGGCTTCACAACCGGAACTATTCCTTCACTATTTGTCGGCAGCCGGTGAATGGATGAACAGTGCCCGTTACGCGCTTTCTGACAAAGCGTCCGTAAATTTCGCAAGGCTGACGGTGCAGGCGACGAGTGACGACAAATTGGAATGATGATCTTTTGAAAACTGGGGTTCAAAACCGAGTGCGGCTCATGGTTTTCGCAACGCTCCACGCTGCACGTGATGAGTCACGACAAACTGGAAAAACTGAGCCCTCGTGATGCCACGTGATTGCTGAGTCAAGCCCAGCTTTTGAGAAAGGAAACGGCTCTTTTGAGAAATGAGCGTCCAGCTTTTCCGAATTGCGTGAGGACGCGTCTTCAACCTCCGAGGAGCGCCTCTCTTTGATTTGCTTCTTTTTATAGAGGCGCTAATTCTGCTTCACATCACACTTGAACTCCATTCCTCAAACACTCTCCTCTGTAAACACTCTCTTCTGCACTTCTTAATCTTACTCCTTCCGCTCTCTTCTTCCGCTTCAGCAATCTTAATTTTTCCGAACTCTTTTCTTCCTCAACCCCCTCTAAAAATGTCTTGCCCTTCCGACCGTCGCCTAAACTTGAATGTCGGGGAAGACGATGACTCGTCTTCTCCGAACAACATTTGGAATCCATCCTTCATATCCCCCAATGGTCCTCTTACAGTCGGGGACACAATGATGAGGAACGATATAACCGCAACGGTGGTTGCAAGAAACCTTCTTACTCCCAGAGACACTAGGTTGCTGTCTATGCGGTCAGACGAGCTGGCTGTTCAGGACTCACTGGCTCTCAGTGTCCAGTGTGCAGGCTCAGTTTCAAACATGGGTCAACGCCTGCTTGCAAGATCTCGTCAGGTGGAGTCGCTAATGGCGAAGGTGGTCAGTCTTCGGCAAGAAGTCAGAGGACTCAGGCACGAGAACAAGGAGTTGCACATGCTCGCAACTAGCTACTCGACCAGCATGAAGAGGAAGCTGGACCAGCTGCAAGAGTCGGACGGTCGGATCCAGAGTGATCATGAAAGGTTCATGGCGCTACTCCCGCGGTTTATGTTGCCTTCGTCCTCTGGAGCAGCACCAAGCGTTCCGGCTCCGGAGATTCCAACTCTGGCTCTTCGTCTTCCCGGAGCTCCGTCAACCTCTGAGGTGCCACCTAACCAAAACCAATGATTGCTATTAGTTTTTCGTATTATTGTAATTTTTTTTATGCTTTTAATGTTTATTTAACTAAATATATATATATATATATATATATATATATATATATATATATATTACTAATATTATTTTTATTATTATTATTTTTTTTTTTCAGGGTTATTTTAAGCAAAATAAAATATGTAAAATATGTAAATTAAAGTAAAAGGACTTTGTTTATCCGCACTTAAAATAAACATGCCCTTAATTTATTTAAACACAAACTAAATAAAAATCAACCAAATAACAACATTAACTAAGCAAAACAAAATGAAAGTAAAAGCAATAAAGAAGAAGGTTAAGAAATGCAAATCTGATTGCTTGGGTTGCCTCCCAAGAAGCGCTTGCTTTAACGTCTTTAGCCGGACGAATCTTTCCTTAACCTCCCCTAGGCTCCAAAGCATGGAATTTATCTTTTAATGGGAGGTGATACTTGAAATGATTCGGCAATGGTCTGAATTCTAGGGTAGGTGCCTGAATCATTAAAATTAGAAATATGTTAGTATAAAATAAAATAAAAATTAAAATTGGAGAAAATGGCTTACTGTCTTTCTCCGAAACAAACTCAATGACAAAAACCATATTTTTGGACATTTCTGGGATTTTGCACTTGGCCAGATTGACGATGATGGTTGTGGCCTGTCCCGTGTCATCAAACTCAATTTCTTGGGCCTTTATTTCATGCACAGCCTCTTTGATGTATTCTTGAAATTCTTCGCATTCTCCAGCCACTTCGCTATCTTGAATCTCTTTTCTTGGTGTGCAAGGTTCGGAAACTTGTTTTGGTGCACCAAAAATCGAGATATCACTTTGCACCTCTGGAAGAGCTTCCACAATGTCTAATTCACTTTCTTCGTTATTTGGAAAAAATCTGCAAGGAAAAGAGACATTTAGTGGAATAATGTTAGAATGAATTTCACTTGGAACAACCTCACCATAGTTGGACGACATAGGGACTTGAGGGGTTTGAGACAAGAATTCGTCTAAACTGCCCAGGTCGTCCTCCTCATCTTCTTCTTGCAGTGGCAAGTCATCCATGTCCGGGCTATGGTTGGATGGTTCTGGGACAACTTCATCCTCCACGTCACCTTCCAAAGAGATGGCTTCATCGATTTCAACTTCTTTTGAATTTTCAAAGTTGGAGAGTTCACTTTGATCTTGAATCTGTGCCATGAATTCCATAATCTGCCCAACTTGCATATCCAATTCGTCCACTCTGTTGGTCCGGTCTTGCATCTCCTGGATTCGATTTTCCACTCCCTGATTCAAAGAGGAGAGTAACTTATTAAATGTATCATTATCCAAAGATGTACCTGAATCGAATTGGGCAAATTGTTGCGGAGGCTGTGGTGGTGATGTATAGAACTCATCATACGGCTGCCAATATTCTCCTTGGTAAGTCTATTTAGCTTGATTTTGTGACCCCTGCACCAAAGAGTTTAATTCGTTAAGAATTTGATTATAATCCACGGGCATACTTGAATTCGATTGGAATTGTTGTTGGGGATGTTGTGGTGGCTGCATAGGTCTTGAATAGAACTCATCTTGCTGCCAATATCCACTTTGTTGAAATTGCTGAGGTTCATCCCACATCTGATCTGAATAACCCCTCCAATCCGAATTACAAGCGTTGGAAAACATGTTGCCCCTTGATTGGCTGTGGCCTTGATATCCCCAATCATCTTCATATGCAGAAAATTGAGGATATTGCTGAGTTTGATATCCTTGCCCATAAGGCACATCAAATGTAGAGACATTTGGCATTGAGGTCCTTTCGGCATTATTAGTCAATTGAGCAGTGAGCTGCGCCAATTGAGCTTGAATACTATCCATGTCTTGCTCCAATAATACCTAAAAATCAAAGAAACAAAAATAAATCAAATACCAAAAGTAAAACACACAAACACAAATATAAATAAAAACACAAACAAAAACACAAATATAAAAATAAACACAAACAAAAATAAAGGGATTAGCAAATTTACTAATCCCCGGCAACGGCGCCAAAATTTGATGCGAGAATTAACTCGACACAAATTAAACCCTCTTTTTGACAGATGTAGTATAGATGTAAGTAGGGTATCGTTCTAGGCCGGGGATTAGGAGGGCTTGCTAAAACCTCTAAAATAATTTAAAAACGTAAAAACAAAATTTAAAACACTAAACTAAAATAAAAACACTTAACTAGAATAACTCAAAATAAAACTAACAAATAAACTAAAACAAATCAAAAGACTCAAAACAACTCAAGACTCTAGAAAACACAAACTAAGCTAAAAACTCGAAACACACTAAAAATGACTCAAAATAATGAAAACAATTTAAAATAAAGACTAGGAATTAAAATGAACGGAAATTAAATTAAAAGATTAAAAATAATAAAAATTAACTAAAATAATAATATTTTAATAATGGGGGGATTGATTTGGTTTTGACGAAGTAAATTAAACTTAAATAAATTACAAATTGACACAAACATAAAATTAAAAGTGAAAGGATAGGTGACGGATTGGCTAGAGGGTTTTTCTCCACACATGACACATAAGCAACCTAAATTTATTTTCAGTTGTTCTTTCAATAAATTATGAATTCTCAACGCCCCAAATTAACCATGAATTGCATAGATTAATTCTCAGATTTTCCTTAAATTAATGGATTGGATGATTGCATACGACAACCCAAAACATTCCCCACAAGTTCCCTACATGAATTGCATAATAGAGATACAAGCGAGAATCATTAAATTCTATGAAAATCATAAGTGTTGACAAGGCATTCGTAACTATGAACAGCATGATACGTTTGCCAGGAATTTACTTAACGCGATTGTGACTAGCAACCTTCACTACTCATGAATATAAGTTCATAACGATTAGGTGAAATTCACTTATATTCTAGCATCAAATTCATGCATGTAAATTAAGTATGCATTCTTAATCGACAAACATAAATAAGTTATTAATCAAGCAGTTAAGCAAATTAAATCACAACTCAGAAATCACAACTGAAATTACCAATTCAAATTACAAATATAATCATGGTTTCGAATTAACCTCTAGCCAAAATAAATTAATTACACATTATTTAAATTGAAATAAAACATAAGTTGGAGAGGATAAACCGAAATTGGAGTTGTGCAAGGATTTCTCCCGTTTGATTGACTGCCTCTGTTTTCTTCCCCGCTACTGTCCTTCCCGCAAGCCTGTCCTTCCAAGTTTGCGCACTTCCCAGAGGAAGCTTTGCTTCTGTACGCTGCTGCTAAGGCAGCATTCCTCAGCGTGCCGCTCTCCCTCCTCTCAGCGCACCTCCCTCTCTCGCCACGCAAGCTCAGCGCCTCACCGACGCCAGCTGCCTTGGCTGCACTCTTCTGATACCGTGCTTCTTACTGGCAGCAACTCACGCTGCTCTGTAAGCTGCCTGTTTTCTGGCTTCCTGTCGAGGCCTTTTCTCACGCAGCAGGTTGAAATGGCAGCCTCTGATGGGCTGCGATCTGGCAGCTGGCGCAAGGATAGGACCGAGCAGTTGGGGGGGGACTCTGACCTCTGTTTGTATTATTTTTTTTATATTTTTCTTTCTATTTCTGCTGCACCTCGCAGCTTTCTCTCTAGCTCCTGCCCAAGGCAGCTTCCGTCCCCCCTTCAATTCATCCCCAAATGCTCCCCTTTTATTCACCGACCTTATCTCCAGGCCCCGAGGCCTTTTTTATTTTTTATCTTTCTCGGTGCTGCCTCTTTATCTCTTTGCACGCTGCCAATCAACTTTGCTTATTCCCTTTTTTTCTTTATGCGCTGCCTTCCATTAATTCCACGTTTTCTTAGCACTCTCTTAATGAGCTTCTCGCTAGCTTCCACCGAATGCACACACAACATTATATCAATATAAATATATAAATATATATATATATATATATATATATATAAATTATATAAATATATAAATAAATTATTTTCTAAATAATAAGTTCTATTTAATAAGCAAGGTAATTTAAACGAATTAATTACTTAACACTTCATTTATTCTATTTTTATTTTCTTTTCTTGAAAAACTTATAAAACATAAAAATAACGTAAATAGCTCAAAATATAACGAACTAACTAAGAAAAGACGAGTGAATTTGATATAAAAAATATATATAAATATGATCCGATCAAATACCCCCACACTTAGCTTTTGCTAGTCCTCGAGCAAAACAAAGAAACAAAAACAAAACTCAATCTAAACCTTCCAACATTTATCTCAAGGATTTCCAATGGACATGACAAATTAAAAATCATCATTTACACAGATTTTGGCAATCCATACCCTTAAGCACATACTTAATCACAGTCACCATTTATTAGTTCGCATTTAATCAATTAAAACAACATTTTGAATGTAGTAACATGCCTTAGAGAATTTACTCTATTCCTTACTAGATATGCACTCAATTTTTCGCTCAGATTTTCTGACTACACTCCCTACACTAGGTATATGTGAGAAGAATGATGTAAGCAAGGAAACGATCACTCACATATGTTATAGCAAAGAAAGCATTTTCTGGGGTTATTAATGTGCATATGAATATGATCTCATGAACGGAATGCTACTACTTAGATGCGAGAACCAGGGACACTATATGCTCATACCAATCCCAAACTCCACATATTGAACACACAACAACCAAGATAGAAGTCAAAGGGTTGTAACGGGGCTAAGGATATAGGCTTAACAAAGGAAGGCTATGGAGAAACAAATGTTCTTAAAGAAATAGTAAGCAAAGTAATAAGGTTAACGCATAGAATTCACTTTTGAATGAAAATTCAACTCTAAACCCGAGGGGAGGATTCACACATTTTATGGCCAAATTTCAAACTCTTTTTCTTCTTTCTTTTCTTTTCACGCGTTTTTCTCTTCTTTTTTTTTTCTTTCTTTTTTTTTTTTTTAAAGAACAAAACGTACAATTGAGCTCGAAACAACCAATCCTTCCCCCACACTTGTTTTTCTGCATAGTGTAGAATAAAATGAATTCTTTTTAAGTCATGCTCACTATTCTTTAAGAACAAGGGTGCAGACAGTCCTACAGTAGGTTTGGTGCGGTTTAATGAGGTTAACAACAAAAATAGGCTAAACAAGGCTCGAGATGGGTTAAGCCTACAAAACATAAGAAAGATGGAGGGTAAGGCTTTTTGGTTAAGGTGGTTTACTAAACAACTTCATCTTGATATGTGTTATGCAATTCAATGTCATGCTTTGAATGAAACGGATATGAGTTCTAGTATCTGGAACTAAGATGATAAAACGCCTTCTAAGTAGCAACCAAGCAAAGAATAATGAGATCATGCAACGACTTTAGAAAACAAAAACATCAAGATTAATAACTCTCCAAACAAGGTATAAGCTCAAGTCTCACAGGGATGTAGCATTAGTTTGAGTTCCTTCCTTCAAGCATGTTACAAAAACTAATTTTATCCTTTTGTGATCAAATTTAAATTCATAAACAACAACTACAACTAAGCATAAACCAAGAGCATATCAAACTTCCATCCATGTTTATAATTTTCTTTAACAGTCATGCAATTAAAAACCAAATCCTCATCATTGTGTTGGAAGGTACCTAAGACACAAACACACAAAAACAACTAAAAAAAAAAAAAAATTCTTTTTGGGTTTTTCAAAATATTTTTCAAATTTTTATGTCATTTTCGTAAGATTTCCTCAAAACACAATAAAACACACCAAAACAGCATAAAACACTAAGAAAACAAAAAGCAATAACACGGAAACAAATGAAACCAGTTCAAAGTCGAAGGTACAAAAATTTTCAATTTGGTCATTTTTTCATATTTGACACCCCCACACTTAAACTAGACATTGTCCCCAATGTCATAAAACAAAAATATGCAAATAAAAATAAAATGAATAAAATACGAGACAAAATAAAGTAAAGGATTGAAAACTTCTCTAATTTGCAGAAAACCAAGTGATGACCCCCAAGCTTAAATTTTGCAATCAACTTCAAGCGAGAAAATAACCAAACGTTCCTGCCAAGAAAAGAAATAAATCAGTTAAGCACGCAAGCAAAATATAGAAAAATGCAAACGAAAAATAAAAATTGAAAATAAAAGATAATGAAAAGAACTAATAGGTGGTCATTGGTCATGACTGTTGATTTTCCACAGCTTTCATCTTGAACTGGATGGGCCTCTTTTCTTGCAAGTGCTCCTCAGCTTAGTTGAGGATGAGTCAGCACGTTGTCTCCACATGCTTCAAGTAGTCCGGTCTCCACGCAGGTGTGGCATCTTCTTGAACTCTTGGATCAACCCAGACTCATCTGCTCTTGGGTGCACCTCAGACTCCTCCTGCTTCGTCTGTGAGGTACTTTTGTTTTTGAAGAAGTACCTCAACACAGGTTTATTTTTGAAGTGGGCTGGGAGGGGTCTGAGATGAGTACTCGAGAGCAAGACTAGGTAAGCAATCAGGATCTCACTTTCTCCACGTTCCTCAGATGAAGGAGAGGAGAAAGCATAATATGAGATACTTTTGCTTTTAACCTTTTTAATATGAAATACTTTTGCTCTGGAAGGTTTGTTTTCTGGGGTGATCCAAGGGATGAAGAACACTGAATAACTCGAAAGCTTTCTTTGGGAAGACATTATCGGAGATGAAGAGAGGTTGAGAGGTTGAGAGGTTGAGAGGGTGTGAAGGTGTGCCTTTGCTGTGAAAGGCGAAGGTCGAACTTATAGAAATTTGGCTTCACAACCGGAACTATTCCTTCACTATTTGTCGGCAGCCGGTGAATGGATGAACAGTGCCCGTTACGCGCTTTCTGACAAAGCGTCCGTAAATTTCGCAAGGCTGACGGTGCAGGCGACGAGTGACGACAAATTGGAATGATGATCTTTTGAAAACTGGGGTTCAAAACCGAGTGCGGCTCATGGTTTTCGCAACGCTCCACGCTGCACGTGATGAGTCACGACAAACTGGAAAAACTGAGCCCTCGTGATGCCACGTGATTGCTGAGTCAAGCCCAGCTTTTGAGAAAGGAAACGGCTCTTTTGAGAAAGGAGCGTCCAGCTTTTCCGAATTGCGTGAGGACGCGTCTTCAACCTCCGAGGAGCGCCTCTCTTTGATTTGCTTCTTTTTATAGAGGCGCTAATTCTGCTTCACATCACACTTGAACTCCCTTCCTCAAACACTCTCCTCTGTAAACACTCTCTTCTGCACTTCTTAATCTTACTCCTTCCGCTCTCTTCTTCCGCTTCAGCAATCTTAATTTTTCCGAACTCTTTTCTTCCTCAACCCCCTCTAAAAATGTCTTGCCCTTCCGACCGTCGCCTAAACTTGAATGTCGGGGAAGACGATGACTCGTCTTCTCCGAACAACATTTGGAATCCATCCTTCATATCCCCCAATGGTCCTCTTACAGTCGGGGACACAATGATGAGGAACGATATAACCGCAACGGTGGTTGCAAGAAACCTTCTTACTCCCAGAGACACTAGGTTGCTGTCTATGCGGTCAGACGAGCTGGCTGTTCAGGACTCACTGGCTCTCAGTGTCCAGTGTGCAGGCTCAGTTTCAAACATGGGTCAACGCCTGCTTGCAAGATCTCGTCAGGTGGAGTCGCTAATGGCGAAGGTGGTCAGTCTTCGGCAAGAAGTCAGAGGACTCAGGCACGAGAACAAGGAGTTGCACATGCTCGCAACTAGCTACTCGACCAGCATGAAGAGGAAGCTGGACCAGCTGCAAGAGTCGGACGGTCGGATCCAGAGTGATCATGAAAGGTTCATGGCGCTACTCCCGCGGTTTATGTTGCCTTCGTCCTCTGGAGCAGCACCAAGCGTTCCGGCTCCGGAGATTCCAACTCTGGCTCTTCGTCTTCCCGGAGCTCCGTCAACCTCTGAGGTGCCACCTAACCAAAACCAATGATTGCTATTAGTTTTTCGTATTATTGTAATTTTTTTTATGCTTTTAATGTTTATTTAACTAAATATATATATATATATATATATTACTAATATTATTTTTATTATTATTATTTTTTTTTTCAGGGTTATTTTAAGCAAAATAAAATATGTAAAATATGTAAATTAAAGTAAAAGGACTTTGTTTATCCGCACTTAAAATAAACATGCCCTTAATTTATTTAAACACAAACTAAATAAAAATCAACCAAATAACAACATTAACTAAGCAAAACAAAATGAAAGTAAAAGCAATAAAGAAGAAGGTTAAGAAATGCAAATCTGATTGCTTGGGTTGCCTCCCAAGAAGCGCTTGCTTTAACGTCTTTAGCCGGACGAATCTTTCCTTAACCTCCCCTAGGCTCCAAAGCATGGAATTTATCTTTTAATGGGAGGTGATACTTGAAATGATTCGGCAATGGTCTGAATTCTAGGGTAGGTGCCTGAATCATTAAAATTAGAAATATGTTAGTATAAAATAAAATAAAAATTAAAATTGGAGAAAATGGCTTACTGTCTTTCTCCGAAACAAACTCAATGACAAAAACCATATTTTTGGACATTTCTGGGATTTTGCACTTGGCCAGATTGACGATGATGGTTGTGGCCTGTCCCGTGTCATCAAACTCAATTTCTTGGGCCTTTATTTCATGCACAGCCTCTTTGATGTATTCTTGAAATTCTTCGCATTCTCCAGCCACTTCGCTATCTTGAATCTCTTTTCTTGGTGTGCAAGGTTCGGAAACTTGTTTTGGTGCACCAAAAATCGAGATATCACTTTGCACCTCTGGAAGAGCTTCCACAATGTCTAATTCACTTTCTTCGTTATTTGGAAAAAATCTGCAAGGAAAAGAGACATTTAGTGGAATAATGTTAGAATGAATTTCACTTGGAACAACCTCACCATAGTTGGACGACATAGGGACTTGAGGGGTTTGAGACAAGAATTCGTCTAAACTGCCCAGGTCGTCCTCCTCATCTTCTTCTTGCAGTGGCAAGTCATCCATGTCCGGGCTATGGTTGGATGGTTCTGGGACAACTTCATCCTCCACGTCACCTTCCAAAGAGATGGCTTCATCGATTTCAACTTCTTTTGAATTTTCAAAGTTGGAGAGTTCACTTTGATCTTGAATCTGTGCCATGAATTCCATAATCTGCCCAACTTGCATATCCAATTCGTCCACTCTGTTGGTCCGGTCTTGCATCTCCTGGATTCGATTTTCCACTCCCTGATTCAAAGAGGAGAGTAACTTATTAAATGTATCATTATCCAAAGATGTACCTGAATCGAATTGGGCAAATTGTTGCGGAGGCTGTGGTGGTGATGTATAGAACTCATCATACGGCTGCCAATATTCTCCTTGGTAAGTCTCTTTAGCTTGATTTTGTGACCCCTGCACCAAAGAGTTTAATTCGTTAAGAATTTGATTATAATCCACGGGCATACTTGAATTCGATTGGAATTGTTGTTGGGGATGTTGTGGTGGCTGCATAGGTCTTGAATAGAACTCATCTTGCTGCCAATATCCACTTTGTTGAAATTGCTGAGGTTCATCCCACATCTGATCTGAATAACCCCTCCAATCCGAATTACAAGCGTTGGAAAACATGTTGCCCCTTGATTGGCTGTGGCCTTGATATCCCCAATCATCTTCATATGCAGAAAATTGAGGATATTGCTGAGTTTGATATCCTTGCCCATAAGGCACATCAAATGTAGAGACATTTGGCATTGAGGTCCTTTCGGCATTATTAGTCAATTGAGCAGTGAGCTGCGCCAATTGAGCTTGAATACTATCCATGTCTTGCTCCAATAATACCTAAAAATCAAAGAAACAAAAATAAATCAAATACCAAAAGTAAAACACACAAACACAAATATAAATAAAAACACAAACAAAAACACAAATATAAAAATAAACACAAACAAAAATAAAGGGATTAGCAAATTTACTAATCCCCGGCAACGGCGCCAAAATTTGATGCGAGAATTAACTCGACACAAATTAAACCCTCTTTTTGACAGATGTAGTATAGATGTAAGTAGGGTATCGTTCTAGGCCGGGGATTAGGAGGGCTTGCTAAAACCTCTAAAATAATTTAAAAACGTAAAAACAAAATTTAAAACACTAAACTAAAATAAAAACACTTAACTAGAATAACTCAAAATAAAACTAACAAATAAACTAAAACAAATCAAAAGACTCAAAACAACTCAAGACTCTAGAAAACACAAACTAAGCTAAAAACTCGAAACACACTAAAAATGACTCAAAATAATGAAAACAATTTAAAATAAAGACTAGGAATTAAAATGAACGGAAATTAAATTAAAAGATTAAAAATAATAAAAATTAACTAAAATAATAATATTTTAATAATGGGGGGATTGATTTGGTTTTGACGAAGTAAATTAAACTTAAATAAATTACAAATTGACACAAACATAAAATTAAAAGTGAAAGGATAGGTGACGGATTGGCTAGAGGGTTTTTCTCCACACATGACACATAAGCAACCTAAATTTATTTTCAGTTGTTCTTTCAATAAATTATGAATTCTCAACGCCCCAAATTAACCATGAATTGCATAGATTAATTCTCAGATTTTCCTTAAATTAATGGATTGGATGATTGCATACGACAACCCAAAACATTCCCCACAAGTTCCCTACATGAATTGCATAATAGAGATACAAGCGAGAATCATTAAATTCTATGAAAATCATAAGTGTTGACAAGGCATTCGTAACTATGAACAGCATGATACGTTTGCCAGGAATTTACTTAACGCGATTGTGACTAGCAACCTTCACTACTCATGAATATAAGTTCATAACGATTAGGTGAAATTCACTTATATTCTAGCATCAAATTCATGCATGTAAATTAAGTATGCATTCTTAATCGACAAACATAAATAAGTTATTAATCAAGCAGTTAAGCAAATTAAATCACAACTCAGAAATCACAACTGAAATTACCAATTCAAATTACAAATATAATCATGGTTTCGAATTAACCTCTAGCCAAAATAAATTAATTACACATTATTTAAATTGAAATAAAACATAAGTTGGAGAGGATAAACCGAAATTGGAGTTGTGCAAGGATTTCTCCCGTTTGATTGACTGCCTCTGTTTTCTTCCCCGCTACTGTCCTTCCCGCAAGCCTGTCCTTCCAAGTTTGCGCACTTCCCAGAGGAAGCTTTGCTTCTGTACGCTGCTGCTAAGGCAGCATTCCTCAGCGTGCCGCTCTCCCTCCTCTCAGCGCACCTCCCTCTCTCGCCACGCAAGCTCAGCGCCTCACCGACGCCAGCTGCCTTGGCTACACTCTTCTGATACCGTGCTTCTTACTGGCAGCAACTCACGCTGCTCTGTAAGCTGCCTGTTTTCTGGCTTCCTGTCGAGGCCTTTTCTCACGCAGCAGGTTGAAATGGCAGCCTCTGATGGGCTGCGATCTGGCAGCTGGCGCAAGGATAGGACCGAGCAGTTGGGGGGGGACTCTGACCTCTGTTTGTATTATTTTTTTTTATATTTTTCTTTCTATTTCTGCTGCACCTCGCAGCTTTCTCTCTAGCTCCTGCCCAAGGCAGCTTCCGTCTCCCCTTCAATTCATCCCCAAATGCTCCCCTTTTATTCACCGACCTTATCTCCAGGCCCCGAGGCCTTTTTTATTTTTTATCTTTCTCGGTGCTGCCTCTTTATCTCTTTGCACGCTGCCAATCAACTTTGCTTATTCCCTTTTTTTCTTTATGCGCTGCCTTCCATTAATTCCACGTTTTCTTAGCACTCTCTTAATGAGCTTCTCGCTAGCTTCCACCGAATGCACACACAACATTATATCAATATAAATATATAAATATATATATATATATATATATATATATATAAATTATATAAATATATAAATAAATTATTTTCTAAATAATAAGTTCTATTTAATAAGCAAGGTAATTTAAACGAATTAATTACTTAACACTTCATTTATTCTATTTTTATTTTCTTTTCTTGAAAAACTTATAAAACATAAAAATAACGTAAATAGCTCAAAATATAACGAACTAACTAAGAAAAGACGAGTGAATTTGATATAAAAAAAATATATAAATATGATCCGATCAATAATAGTGGGGCGATAGCTTAAGCCAAGGAACCCAGGGCTCATCAAAAGAACAAGCATTTTGATAGACGCTTTAATATCATTCGAAGATATGCTGCCGAGAGGAAAGTCAACATCCTCAAGGTTGCCTCAGCCGATAACGTAGCAGATCCACTGACGAAGCCAATGTCTCAAATCCAACTTGACCGCCATATGGAAAAGATGGGTATTAGATACATGGGAATGTGGCTTTGAGTGCAAGTGGGAGATTGTTGGAAGTATGCCCACAAAGCCACTCATTTGATGTAATAGCTTTTGGAATACTTATTGTGTTAAACTATAAAATGTTTAATAGAGGGCAAAGCTTATTGTTATTCACTATTTATTGTATTATGTGTTTAAGCAATAAGGGAATCCAAGGAATGTATTTAATCTAAGAGAGAAGTGATCTAAGTGAGTTGGATTAACAAGACCTTTCTCTTATGTTCATTCCTGAAACCTTCCTAGCCATAGGATTGCCAATTGGGCATTGACAATCTGCTAAGGTTAGTATGTGTTATGTTAACTCAAGCGTGAGTATGACTAGTCTCAAGTCATTTAGTGTTGGACACTGAGACAAACACATGGGTGCTCAAAAGGTAATTGAGTACACTGAACTACGATCAAAAGGAGTTCGAACATACATGTCATGTAAGAACTCGTAAGTTGCAATATGCAAAGTAGTCCTTTGACCTGAGGCATCATAGATGTCTAATGGTTGGGTCCTTGATCTTTGATCATGTCAAAGGCATTCCATTGAGAATGTCCACGGCATCATTGGGGTCAAGCTATCTAGTCATGTAGGCATATGAATGCACAACAAGGGATTTCTAACCTTCCATGGTGGAAGGAGAATACTCTGAGATATGATTCGAGAGTCTTTGGCTAAAGCATATGAATATGACTTAGGAAGTTTGATCCAAATCATATTCAATTGAATCATATAGAGAAGTATCACATTAGATAGTAGACATGAAACAAACTATCACTTAAACAATGTGATCGAGAGTATTGTATTAGAAAAGGACCGTATTGCATTGTAGTTGTAACTGGATAGGTTCTCCAACCACTTCTACTTAGCTTGGGTAGCCATGACATACTGCTAGGTGTCACTCATGGTTTATGGAAGCCCTGAGGATTAGCAAACACTAATCTTCATCAAAGGGAGAATTGAAATGTAGTTTCAATTCACAATCGATCGTTAAAAGTAACAATCGCCCACTGCCTCGCTAAATGGAACCTAATGGATCGTACACCGAGTAAGGATGAATGTGAAGATACAAAAGAGATGGATAAGCAATTAAATGGTTTAATTGAGAATGGTCAAGATTAATTAATTAGTTAATTAATTATACGAAAGGTTCGTATTAGGCTTTTAAGTTGGTTTTGGGTTTCGGGGCCCAAAAGGGTTTTTGGTCCAAAAGGCCCATTGAGTTTAGGTTGTATGGCAACTAAAAACTAAATGGAAATTAACCCAAAATCAAAGCCAAAACCGGCCTAGGGTGAAAGGGTAGCAAACTTGAGTTAATTACAAGTTTGCCACTCAAATGTGAGGTGGTATAAAGGCAACTTTATAGCCATTCTCTCACTAGGGTTTTCTTGAGGCAAAGAGGAGAAACATTTTCTCTCTTTTTCTCCATAGAGGCCGGCCAACTTAGGGGGTTTTTACTAGCATCAAAAACTCTCTAAGTCATCCATCTTCTCTTCACACCACATCCTTGGTGTGGAGACTTAGAGACACCAAATCTTTGGTGTTCTTGGAGATCCTTTCCTCATATCCTCAAGGAGCAAAGGAGCATCAACAAAGAAGAAAATCACAAGGAAGATCCAAGGAGCTAGGAGGTGACTTGAAGGCCCTCCACTTGGGTGAATCCCTTGTGTAAACAAGGATGAGCTTTTAGGGTAATGAATCTCAAATCCTTCCTTCTCTTTAATGTTGTTAAAGAGTCTTATGGTTCACCATTCTCTAGGCTTTGAAAGTCATGGGTTTTAGAATTGTTTTTGAATGCATGCCTACTTTAAAGTGTTATTAGTTTGCATATGTGTTCAAATGTTCTCACATGTTCTTAGCTAGGACAAAATTTTTCCTTCAGTGAGTGTAGAAAATATGTAGTAATTAGTGAAAGAAGTTTAAACACACCATAATCAATTATATATAATGAATTAGTACAATATTTTACAATTTATACATTGCATGGTAAGATACATGAGTGACTTAGTACCACATAGAGTTCCTATGAGGTTCAAAATTTTCACTATCTTCATCATCTCTATGTGTAGAGTAAGTGTATTGCGAAGAGTAGTCATCAAATGATAAATCCCCAAAATAGTTTTGCATGTAATTGTTAACATGCCACCCATATGGATTTGAGATTAGTTGACGTTGTCCATAAGCAAAATCATTTGAAGATTGATAGGAGCATATTTATGCTACTTAGTTAGCTTGTTTTCTTGCACTTACGTAGTTAGTTATCATTTATTATAGTGATTTAAGCTATTTTCGTGTGTTTGTAGGTTCAAATGGCAAGTGAGGCAAGAAAGTGCGTTTTGGTGCATTTTAGAGCTAAATTGAGCTTAAATGGAGTACATGCATATGGAGCACCATGGATGGACGAATTTGGAGCTAAAAGGAGCTAGGAATCAGTTTTAAAGATGATGAAACAAGGTTGAGACAAAGAAGATAAGGAAAGTGCAAGAAAGGTGGAACATTATCCAAAACATTATCCATATCCTTATCTTATCCAACATTATCCAAACATGTTCCATAAAACATGCTACATGTTTTATGTCATGTTTTGTGTCATGTTCCATGTCTTGTCTCTTCTAGAAGGCCTTATCCATTCCTAAAGACATGCCTTATGTTTCATGCCTTGTTCTTGCCTAAAAACATGCTGAAATGTCTTTCTAGAAGCCTAAAACTGATTTCCTACAAAAGTGGCGCCTAGAACCCTTCTAGAAGGCCTTTGCCTTGCCTTGCAATCCATCTTCCTTTCCCTCCAATTGTTGCCGCACCTATCCCCTTATTCCCCTTGGTTTTCTGACTTCTAGAAGGTGTATTTGAGCCTAGGAAGCTGCCGCACCCTCTCTCCCTTTTCCTTTTGGATTTCTGAGTTAATTGGCCCTTTTCCTTGTGGATTTGGGTTAATTGGGCCATAAGCCTTTTCCATTGTGGATTAATAAAACCTGCCGCACCTAGGAGCCCAAGTCCATCAATTATGCTAAGTCCAAGCCCTAATCTGATTTAACCTAGGGTTTGGGGTGCCTATATATTGATAACCTAAGCGTGCCGTAGGTTTTACCACCCATTCTCTCTGAAATTCACTCAGCCGCACCATCCTCTCGTCAATCATTCATTCATTCATCCATTGTCCCAGAAACAAACCCTTGCCGCAAACACCACACCACTATCTCACCTTGGCCGCAACCCCCAATTCACCACCATCCTTCACCGTGCACAGCCACCATACAACCACCATAGTCGCACCTTTCCACCACCATAACCACCTTGTGCTGCCACCTTTGGAAGAAAGAAGGAGTGTGCTGTGCAGTTCCAAAGGAGGGAGGGATCCTTGCGCAAGCAATCTGCCACCATCGGAGTGTTTGGAGTTCTTTCTCTTCTTGTTTCTGTTTTCATGTTTAATTTAACTTGCTATTCAATTATGTTAAACATGTGGAACTAATTTCTTTTTAGTTAGAGGCGAATTTGAAGCCATGGACATATGTTGGTTATGATTTGATTGAAGGATTATTTTGAGAAAACATGTTCATTTAAGCAACATCAATAGCATGCAATTAACAAATTAAAGGCGGAATCATGCTTGCATGCACTTAAAAACAAAACATTACCCATGAATGTTCAAAGCCTAGTAGATTGGTGAACCAATACTCAACTCAAAACAAAGTGAGTGGATATTTATACCTTTGTAGATTCCTCTTTGCATAAGCAAAGGCTAATCACCCAAAGAGAGGGCCTTCATTCCTTGCATCTTAGATCTATGGATTTGGATGGAAGAATAAGTTCTCCAAGTTCCCAAAATTGAGAACCTCTAAGTTTCTTCACCAAGGTTTTCATGAAGAAGAAATGAATGACCTTGGAGAAGTTGGATTGCTAGCTAATCCCTCCAAGGGGGCCGGCCTCTTTAGAGAGAAAAGAGAGTTTGTGTTTTCTCCAATTTCCCCAAAAAGAACCCTCAATGAATTTTGGCTATAAAGTCATATTTATACCTTAATTCATTTGAGTGGCAAACTTGTAATTAAAGCAAGTTCACTACCCTTTCTCTAAATGGCCGGCCTTAGGGATTAATTGGGCTATTTGGGCCTTTTTGAATCATTATTCATTAAGTTGTCATATAACTTAAGTCAATGGACTTGACGTTCGAAGCCCATTGGGCCTTAAGGTCCAAAACTATCCCGAGGTCTTTAACGAACTTATTCGTTTGATTAATTAACATATTAATTAATCCTTGCCATAAATAATTAAACCATTTAATTATTCTTACTCATCTCCGTTGAATCTTCAATCTCTACCTTACACGGTGTACGATCCATTACGTTCCTTTTAGCGAGGCAGTGGGCGATTAAAACCATTTCAAATCGATTGTGAATTGAAACTTACTTTCAATTCTCCCTTTAGTGATTATACACGTTTAGTGCTACCACAAACCATGAGTGACACCTAGCAGCATATCATGGTTACCCAAGCTAATCAGAAGAGGTGGAGAACCTATTCAGTTTAGGATTACAAATGCAATACGGTCTTTCTCTAATACAATACTCTTGACCACATTGTTTGGTTTGATAGTTTATTCATGTCTACTATCCAATGTGATTCGTGTGCTTATATGATTACCTTAAATGAGATTTGGAACGCCTTCCTAAATCTCATTCATACTCTGATCAGAGATTTTTAATCATATCATAGAGTATTCTCCCTCAAACGGTTTGAAGGTTAGAGATCCCTTGTTGCGCATTCACTTGCCTCCATAGCTAAGTGGCTTAACCTCAACGATGCCGTGGACACCCCCCTGATGGAGTGACTTTGACATAATCAAAGATTAAGGACCTAACCACAAGACAACTGTGATGCCTCAGGTCAAAGGACTACTTTGCATTATCCCAACCATGATTTCTCATGTGACATGAGTAAGAGAACTCCTCGTTGATCGTGTTTAGTGAACTCATTCTCTATTGAGCACCTACGTACTTGTCTTGGTGTCACTCACACCAATGACTCGAGACTAGTCACTCTCCCTGAGAGAAGACAAAGCACGTACTAATCTTAACGGACTGCCAATGCCCAATTGGCAATCCTATGATCAGGAACGTTTAGGATATGTCTACGAAAGAATGGTCTCATGAATCTAACTTCTTTAGATCGCATTCTCCCAATCACATATTCCTTGGACTTATTGTTCAAGCATATAACATTTATATGAGACGGCTTAAAACAATAATCTTTGCCCTTGATATTAAACTACATTAGTTTAACTTGTGAAATGTCCATAAAGTATCATCATATGATTGGTTTTAGGGCACATTTCCAACATTGATTTACTCCAGTTATGAATTCATGAACTATGGATGTGGTTTACTTTTCTGTTTTGATTAAGAACTTGTTTATATATGTGGGTTGAGGGTCGACACTTAATTTGCATGCCTAAACTTGATGCTAGGATATAAGGGAATTTCACCTAATCGTTATGAACTTATATTCATGAATAGTAAAGGTCGCTAGTCACGATTATGTTTAGTAAACCCTAGGTTGGATTAACATGCGTATTCCATAGTTATGAATGCCTAGTCGATGTTTATGATTTCAATTGAACTTAATGATCTTTGTTGAATGTCCCTATCATGCGTATTCCATAGTTGGGGAGTTTGATGAAGAATAATTTGGTTGTGATGCGTATCCCATCCAATTCAATGAATCTAGGGAAATCTGAGAATTAATTAGTTCAATACAATTAATTTAGGGCATTGTCATTCCTAGTTTGTTGAAGTCATAACTGGGAATCAAATTATATGCACATGTTCATGTGTGGATAAGGACCCCTCTAACTAGTTTCTCATCATTCTATTTCATCATAATCTGTATCTTTGAAGTTTGATTACAAGTTTCTGTTTTAAATTCAATTTCGTCAAAACCAATCCCCCATTTATTTTGAAGTGTTATATTAGTTAGAAATCAATTTAGTTTGTGTTTTTAAGAGTCTTGAGTCTAGTTATAACCTGATTTTGTCCAATTTAGTGTTTGTGTTCAAAACTGCCCAGAAAGTGGTTTTAAGGCAATTTTGAGTATTTCTGTGCTGTTTTGAGTCTTTTGGTTTGTTTTAGTGTTTTAAACTTTAGTTTTGCATTCTTTGAGTCTAGTTTAGTGTTTTAAACTTTGTTTTTACGTTTTTGAGTCAATTTCACATTGATTAGCATCCCTAGTTAATCCCCAGTCCAGAACGATCCCTACTTGCGTACATACTACAATTGTCATCCATAGGGTTTAATTTGAGTGTCAAGTTAATTCACACATCAAAGATTGAGTCTCGGATTCTTTCCATGAGTCGCTCGATTCCATCCCAACAGGAATGGGATATGAAGGGTAGGGAAATGGTTGGTTATGAGTATAACCATAGTTACTACTTCCCATTCCAACAGAGTTCGAAGTTATAGATAACGAGTCATCTTCTTGACTTGACAAAGTCCCCTTGTGTTACACCACACCCCTCTTTTTATTTAAAAATAATAATTTGGGTTCTTATTTGGTGAGCCCAAGGGGCCCACCCTCTGATTTTATCCCCTTTTCACGTACTCCCTCTCTCTCTCTCTCCCGGCTCCCTCCCTTTCTTCTTTCTTTTTCTATTTTTCTTTGTAACTCTTTGTGCTTTCTCCTTCCATCTTCCCCGAAAACACACACACACACACCCTTTGACAGTCACCACCCCATCCACCCTCACTAAAACCTCCCCATGTGATCCAGGAAACTTGGAGCAATGATGAAGCACACCCAAAACCTCCCCGTTCTCGTGGTGCCGTGGCGTTGCCACTGTGCATCTCCTTCTCCGGCGAGATTTCTCGTCCCTCAACCTTGGTGAGCTTCGGAACTCTCTCTAATAGATCGATCTAACTCTAGTTAGGACTCATTTTAGGTGCTTTGGTGAAGGTTGTAGTGAGAAACAACTCGGAGGTTTATTTTCTTAGATTTTCCGGCTAAGAACCGTCACTTTCGAGGTAATTTCCAGCCAAACCACGGTGAGTTGGCCAGCGTGCAAGATACCAATCTCTTCGTCTCGTCGAGTACTACAACTTTCCTTTTTGTTTCACCTAATTTTGTTGAGTATTGAAGAAGTTATACTCATTTGAATCTTACGTAGTTTTTGGCGAGTCTGACGGCTTTCGAGGCATTTTCCGGCCAAACCACGGCGATATTATCGATAATATCCCAATATTATGACAATAATAAAGTGGATATGTGTGAAAATATAGCCTTCTCAAAAAAAAACAATCGCCGATAATATCGATATTTTAAACCTTGCCCATGGATGCCATGGTGGTGGTGCTCTGTGGTGGTAAAGTTGCTTCTTTTACCGCCGCATTGAGCCTTGTGGATTTTCGTGGTGGGGCTACATTGCAATCTGCATCACTTGATATGGACCTTTGAACATAGGAAGTTTTGTTCGTTGTGGTTTCCAAATTTCTTGTCATTGTATTTTTCTTTTACGTTTATTCAAAGAATTTTATAAAAAAAAATTCTAGGAAGTAGAACGTATGAAAAATCTACAACTGAAAAAAAAAAAATATTATAAACATTGAATTCAAGAGTCTTTTTCGAGCGTGTGAATCAAATTCTCAATGAAAGCACTAATTTGTGGATGCAAATTTCCGCCTTCTCCTTCTTAGACAAAATTGCACCTATAAAATAATTAATACATTAGGTCAAGGCCAAGAGCCTAACACAGCCACAATGAGTGTTGGGGGTGGGGGGGCTTTGGCCGAAGAAGCTCCAATGCCAAAGTTAGAATTTAGAGAAAAAAGTGTTTGGAAAATTTAGAGAATTTTGCAAGTGAGTTGGAATTGAGTTTTGGAGAAAATGAGGTCGTATTTATAGGGGTATGGTTGGCTCCTTTGGGAGGATGGGGACCGGCCACTTGGATGGTTTTTGGGTGTGATTCATAATTTTTTAGCTAATTAATAAATTAATTGAGTAATAAATCAATTAATTAGTTAATTAATATAATTTGAAATGAATGATTTGGGGGTTGTGGAGAAGATTTGATGAGGATGGATGAAATAGGTTTTGAATAATTACCTATTTTGAGAACTTTTGACCTTGATTGAGTCATGATTATCTGCTGCTTGCGCGTAGAAGTTTCAGTGTGTCTCGAGGGTAATTTTGTCCTTTTAACCCAAAACTCCACGTGTCGCCTCCATAATTTTTCTTGATTATTTTTTTCTCCATAGCAAGTTTTACAAACTTTGTTCAAATTTGTAAAACTTGAGGGGCTTCTGTTTGCACCTAAATGTACACATTTGGGCCATTTGGGCTAAATATGGCCTTTGGAGAATTATTGTGCAAGAAGGCTAACTTGGAAAGATATTTGGCTACAAGTGGGATAGTTCCCTTTTGTTTGGGTGGTGGAGGTTTGCTAAGAGCTTTTGAATAATTACCTATTTTGAGCACTTTTGACCTTGATTGAGTCATGATTATCCGCTGCTTGCGCGTAGAAGGTTTGGTGTGCCTCGAGGGTAATTTTGTCCATTTAACCGAAAACTCCATGTGTCATCTCCATAATTTTCTTGATTATTTTTTGCTCTACAATAAGTTTTACAAACCTTTTTCAAATTTGTAAAACTTGAGGGGCTTCTGTTTTCACCTAAAATGTACACATTTGGACCATTCAGGCTAAATATGGAATTTGGAGGATTATTGTGCTAGAAGGCTAACTTGGAAAGATATTTGGCTACAAGTAGGATAGTTCCCTTTTGTTTGGGTGGTGGAGGTTTTCCAAGAGCTTTATTTAATCAAGACAAATGCATGCTTTTTCATTGCAAGTGGATGGGAAGGCACCATGAGATGTTTTAGGCAAAGGATCTGTGTTGAAAGAAGCCAACTTACTTCTTATAATTATTTTATTTGAGAAATAGACATGTGGTGGAAACATGTGGTGGAAATGCAAGATTGCTTATTCTATTATTATTTTATATGAAAGCTGACAGTGGAGCTTCTCTCCACAAGTTCAATGTTCTTAGCAAGGGGTGATCTCATATCTTTATAAAAAGAAGCGGAGGCAAAAGGATTATGGACACTTAAACAAACAATCAATCAACTATACTCAAATCAACTCCTCAATCTGCTTGTAGACATTTAACTTTAGCCAAGCACCCTTTACTTTCCTTGTTTATTAGCTCTGCTACTCACTAGTATTATCGATCTCATTTGTAGCTTTTATCTACAACTCATTTCCAATCATTTAATTTACAAGCAATCTACAATAATAGTCATTTACTTTCCTCTGTCATTTACACTTCCAGCAACCTTGTTAGTTACATGTTATATTTCTCCACATAAGTGAAGTCCTTATCTTTAAGGCAAAGAAAGAACCTTGATTTGAGTCACTCCCACTTAATGGCACAATCTCTTGGTTAGAAGTCGAACTTAGGTGCAACCTCAATCATTCAAATCCTGTCTATTAACGGCATCTAGTAGTGGCACGCTCAAACCCACCAGTTTCTTGTTCGAGTAAATTCCCAGCATGCCCGCGAGGCCCATGGCGAATTTAGAGGGCAAAGACCAACAAATTCCATTTCAATTTTAACAAAACAAATCAAAAAAGAATAATGAAAACCTAAACAAATTATAAAGGAACTGATGGGTTTATGCATTAGCAACGTGAACTGAAGATGAGAATTAGAAAGGGAAGAAAAAAACAGCATACCTTCCCTAACGCCACCTCAACCCCTCACGTTGTCCCCATCACCTCGATCCAATTGAATCATAGAGGCTCGGTCCAATCGAAAAGTAGCACATCCTCTCTCCCCCCTTGAAATTTGAAATCCCCATCCCAAAAAACCATAAACTTTACAGAGATTAGAATAATTAAGGAACCAAGAAATGGCAAAACAATCTACCAACAGAGGGATGAGAAGCAAACAACACGAAAGTACGAAGAAGCACATAAATGAGCACAGTGAAACAAAAAAATTCCAATGGCACTTTTAACAAAGCAAATGGCAAACCAAACAATAAACAATGAATTTAAAACAGCGCATTATCTATTAAATCAGAGGAAAAAACTGAAAACCCATACCCTCTCATACCTTCCTTTCTCACTGACCCTGTATGGTAACCCATTAACCCCAAAAAATGCGCATGCACATGAGAATATGGAATCGTGGATTTATGATAACCAATGGTAATTTTGGTTTATACAAGTAGCTACTAAATTCATCATGAGCTATGTTGATATTGAGTCACGTTCTTTTGTTCGTCAATGAAAGGAAAAATTATTGGTAAAAATGGAGAGGCAATTCCATTACAATTTTGTAAGAACATGGAAAAGTAGACCTATATATATAATACAAATAGCCAAAATATGTTGAACTAAGAAGGTTACATATGGGCATCTGCAATACAGTGAGATACAGTCGCATGATATGACACAAGATTACTAATTGAAACCTAAAATTATACTCCTGTAAACGAATGGAGCATTATATACGAAGGGTTGTGAAATGTCCACCTCATATCTCCATAAGTAATTCCCTCGAGTATACATGGGAGTAAATTGCTCTATATAAGTTCCAAAAATGTAATGTGTCAAGAAGTGTAGAAAATCCATGAAGAATTTAAGTTGCTTGAAGTAAGCTCTGGAAGGTTAAGGCACAAATGATGTACCCAATAACAATGAATGGTATATTGCCTTAGTGAGTACTTTCATTATGATATTGTTGCAACTTACTAAATATATTGCAAGAGTTGATGATATTAGATTGGGACTCCTGAAGAGTCTTTAAAGATTTAAGTGTTAAAAGAATTATTGTCTCGAGCTGCAGATCGAACAATATGCCAACACTATTCTTATCCTTTAAAAGGTTCATTGATTTATATTCTTGGAACTAGAGTATTTCATTGTTTCCTCATTGGTTTATTAATTATGAAACCAGAAGTTTCCATGGATTTCTATATCTATCAAGCTGAACTAAAAGTTTTCAGGCATAAGGAGGAAATTTTTATACATACATACATGTGAGTTACAACTATAAAAACGGAAAGAAAAAAAAAAGAGCTTTCACAAGGGTTGCTCATGTGAAGCCTCAGTATTTGACAAAACCCCAGAAGAAGAAGGCGAGTCTTAGTAATTGGTAGAACTCTAAACGGTAGAGGCAGTGGGTGTCTTTGAAATAAAGCCATACACCTTTGATGGTCACTTTGAAACCGACTTTCAGATTTCTGTAGTTGGTCGAGCTTTCTTTTCATGCTCGTTGAGTAATTATTTGCAAGCATATGCAACTCTCTATTCTCGTGCTTGACTCTTGTAATCTTTTGTCTAAGCTTGCCACCTCAGCCATTAATGATTCAACTTGGCGAGTTTGAGCAAGTAGACGTTGACTCATATTGGATATAGACCTCACACACTGAACACTGAAAGCCAGATAGTCTTGAACAACCAATTCATTGGACCGTTTTGAAAGTATCTTTTTATCCTTGGGAGTGAGAAGATTCCTAGCTAATATTGCAACAGTTATATCATTCTTCTCACAAAATCCTCAACCGTAAGAGGGCCATTAGTGGATAAGAAGGATGGGTGCCATATATTATCCTGAGAAGACACATCTACATTCCACAACATTCAAATCAAAACAACAGTTAGATGAGCAAGCCATTTTCAGAAAAGTTAAAAGAAAATGAGGTCAAATAAAGTGAAATCTCGAGGAAATTTTCACAAGAAGACAACTTTCTGAGCATGCTTTTGGATATAATTGATGCCTCTATAAGAGGAGAGGCTACACTGCCACTTATTCAAAAATCGAAAAGACACTACTCTCTAAATTTCAAAAGTCAAATTTTCCTGAATAAAGTTCATTGATACTCTCAGACACAATCTCAAATTTCGGGATATCAAGGACAACTTTGTCAAAATATCTCTGGCAAAGTTGAAATGCGTGAATTTTACTATTCCAACTACACCACTGTTGTTGATAAGCATAAAGAAAATGGTCCCAACAGCACCATTACTCGCTTAAATCCCTATATATGTTGACCTCCATCCTCTATGGCAAAGCAGACTTGCAAGAATGCCTAACTCTTCCTCGTTTTTTTTTTATGAAATGCATCTTCAACAAAGCATCTCGAAATACTCAACTTTCCTTCTCTCTAAGACTACCTTTTCAACCAAGTCACTCAAAATGCTCAACTTATTTCCTCAACAAGAAAATAGTTTTGATCGAGAAGTTTTATATCAGCATCAAAATCTTCTACCGTTTTCTTCAAGAGTAAAATTATCTCATATGATGTTTTCCCATGTCCTTTTCTTTGTCCTTGCTCTTACCTGCAATACAAGAAGAAAGAGAGTAATCAATCGGAACTCGAAATCAAACTTCCGATCTGGAACTAATTGCCTGGAACCCCTTCACTGATTGCTTACCTTGCGTTGCTCTCAAGTAGTCATCTTCAACTGTTGTTAGGTCTCGGATTTCCTCAATAAACACCTTAGAACAGTTGATATGATGTTGGCTCTTTACACTGAAGATGCCAAGCATGGGTGAGTTATTGAGAAGTGATGTTTTGAAGGATCAAAGGCAAAAGTTGTGCACCACTTCTGTTATGCAAGAGACTAAAGCAAAAAGATCAACAGAGATTCCACAGAAGCTCAAGTATTGCCTTAACACGCATCAACCTAAAAAATATGAAATCAGGAGGAGATACTCATCAGGGGGAGCATCCAAAACTGATCAAGATTTTAATAATGCATCCGATATTTACATATGGTCATCCAAGGGTGAATGTTATAAATAATATGTGGATGGCCCATATGAATAGTGATTCATTTGCCTATAAAATGAATGAGAGGAGAAGGAGGAGAACATAAAAAAAAACGGAAGAAAGAAAGAGGAAGGACGAGAGAACTGAAAGAAAGAAAAGAAAGAGAGAAGGAAGAGAGAAGGAAGAGGGAAAGAATAGGGAGAAAATGGTGAGAGTTATCTTTGTAATTCTATTATTCCAAATAATGAAAGAAAGTAATATGGATGCATTGAGGACGTACTCTAGTCACTGACTGTCGAAGAACCTCGTAAATATTGTGTCTTATTTCATTTTTTCCACTGCATGCATACTGCCATTTTCACAACAATAAGGTGAGAATGCATAATTATATCATAATTGTATCATAATGATACACAAAAGGAGGAGAACATAATTATATCATTTTTTCCACTGCATGCATACTGCCGTTTTCTCACTCTTTGCAAATAAGATATTTTTACAAATCAACTGTAAAAGTATCAAGTTACATATTAATAATGAACCACAGATTTATTTAGTGTTTGAGATCGATTGATCAATCGGGGATCATAGAATGCTAACTCTTGGTGTTTGTGACAACCCGTCCCGACATTGTAAATTATTGGATATGAAATGACGAAATTACCCCTACGGGGATTATTTACATGTGCATGTGGGTGGTGTGAAGATTATAGAATGTTGCCCTCAAATTATTAGAGGTTATTTTATGGTTAGTATTGGACAATTAGGACCACCACTCATCCCTCACCATCATCACTTCCGTCATTCTCCATCTCTCATTCCATTATTCCCTCACTTTCACTATCCCTCAATCATTCCATTTCAGACATTCTCTTTGTCTCTCTCTCTCATCCCACGACCAAACTCTTTCTCTCTCTAGTTCTCTTAGGCACGGCATAAGGTCAACCCATACCAAAACTCGACGATCGTCGAAACTAAATACATATTTGGACTCGTGAAGATCATACGAACACAACGGTACCATTTTCAGGTAAGGATCCTTTCGATTTCACGTCCAAAACTCGATGTTCTTATTTTGCACTATTCATCAACTTTTCGTACGTGGTGTTTTAGGACGATCTAAGATCACAGTGATCCTTGTGAGGTCCCAAGGAGGCTCGGAGTAGTTCGTTGGAGGTGTTTGGACGTCGGGATCACGTGCATCGAGAGTGGCCGGTTTTGGAGTTTGTCCCCGAGGAATTTAAGGACCTTTTTCAAGGTTTTTGAAGGTATATTAATGTTCTACACTAAATTTGGAGCACATAGGAAGAAAAATGGGTCAAAAAGGATGAAAAATGAGCAAGATATGAAGTTTTGAAAATTTCCCAGAAATCCGGCCAAAACCAGTCGCCGGCGGCCGGCGAAGTCGCCGGAGAAGACGACCGGAGGGAATATTCCGGCGACCTGACGGAATATTCCGTTACCGTTAACTGACGCCGTTAATTCTGACGCCGTTAAATCTGACGGAATATTCCAGGAATATTCCTGACGGCGTCAACTGACGCCGTCACTGTGCTCGGCGCGTGGCCGCGCGTGGGGAGCGCGTGGGTCCGTAACACGTCAGGCGCGTGGGGGCGCGTGGGACATCGAAAAATTATTTTAAAAATATGGGGATGTTCGTGACGACGAGTAGGTCACGTTGGTATATGCAAATACCAAAATTGAGCTATGTATGAGAAGTTATTCCCGTAGTTGTGAGTATGTATTAAATAACGTATTTACGTAATTTCTCGTATAGGTGATACGTATACCGAAGACGACCGTAGCCAGGCCCGACGCGGGGGTTACGAGCCAGCTACTTATCAGTGAGTGGGCAGTATTATTTTCCGTATACCTATATATACATATGATTTTTCCCAGAATCACTTTTAAATGGAAATAAACGTTTTATCGACTTGCACATTACTTGAATTGATGCATGAATAATTAATTATACATTTCATGCATATATATTGGTGCCGAGGACGCCAGGTGAGTACCAGGTAGGTACATGCATAGTTGAAAACGAATAACGATTGATATAAGTATGAAATGTGATTGGGATACGATTGAGATATTATGCTGATAACGATCATGAGATATGATGAATTATATGATGAAATGTGATGAGATATGTTGATGATATCATGAATTATTAGCTCATAGATCTGTACACACTGTTAGTGCACCCGCCCAGAGATAGGGGCTTAGTCTTTCACGTGTCGTTCACCTCTCGCACCGCATGCTCGCCTTGGATCCAAGTTTAGGTGCATAGTCTTGTCGTATAGATCACTTTTGAGTGTTACGACATGTAGGTGACCCGCGTTCGTTCGCATAGTCCTCACGTGATTGTAGCACTAGAGCATTTACTATTGAAACAGTGTTGATAAAGATGATATGATGAGGTTATGATGTGTGTACAGGATATATATATGATTATGTGATTGAGAAGTTATGAGCTATATTTACAGCCGAGGGCTGAGATGAAATATGTTAACGATATGATATGAGATGCATTACACGGCATACATTGAAATACTTTGAAAACGTTTTATGCTGAGAAAAGATTGAGATATATGTATGTATTATTTTCTGGGAAATTATACAGGTTTTACGGAGAGGGGCTAGAACTTTGAGAAAAGAATGATTTTGGAAAAAGGAATCGTTTTAGCTGACCCACTCCCTTTTTGTTTTTCGCCCCTCCAGGTTCTAGATAACTTGAATTCTGGGTTGACGCATCGAGGATCTTCCGGCACCTTTCTGACAGATTTATCATCATGTATGGCATCGAGTGTGTATTTTAAACATCTTTTATTCGTGTTTGACTGCACCGACTTAGTACGCTCTGAATTTGTAATAAGTGTCGAATTGACTCTAGTACACATTTCTAGACTTTGATTTGAATTTATTCGTACTTCGTTATTGATCTTCGCTTCCGCACAGCGCACATGGTTACGTCACACTCACGTGACGGCCAGCATGCCCTACTTTAGGGTACGGGTGTGTCAGTGTTTCTTTTAGAGTTCTTTTGATTCGGGTGTTATTGTTAAAATATTATTAATGTTTAGTTGTAATTATAACAAATAATGTCCTTATAAATGTAATTTGCATGTCTAGCGTTGTGGATTAAGAAGGCCATGTAGCTCTTAGATGAAGTCTGTGTGGTTGAAAGTCATTATGAATTAAAACCAAAAGCTATCTGGTCATTGAAAAGGTTGAGAGGAAAGTCGTAAGTTTTGTAATAAATAGAGAGAATTCATCTCTCATCCGAAATCAAAACAAAGGCCAAAGTTCTGGTCCTTTCTCAAGACTCATTTTACAGAAGATTCCGCTGTTACTTCTCTTCATTTGCATGCAAATCTTCAGTGTTTCTTGTGAAATATTTAATCTTATAAAGTGTACGTGGCGTGCAGACCGAGTAATTATGAGCTAACTACATCTTTCTTGTGAATGTAGTTAGGCGAGTAAAATAGATTTGGTGGTGATAGTGTCGAATGGCTGCTAACTTATGTACTCGAGCGATTACGGCCAAGGAAGGAACACATATCAACTTTGAGTTTTAGAACCTGAAGACAAGGTTTCATGAGAATATAGGTGCGCCAAATCGGCATCAGGCTATAGGGAACATGTAGCCAAAGGAGATTAGTGTTATTATGGTGAATGTGGTTTGACCGTTTGTATGCCGAACTACAAAATGCACTTGAGAGTAACCAATCATAAAACACTTCACTTTGCTAGGAAGCTAATGAAGTGACCTCTTTCAATGAAAAGGTTTTTAGAAACTCTTCAGTGATTGAGACTTGGATATATATAAGCAACCAACCAAAAGCAGCGTTGTCTACTTATCCGAACTCAAGGTGCTCCTCAATCACCTAGTTTTACGACTTCGATGTTGTTCACCTATCTGAATTAAAGGTGTCGACGGTTGCTAACACAATGATGTTCACTTGTCCGAACTGAAGATGTGTCAGCGAGATGGTTGGGATAGTTAGTGTTTTTCTCAAGGATGTTAAAAGGTTCCGCATATAGCAAGGGTTTTTGCGTAGAGTAGTTTGAGGCGTTTGTTAAGTTGAAAGGTTCTTTTGTTGCAGAGCCTTCTCATTTTATAAGCATCTGGGATAAACAAAAACATTGAGGCAGAGTCCTGATGGGATTTTATTTGCTCGGCATCTACTTGGATATTCCCCTTATCCTTTTGTGGCCAAAAATTCGTCTTCATCCAATCTCAGCCTCTTTGATTCCAACTAGGGCTCTGAATTTAATCTCATCACGAGACTCATTCATTTTGTCTAATCACGAAGACATTCTGATCCTTGGGATAATTCGTATTTATTCAAGGGTCAATCTGATCTCTGGCAATTTCAATTCCTATAGGACTCAACTAAGCAATCCAGGCTTGATCTCTTCACAGTCTTTCCTTCATAAGGACTCGGTTGAACTGATCTTATTTATGGGCTAAAAGCCCACCATCTTGAAGGATGCATACTAGCCGATGGTTTGTGGTTCTTAGGTCGACCTTCTCAGCCCAAATTGTTATTTTAGACCAAAACATTGCCCTTTCGCTTCTAGAATTTTCGACCATAGAAACTTGGCTAGGAGGTTTTTATGAAGTGAATATTCTTTAATTCATACACTATCTTGCATTAAATGCCTCGATCCTAGTTTACACGCCAAATTTTCCTTAACTAACACTCTTTTCTTTTCTTTCTGCCATGTGTCAAGCTCTTATGATGACTTTTTGGATTCGACTGCACACGCACTACAATTTTCTAGACATAGCCATCAAAAGGTCTTCCTCAAAAATCAAACCACCACCTTTTGAAAAGAAAAAAGAAAAAAAAACCATTGGTCAATGCAAACATTGGTCCGAGCTATTCGATTCTTGCAATGGCAATGATTATAGAGCTGTTTGGACCCGATTTTACAATATCGACCCACACAATCAAGGACATTGAATGGGCATAATTCCCAACTGTTGGATAAGAAGTAAAGATAATTTTACTTTTTAAAGGATAATATTGTGGTTTTTATCGTAATAATTATCTTTTAATATGAATTATCTTGGCATATTCTTAAACGAGATAGATAAGGATACTAAGACAGAAAGATGAACCTGGTTTGTTTTCGAGGTTTGATTCAAAGTTCTATAGAGATTAGGATTGGTCGAAGTTTAATCTGATTGGGTTGAGGAGTTCTAATCGAAATGTATTTCTAGCCTGTCCATGGAGGTTCTTGCTGCTATAAATAGAGGGGAAGTACAACATTCAGAGGGTCTCCAACTCAACACACAAATCTGCCCTACGCAATTTCTCGCTCTACGCGAAACCTCTCAACACCCTTGAGATTTTTATTTTCTTTTCCGCCTTCACATCTTCAGTTTGGATAAACAGCACTGTGGAGGCAACCGGTAAACACCTTCAGTTTGGATAAACAGCACTGTTGCCGTAGAACCAGCCGTCCGTGAAGCACCTTCAGTTTGGATAAACAGCACTGCAACAGGGTCAACGGGTTATCTATCCAAGTCTCGGCTGGTGAGGGTTTTCGGATCCCCGTCGACAGAGGTCATCTCACCAGCCATCTCGGCGAAGTGAGGTGTTACTAATACTTAGGCTCGGCGCCTCAACGCCGAGTGATTTTATGATCGCATATTCTCAAGTGAGTTTCAGAGTTCGGCACTCAAACGGCCGAACCACGTTCATTGTCAAGACCTTCATTCGCTTTCAGTATTTGTGCCCTTATACTCTAGTGTCGATTCGGCGTGATTTTACCTTCACCAATACGGTGACTATCGCCGAATCAGACGACGACGAACCGTGAACTTTGTAATTGGTAGCCTTGTCTTCAAGCTTGAGGACCCAGAAGCCGAGACGTGCTCCTTTCTCTGCTACAGTTGCAAGGCACAGAAGTCAGCCGCGCGCATCCACACCACATCAAGACAATTTTACTCATCGGTCGAGCTCGGCCGACGAGTTGGTACGCCCTGTACATATTCGAAGGACTTAGTTAGTCTACTAGTTACTCGGCTTGCGCGCCACGTAGGCTAGGTGATTTTTGTAGTCAACATTTTGGCACGCCCAGTGGGACCCAGTGCTAAAACTACGAAGTTCACATGGTATATCAAGATCACAATCAAGAAGAGATTTGGCACCAACTCAAAGAAAGTGTCAAGCGACAAAAATGCCTTGACCGGATCCTTGAAGCACATGAAGAAAGGCAAAAATCTTTCTCTCAAATTGGAAAAATAATATAGGCCAGGGGGCAATTTTTCGCGCCGGCCGTGACCACAATTCGGCCTAAAAAAATTGTTAACACGGCCGAAGAAACACCTGGGCCACCAATTATTTCGGTCGAGACCGAAAATGTGGTAGGCTTCGAAGAAAATATTCAAGTCTCTGAGCGAGAAATCAACTCAGAGAAAGATTCGTCAGAGGAGTGCTCCGATGACGAACAAGGCCGAGACATAGGTCTAGTCAGAAAAATCACGCCAATCGACATGATTATCGGTGATAATGCCGATATGGACGAGTCCCTTTCGGTTACGTTGTTTGACTTAAAAGCTGAAATTATGCCCGGGGGCATAATAATTATTCAGCATATTCGGCGGCCGTGAATGAAAAGTATTTTGCCAAGTTAAAAATATTTGGAGCAAATTCTTTATTCGGCTTAAGATCTCGATTTGGAATAAAGCATCATTGGCCTCCCCCTCCTCTTTATAATTCGACCACTTTCATTTTCTTTCGTAAAAAATAAAAAAGAAAGACATGAATCAGAATTTATTTTCTCGATCATTCGGCTTTATGGGTCGATGCATGAGAAAATAAGGGGGGCAACAAAATGGTGTGCTCGACTAATTGTTAGGCCGAGGTCGAGAAGATTAGGCCGAAGTCCACCAGTTGACCAAGAGGGTAAGTCTCAGCTACTTTACAAAAGAAAAAAAAGAGTTATTTTCTCGACCATTCGGCTTTATGGGCCGATACTTACGAAAATAAGGGGGCACGGGTGATATACTCGGCGGCTTATACTTAATCTTGCCGAGATTAATTTTAAAAAAAAAATATTGGCCGAAGCCGAATTGGCTAAAGTGGCCAAATCTAGATCACAATAAAAGACAGCCTGGGCCTCGGCAGAGATGAATAAAAGGAAGATTTCTCTCGACTTCGACCCTCGGTCTAATTCTTCTACCCCTTGAGGCTTCTCGACCTCGGCCCAGTTTCAGCATAAATGCAAATGGGAATGTCGACTAGATCGTCGACCTCGGCCCAATTTCAACGTTTCTCGACATTGGTGGCAAGCTGAGCTGCCAGGAATGGTTGTAGCAAATAATTTGTTTACTTGCCATTTACTCATCTGCTGGGCAAAATGATTAGTTATCGATTCGGCGGAAGTACTCAGTGGTGGCCAAGTTCAAATGCAAAATGCTTTGTTTCCTTAACCATTCGGCTTGCGAGCCGAAGCTCAAGAAAACTGGGGGGCAATGTTTGGACCCGATTTTACAATATCGGCCCGCGCAATCAAGACCATTGAATTGGCATAATTCCCAACCGTTGGATAAGAAGTAAAGATAATTTTACTTTTTAAAGGATAATATTGTGGTTTTTATCGTAATAATTATCTTTTAATATGAATTATCTTGGCATATTCTTAAACGAGATAGATAAGGATACTAAGACAGAAAGATGAACCTGGTTTGTTTTCGAGGTTTGATTCAAAGTTCTATAGAGATTAGGATTGGTCGAAGTTTAATTTGATTGGGTTGAGGAGTTCTAATCGAAATGTATTTCTAGCCTGTCCATGGAGGTTCTTGCTGCTATAAATAGAGGGGAAGTACAACATTCAGAGGGTCTCCAACTCAACACACAAATCTGCCCTGTGCAATTTCTCGCTCTACGCGAAACCTCTCAACACCCTTGAGATTTTTATTTTCTTTTCCGCCTTCACATCTTCAGTTTGGATAAACAGCACTGTGGAGGCAACCGGTAAACACCTTCAGTTTGGATAAACAGCACTGTTGCCGTAGAACCAGCCGTCCGTGAAGCACATTCAGTTTGGATAAACAGCACTGCGACAGGGTCGACGGGTTATCTATCCAAGTCTCGGCCGGCGAGGGTTTTCGGATCCCCGTCGACAAAGGTCATCTCACCAGCCATCTCGACGAAGTAAGGTGTTACTGATACTTAGGCTCGGCGCCTCAACGCCGAGTGATTTTATGATCGCATATTCTCAAGTGAGTTTCAGAGTTCGGCACTCAGACGGCCAAACCACGTTCATTGTCAAGACCTTCATTCGCTTTGAGTATTTGTGCCCTTATACTCTAGTGTCGATTCGGCGTGATTTTACCTTCACCAATACGGTGACTGTCACCGAATCAGACAACGACGAACCGTGAACTTTGTAATTGGTAGCCTTGTCTTCAAGCTTGAGGACCCAGAAGCCGAGACGTGTTCTTTTCTCGGCCACAGTTGCAAGACACAAAAGTCAGCCGCGCGCATCCACACCACATCAAGACAATTTTACTCATCGGTCGAGCTCGACCGACGAGTTGGCACGCCCCGCACATATTCGAAGGACTTAGTTAGTCTACTAGTTACTCGGCCTGCGCGCCACGTAGGCTAGGTGATTTTTGTAGTCAACAAGAGCACATATCAAGGTTACTCCTCGATTCTCCCAAACATAAACCTTTAAGCTCCTTACTGGCTTGTCTATAATATTAAGTAATGTAGGCAATATATAAAGCAAAAAATAAATTGATGTTCATGCATCATGGTGAATGAAGAGAGAAAGTGGGAGCTAGTCAGGGAGAAGAGAAGGGAGAAAAGAGAGTGGTATTCCCCATACCATGTACCTTTATTTGTACTAAAGAGAGAGAGAAACATGCTATCCAAGTAATACAAGTTTTACAAGGAAAGATCTTATACATCTCATAGAATTCCTATACATAATCTACTAGGATTTACACAATTATATTCCTAATTAAATTAAAACTACAATAATTAAAGAATTATTGAACTTTATGCATAACATACATGCACATTTAAGAATTGTTGACATGTTTGTCAAAAATAAATAAATAAATGAATTGTGGACGCGATTGGTTTACATCAAGTTAAGGTTTTTATCACAAATAATCTTTGAAATTGACACATATCATCAAGATGATCCCTGAAATTGAAAATCAATCAATGTTGTCCCTGATGATAATAAGTGTCGCAAATTAACGTGGTTATTCCATAACAATTCTATCAAGAGTTCTGTTATGTGTTGATGTGGGACCCATTTATGTGCCACATCATCACATAATAGAACTCTTTTACAAAATTAAACAAAAGGACCACATTAATTTGATATACATATTTCTACGACTACATTGATGATTTTCAATTTCATGAACTATCTTAATGGTGTGGGTCAATTTTAAAAACCATTTGTTATAAAAAATAAAAAATAAAAAATAAAAAAATAAATAAAAATAAAAAAAAAGACTTATGAGACTCATTTATGTACCACATCAGCACATAACAAAATTTTAACATAATTGTGATTGAATAACCATAATGATTTGCAATACGTATTTTCAAAAACTATCCCATAATCATTATTTAAAGTTTAGAGCCCAACCCTACCCCAACCCATTTCAGTTTGGTTGGTCGGGTTGGACAGTTGACATACAAAGATGCCAATCCCTAAAGATGGTAACAGAATGCGTAAAACCTTCTTTGAGCCCAAATCCACAAGCAGAGACCAATTCGAAAAGAAAAACAAAATTGAACCAAATCAACAACCAAAAGCAACACCACAAAAATAAATTAATTTAAATTTTTTCAATCTAGGTCCAAAATCTGATACAAAACACAACTAAATTCAAAATCTAATACAAAACAGACGCACACATAAAAAGCAAGTCAAAGAATACGTTAACGCAAAACACTTAGAAAAAAGGGCAATCAGGATTAGTTTTCAAGAAACAAGCATTCCCTTAGGAATCAATTCCTTCAAATAAAAGGCTGTGTCTCAAACACGACCTGGAGCAGGACATCAACCTCTATAACCGGCATGTCCTTTTTCGGTTTCATTCAACACTGACAAGAGGGGAAAAAAATCAAAAGGGAAATAGAAACTAGAAACTAAAATGGGCAAAATACAAGATCAAGCAATATATCAAGGACCCTGAGATTAAAATACCGTCGTTAGTTTGTTGTCTCTAGGGTTTAGCTAGTGATGAGACTAATGTACATTAGCAGGTAAACAAGATCACACCCCTTTGGTCTCTGATGTAAGAAGTCCCATTTTTTCAGTCAGATTATCCATATTCTGGGTTTTGTCCCATCCATTCTCAGTTGGCTGCTGCCTTTCATTTTCCATGGGCACTCCTGCAGATGTAGAATCCATTTCATCTGCCCCCGGGTTTTGTAAAACATCATCCCAATCCTTTAGAAATGCTTCTATGTCCGACGAAATATCATCAAAATCTATTGGCAATGACCCATTCATTACCAATGATGTGGGGTCCATAAATCCATCACCTGCTTCAGATGCCATGTTTTCAATAAATCCAACACCAATGTCTTCAGCTGCCATGCTTTCTTCAGGAATATCCACTAAGCCTTCGGGTGACATATCTGCTATTTGAGAAAGCTCCGGAATATTTACATTTGTCTGAGGTATGGGAATTGATGGGGACTCTTCTCCAACAAGGGCATTTACATCTGAGAATGGAGATCTCGTAACTGTTCCAGAGTTTGCGGCCCGCAGAGAAGATTGTGTTTCAGAAATTGCAGAAGGCAAGCCAGGCACCGAAGTTAGCGGGACCTCCTGAAGAGTCACTCCTGACACGCAGCTTGAAGAACTCCCACTGTCTATTGCACTGGATGATGATGAACCATCACCAATCAAGAAGTTATCAAAACTATTATTAAAAGATTCCAACCGAGATGATGTATCTGTATTCATGATCTGCCTGAGCATTGCCTTTGCTGCTTCATTCATGGGAGGCTGATACTTGACAATCTGTCCATCAGGAGCATTAGAACGCTCTCTCTCAGCAACACCTTCCTGCTTAAGTCTCCGTTTTTTGTTGACTTCAGTTATGCGCCTATTGCTCTCATTTTTCTGTACAAATTGAGTGAAGAAATCAGGGCTATGCATTGCCTTTGCAAGGAATGACATCATCTGTTGTTGCCGCTGCTCCATGCCCTGAAGACGCTGCACCATTGTTTGTAGCTGGTTATCCGTAGACTGCTGCTGCTGCCTCAACCTGATAAGTTCCTGCATAAGCACATTCTTGTCCCTTTTTAGCCTCTCAACCTCTTCCTCGAGGCCAAACTTCCCAACTTCTACACACACACCCATTGAATTCTGTCCATGTGATGGCTGTTGCTGTTGATGACTATGCCCATGGGTAGGTTTACGCCGATTGATGCTCTTAAGGAGATGTTTTTTACCCCTCAAAAATCCCTCATTCGCAAATTCCCAGCGGTCTGGATCAATCTTCCTAAATCCCTGTTCAAATAAAAATGGAGGGGGTCAATCAACAGGATGGAAAAGGAAAAAAGGAAAGGACTTTTTCACAACTTGGCAAAGGAATCAAAGAAACAAAAGCAATATCAGGATAAGCAAACAAAAACAGATGAAGAAAATGGATCAAACACCTATCATTTATGAGAATTGCAAATTGATCAATGTAGTTGAAGAGAATAATTATTTAAGGCTCCCTAGTGCATCCTGAAAATAAGCAAGGAAAAAATGCACATTCAGAAAGGTTCGTGACCTAGCTCAATGTGAACTGAAGGGACTGTCATTCAAGTTGAATCTCTTCATTTAGAAACTTCTCAACATCAACATTTTTAAGGAACTAGTTCTTTCATCCCCCAACACTTCCAGATAAGTACAACTCAATTATCCACTCCACAAACAAAATATGTAAACCAACCGACACTGCCTGCTCAAGCAATGTTTTCTGAAGAATCTAGCCTTGCAACACTTTTCCCATTTGATTCAGAGATAGTAGAAGGGGTAATGTGGTACATTATTAAGGATCACATTCAGAAAAGATAAAAATACAAGTAATCTATCATGAAATTCAGTCCCAATCCAATCTGTCTAGTTTGCAGGAAAGTGTAAACCAACAGAAGGTTCAAAAAAACTAACTTCATACAGAGTTAGTTCTTCCTGTGCAATCTCTGACTCACAACATGGCCACCTTAGACATGTAAGGAACCAAAAGTGTTTTATAGCTAGAGTCTAAGTCACCCCACTGGAACCACTCAACAAGTACACTCTCTGCAAGCACCAAAAAGAGTCTACACATTGACGTCACACTTCTCCACATCCACAGATAATGAAAATTTCCAGGCTATGTCATTAATGCAGTCCTTTCAAGATGAATAGCAAAAGAAGCTGCTCACAAGTTTGGCATCTCTGATTTTCTATACAAGCAATTTTGTATGCAGAATACAGATAATTTTTGTGTTTAAACTAAACTAAGTTTTCATAGAATACTATTTGAAATATAGCTCAATAAAATAACTGTTGAGAATATTGCGTTTAAGAATGGGAAAAATAGAACAAACTCCGGAAATTGAAAAACAAATAACCAAGATAAAATAACACCAAGAATTTATGTGGTTCGGCATTATGTGCCTACGTCCACAGGACAACAACAACAATCTTTCACTATATCAATAATGAGTACAACCAATAATCTTGCCAAATCTCTAGAACTAGGACTTGAAAAACCTGAAAGAACAAGAACAAGAAATACACCATCTCTTTTCTTTTCTCTCGCACATACTTTACAATATTCTCTCACTCTAATCCCTTGAGTGGTATACAATTTATTGTTTTGCTCCCTTTCATTCAAAACTAGTACAATTAGCCCCTTTATATAAGGGTCTTCTTCAATAAGGATTATTAATCTTAATTGGAATCTAGTTATAAATATTACTTCAATTGAGAAACTAACTCCAAATGGGTAAAGAACTCCAATTGGGAAAACAATTTAATCCTCTAAGACTATAATTCCTTATAGACTTAGGACAACTTATCATGGGCTGGAAAAACCTAACAATAACAATGAGTACTATGGTGACAAATATCTAATTGTTCTTTCTAAACATGTATTGCATGCAAAGTCACCATGGTTTAAAGACCAACCTTAATCCAACAGCCATAAAACAAGATAAAAGTATGAGACCTCTTGTCTCACATTTCTAGCCAGAAAAGCCACAAATTCCTTTCACTATAGGGAAGACAGAAAAGCATAAGAATGAATAGCATCAAAATGAATAGGTAAATCGCATAGAAAGACAATAGAATTATCCCACCTCATGCTTGGTAGAAAGGAAAAAGAGGAAGAGTGACAGGAGAAGAAAAAGTTGGCAATAATATTGCTTTCTTTTCCTTCTCCCAATCCTTCCATGTTCAGTGGAGCACTTCTCCCTAACCCTATTGCCATCCTTCTCATCTACGCCCTACCAAGCATAGTGTTAGTCCAGTTCCCAATTGCCCATAAACTAGTAATACTCCTCAAATCAGCATCGTTATTTTCTGAGCAAGGAGCATTGTAAGGGGAAACCAATGTAGCTCAACCATCAAATTTCAAACCATAGCAACCCAGAATCCATAACACAGCTACTGTCAAAAATACCTACTCCCAGTATATTTGTTTCTTGCGTGCAAATTTGCAGCGTTAAAATTCAAGTCATATTCACCACGACCCCAAATTCATATGCTCTATGCTTGGTTACCGCATGCAAAATACTAGGCCTTTAGTCAACCAGCAGTTCCTGAATAAATCATCCATTAAATGTAATGCCTCTTCTCCTTGCCAAAGAGACTTGGAGAACATATTATCTTTCTTATCTTAAAAAACAATGTAAAGAGTGTTGAGAACTAAAATTCGAAGTGTTACAGAAAAACGAAGCTTAAGGAGGAGATTTGCCATTAGCAAGGCTCACACAACATTAGCAAGCAACCACCCAACTAGCAGACATCCGTGCAAAAAGCATCTAACTAGAGCAAACTAAAGATGTTCACATCAACTGTAATGGAAAGGTTACCTAAAGCTCATGAAATGCAAAAGCTCACACCATATGTTTCACACAGTAACTACTTATGTTCACCAAATAGAACAACCTTCCAAGCCCATCCCAGTTAAAGCCAACTACAGAAAGCTATATATGTAAGCACTTAAACGATGATGGAAAAGGTGGTCTTCTCTTAGTTTTCTGTGCCACTGTGATGGATAATCAGCACTATTTTCTGACTAGTACTTAGTTTGAACCACAAATGTTTCGAAGAACTTCAATAGAGTGAAAAGTCCATTACTGAAAGAAATTAAGACCAATAAACAATGTAGGTCATTATCATCAATGGTGAATATCTTCAAGCGGCCAACCTACATAAAGCAGGAGGCAACTAAGTTAACCCAAGTTTACTAGGTCTCAACATCATATTAAAAATTAATACGTTAGATATCTGTAATTTTAACCACTTTTTTTATTTGTATTCATACCCACCTACATAAAGCAGGAGGCAACTAAGTTAACTCAAGTTTACTAGGTCTCAACGTCATATTAAAAAATAATGTGTTAGATATCTGTAATTTTAACCACTTTTTTTATTTGTATTCATACTTCCAGCAACATTTCTGTGAATGAAATAGTGGTATTTCTACCAACATTGATATGTTCAACCATGATAACATGGCACACAGTAATGGTCGTTACAAACCCAATGACACTGTTAGAGCCCAAATGAATTATCCATCAAATGTCAGCGCAGGTATTTGCTATCATAAGACAAAATAGCCATAAGCATACAGCGTAGCAAGTTACCATGTACAATGCGTAGATAGAATTATGACCCAACCTACAAGGTTACTAGAAACTTATCTGCCTGCTCTGTCATCGGCAGCTTAAAGGTTTGACTAGCCCTCAGCCGGGTCAGTATTGCATATTCAACAAACATATTTAACTATCTACATTTATAATTAAGCTTGTAATGCACTCACTTTCTTTCCATTTTATCCCACTTCTGCTCCAGCTGGTTGCTGAGACAATGCAGGAAGAAGAGAGATCAAACTTTCGAATCACACGTTCTTTAATGGTATTAGTTGCCCGGAAAAAAATAAAAACAAAATCAAAAGATTCCACTCCCAAAAACGAACAAACACAAAAGAAAAATCCCAACACTCCAAACATAATACCCTGAATTTTATAGCAACTAAATGGGGGATTCTAGTCATTCATCCAAAGACTTAACCAGAAAATATAGAGTCCTTTCAGCACAATCATATGCTAAATCGGTTTACATTTTGGTAACCTATATACAGATGCAATCTCACAACACTGATCAAAATCAATCACCAATAAAAGCATTCATTAAACACTGAGTAACTAAGAGCGGGAGAGAGAGAGAGACATACGTAGGTGTTCAACTGCCTAACAAAGCTAGAGAAGTTATTGTGCTTGAAGTACTTGGGCAGGAGGTCCCTAGCGAACTCCGGCGGGTTCCAAACCACGAAGCTGTTGTTGGTGGGGCTCCAGGACACGACCGGGTCGGTAGCCGGGTCGTTCACCATGTCGTACGTCTTGCTCAGGAATGGCGGCGGGGCGTTGGAGTTCGGTAAGGGCGCCGGCATCGGAGCCGAACTTGAACCCGAATCCGCCTGGTGTGCGCCGCCGGCCGCTGGTATCTCATCGCTGTTGTTGTTATTAGCACCCTCCATATCGGCGTGCAACAAATTGATTGTAGAATTGAAAAATAGAACAATGAGAAAGAAATGGGGATTGTTGGCTAGGGATTTTCAGAAGCCATTAACATGGTAGAGAGAACTTGGGTTTAAAACCCTAGCCTGCTTCTTCTATTCTATCAGAGAGAGAGAGAGAGGAGTCTGTTGTGTACGGACAGTGGATGGGAGTGGCGAAGGATAGGGTAGGGAGGTGGACAATGGGGAGACCGGCGCACGAAACGGGGACGAACAATTTGCCTCTTCGGGAGTCTGAGGGACACCTTTCCAATGTTTTCTGAAAAATAATAAAATTTTCAACATCGAAAATTTTTGATTTTGGGTCAGCAACATTTACGCCTTCTCTTTCCATTAAAACCATATAAAATAAAATAAAACCGTTAAAACCATTTTAACCCAAAAAAAATAGATTTTAACTTATGAATAGTTTTTCTTCTATAATGATTGTGGGTTAAATTTAAGCTGAGATTATTAAAAATGAATTTAAGCTATTTTTTTTTTTGGGTAACATTTTTTAAGGTAAAATTTATTTAGATTATTATTATTATTTATTTTTCTAAACATTTTAACTCAAAAATATCTAGGATCTAAAATAAACTCGGAGTAGTATAAATTCCATGGTAAATATAAACCATACATACAAATTGCTATAGCCAGTCCTGGAAATTCAAGTATTTTAATTTGCAAATGTCACATCCCGGGCTCGACTCCACCATAGCACGATATTATCCGCTTTGGGCCCCGACCACGCCCTCACAGTTTTGTTTCTGGGAACTCACAAGCAACTTCACAGTAGTTCACCCATCATGGGAGTGCTCTAGCCTCCTTCTCGCTTAACTTTGGAGTTCCTACGGAACCCGAAGCCAGTGAGCTCCCAAAAGGCCTCGTGCTAGGTAAGGATGGGAATATACATTTAAGGATCACTCCCCTAGGCGATGTAGGATGTCACAATCCACCCCCCTTAGGGGCCCGACGTCCTCGTCGGCACACCACAGCCAAGGTTTTGGCTCTGATACCAATTGTCACATCTCGGGCCAACTCCACCACCGTAGCATGATATTGTCCGCTTTGAGCCCCGACCACGCCCTTACGGTTTTGTTTCTGGGAACTCACGAGCAACTTCCTAGTGGGTCACCCATCATAGGAGTGCTCTAGCACTTTTTTCGCTTAACTTCGGAGTTCCTACGGAACCCGAAGCCAGTGAGCTCCCAAAAGGCCTCGTGCTAGGTAAGGATGGGAATATACATTTAAGGATCACTCCCCTGGGCGATGTGGGAAGTCACAATTCCTCGTCAACACACTTCCTATCACATCACATCACATCATTCTCATCACTTACTTTAATAACTTACCTGGCACTTACCTGTGCGTCCACAACACCAATCATAATTATATGCAATCACTAATGCAATATTTAAAATAAATAGATACTTTGCATGGCATTTCAAATCGTATAATCAATTAAGTTCATTTTCTGGGAAAAATAGCAAGTATATAGGTATATACGGAATACAAAAGCCTACTAACTGGTAAGTAGTCGGGTCATAACCCCCGCGCCTAGCCTAGCTACGCTCGTCTTCCGGATAGGTCTCGCCTATATGAGAATTAAGTGAAATAACGTTATTTAAGCACATAAACGGAACTTTGGATATAACTTCTCATACATAGCTCAATTTTGGTATTTGAATATACCAACGTGATCTACACAACCTCACGAACATCCCCATATTTTTAGAAAAATTTTCCGACCATCCACGCATCGGCGACGGCACAGCCCTACGCACCCCCACGCGCGGCCACATGACAGGCACACTGATGGCGTCAGTTAACGCCGTCAGGTATATATCGGGGAATACTCCACTAAGTCCTAACGGAATCCGTTAGTTCTAACTGACGGCATCGGAATATTCCATCGTCTCCTACCTCTGAACTCCAGCCACTGTCGTCGGCGCCGAAAACTGGGGAAAAATTCAAATCGTGATATCTCGGCCAAATCTCAACCATTTTTCATGATTTTTGTGTCAAATTGAAGCATGTGAAGGATAAAACACATTTATACCTCAATCAAGCTCCAATGATCACTGGATCTCGACGGAGAACCCTCGAAAGTCTGGCCAAAATTTCAAACTCGTCGATCTCAGTAATTTGACGTCCAAAACCTTCTAACGAAGCACTCTGAGCTTCGTAATGACCTCCTTAAGCTCCCTATGAGCTTTAAATTTTGCATGAAAGCTTGTCCGTACAAAAGAGGGAAGAGATAGAGTGAGTTCGAGAAAGAGAGTCTGAGAGATAGAGAGAGAACACGGAAGAGAAGAGAGAGTGTGTGATATTGGTTTGTGTGTGTGGTCCAAAACTAACCAATTACAAACTAAGGAAATCTTAGTTATAATTGGTTCCAATTATTTAGGGTACAAAATAATTGGCCAAAAACTAAACCAATTACATAAACACACACCCATCACTTAAGGGTAAATATGTCAATTCACAATTACGATAATTATTTCTCGAGACAGGCTGTCACAATCTACCCACCTTATAAAAATTTCATCCTGAAATTTCATACAACAGGTATAACCACTAGTATCCATAAAGTAACCGCGGATACATCTCTCTCATCCTGTCTTCCGTTTCCTAAGTCTCTTCTTCCACTGAGTGATTTCTCCATAAAACTTTCACCAAACGCACTGTCTTGTTCCTGAGTACCTTATCTTTCCAATCCAATATCGTCACTGGCTCCTCGTCGTAAGTCAAATTTGGATTAATCTCTAAAGGTTGTGGAGGAATCACATGCAACGGATCCGAAACATAGTGTCGAAGCAGAGAGACATGAAACACATTATACACGGCAACTCAAGCCTATAAGCCACTTCACTGACTCGCTCGATGATTTGATAAGGTCCAATGTACCTTGGACTTAACTTGCCTTTCTTTCCGAATCGAACCACACCTCTCCACGGCGATAACTTAAGAAACACCCAATCACCAACTTTGTACACTCGGTCAGTAGCACGCCTATCAGCTAAACTTTTCTAGCGATCCTGGGCCACTTTCAGGTTAGCCTTAATAACCTGAACATTCTGAGTAGTCTCCTCTACTATCTCGGGACCCTCTAAAACTCTTTCGCCGACTTCTGACCAACACAAGGGTGTACGACAAGGTTTCCCATAAAGTGCCTCGAACGGTGCCATCCCAATGCTGGAGTGAAAGCTATTATTGTAAGCGAACTCCATCAAATCCAAACGATGACACCACGAGTCGCCAAACTGCAAAACTGAAGATCTTAGCATATCATCCAACGTCTGAACGTCCTCTCAGATTGCCCATATGTCTGAGGGTGATATGCCGTACTATAAAGTAATTTTGCACCAAGGGCCTCTTAGAATGCTATCCAGAACTTGGAAGTGAACCTAGGTTCACAATCCGAGATAATACTGACTGGAACTCCATGGTACTTTACAATCTTCGATATGAACAACTCAGCTAATCGGTTTAGAGAAAACTTATCCCTCACTGGAATAAAATGCTCTGATTTAGTGAGCCAATCAACAATCACCCAGATTCCAACATAACCATTCTGTGTACGAGGAAGCTTGTACACAAAATCCATAGTAATGTCTTCCCATTTCCACTGTGGAATGGGAAGTGGCTGCATCAATCCAAAAGGCTTCTTCCTTTTAGCTTTAACTTGCTGACATGTGACACATCTGCTTACATACTTAACAATCTCTCTTTTTATACCTAGCCAATAATAGAATGGTCGAATGGTATGATACATCTTCGTGCCTCAAAGATGCATCGCATAGGCTGAAATATGCGCTTCGTCCAAGATATCCTTCTTTAACTCTGCATTATCTGGTACGTACAACCTGTTTTCCTGCATAAGCATGCCATCTGATTCTCTAATTCGGAGGTCTTTCTTTTTCCCTTCACTTCTTAACCGAATAAGTTCCTGAGTTTCTTCATCATTAATTTAGGCCTCGAGTATTCTGTCAATTAGAATTGGCTTGACTTGGAAACTGGCAAGCAAGGCTCCCTCTCGATCATCTACCACGGGATTCTCTATCTCTAACTGCACTCCAATCGATCTCAACTATGCAAGAAGAGGAACACGACTCACATGAAAGGCATTAAGTCTGCCCTGAGATTTCCTGCTAAGAGCGCTAGCCACCACATTTGCACGACCAAGGTGATACTCTATCGTGCAGTCATAGTCCCTCAATAACTTAATCCACCGTCGCTGACGAAGATTCAAGTCTTTCTGAGTGAACAAATATTGGAGACTCTTATAATCTGAGAAGATTCTACATTTCTCACTATAAAGATAATGTTTCCAAATCTTTAAAGCAAAAATAATGGCTACTAACTCCAAATCATGAGTAGGATAATTCATCTCATAAGGCTTTAACTGGCGCGAAGCGTAAGCAATCACCTTACCATGCTGCATCAAAACACATCCCAGGTCACTCAATGAAGCATCACTATAAATCTCGAAGTTACAGTCATCATTAGGAAGAGCTAAGACAGAAGCATGAGTGAGACAATACTTCAACTGCCGAAAAATCTGCTCATAATTATCATCCCACTCAAACTTAACATCTTTCCTGGTTAATCTTGTCAATGGTAAAGCCATAACTAAGGCCGGGATGTGACAGCAAAGGTGTGAAATGACCTAGAAAGGAAAAGTGTTGACTTTGGTTGACCTTTGAGCAGGTGACCTATCAAATTAGCATATTCTCATAATCCTTGATGATACGAATACATGAGCGCAAGTTGATCAAAATTCGGAGTTATGATGAAGATTCTACATAACTACAAAGTTCAAGGGCATTTTAGTAATTTTAATCATCTAATATTTTCCTTTTTATTATTTTAATCATGTTTGGGTTTTGGGTCGAATGAGGCTCACCCACTCTATTCTCTATGTGCATCACTCTTCCATTACGACTCCACCTTATTTCTCTCTCATTTCTCATTCTTTTCCGAGACAACAAACAAACACCATAGTGGCTTCACCACTGTTCACCATCAAATCAATCCACCCACCCACCCACCATCACTACTTTCCTGGTAATTTTCTTGTTGATTTCGACCAAAGAAAGCCATACGGTTACAACCAGTGGATTTCTCTCATCGAGGAGATGGATTTTGACATATTGCATGCATGAAATGGTTGAGATTTAATGTAGATCATTGATACATAAACATTTCTAGTTTTCGACCAGTTACCTGATATCCGACAATGAGGTTCCAACCAAATGGTAAAGAATGTTCGAGTGTGATTTTTTATCTTTGTATTTGTCTCAATGCAAAGAGCTAAACCCAACTCCTTGAATAAAGTTTGGACAACGGATGGTGGAGAGGTGACGACGCGACGGAATTTGGCAAAATCTGCAAAAATCAGTAATTGCAGCGACGACCAGTTCGAACCCGGTTCAAGTGCTTGAACCAAAATATTCCAAGGTATATTCTTTCTGAATATTATGTTAGATACTAACGAAATTTTGTCTCGCGACAAAATATTCCTTTCTCTGGTTGTACCTCAGCCACTGGTGTATGGTGGCGTGTGGAAGCGTGTTGTGCCCTTCTGCAAGCGTGTGGCGGTGCGTGGAGGTGTTTGGCAACCTTCCGTTGCCATGTTATGGTGCGTGGAGGCACATGTGTCAATGCTAAGAAAGTCCCTTATTTAATTTCTCGTCGTGCTAAATTTGTTAAGCCTTTTCTCCACTTTTTCCTAATTGCATAGAGAGTAACAATAGAAATACAACAACTTTCATTAACTGCCATTTCATCTTCTACAATCTCCTATTTATCAGCTAACAAACAACTAACTACTAACAACCCATACACGAGTCACCATCCAGATATGCCATTTGGCAGTCATCTACCAATACCCCCCTTAAAACTAATCTTGCAAAGATTACAATTGGACAAGATTCCAGTAAAATCAACAAGGAAAAACAAAAACATCACAGTCAACATAACTTATCAAAGGTTCATAATTTCTAGAAATTGAAGCTCAAATTCATGGTAAAGTTCCCATGTAGTATCCTCTTTAGAGTGGTTCTGCCATTAAACTAGGATCTCTGTAGCTGCTGCCTTGCCCTGCTTGACCAATCTTCTATCCAAAATTGCATTGGGACAACTTGTAAAATTCCTGCATCTGTAATGATTGGCAAAGGCACTTTGGGTTGAATTTGTTGTCCCTTATGCTTTTTTAAGCAAGAAACATGGAACACAGGATGCAGTTTAGTGTTTAGTGGAAGTTCCAGTTTATAAGCCATAGCGCCAAGCTTAGAGATGATTTGGAAAGGACTGTAGAACCTGGGTTATAGTTTATGGAAGGAATGTAAAGCCAATGATTTGAGTTGGTACGGGATCAACCTCAAATAAACTGAATCACTAACGACAAATTCCCTCGCAGTTCTTTGTTTGTCAGCTTGGACCTTCATCCTGCATTGAGCAACTTCCAGATTACATTTCAACAAGGATAAAATTCTATTTCTTTCCTTCAGAGCTTGATCCAAAGAGTCCACCTTAGTAGTACCACTCTCATAAGCCGTAATGGTTGGTGGGACTTGACCATATATCTCATAAAGGGTCATTTTAGTAGAAGTATGAAAGCTTGTATTGTAGCTATACTCAGCCCAAGAAAGCCATGATACCCATTTCTTAGGTTGTAAGCAACAAAAACACCTGAGGTAAGTCTCGAGACATTGATTAAGGACTTCTGCTTGGCCATCTGTTTGAGGATGATAGCCAGAGCTAAAGCATAATGCATAACCCTAAAGCTGAAAAAATTCCTTCGAAAATTTGCTTAAGAAAACTAGATCCATGTCACTGATTATTGACTGTGGCATACCATGCAGTTTAAAGATGTGATCAATGAAGTATTAAACCACAAGTGATTCGAAGTATGGATGTGATAATGACACAAAATGAGCATATTTCGAGAATCTGTCACCAACTACCTAGATTACTGATTTTCCCTTGCAAGGAGGCAATCCAACAATAAAGTCCATGGAGATATTTGCCCATGCCTGAGATAGAATGGGTAAGGGTTGTAAAAAACTTAGAGGCGACAAAGTTTCATATTTGTTCCTTCGGCAAACTGAGCAAGTTGCAACTTTATTTTTAATATCTTTCTTCATTCCTTCCCAATAGAATGATCTAGTGATCATCTTATATGTCTTTAAAAAAAACCTCCATGGCCTGCAGTTGGGCTTGAGTGATGCTTATTAAAGATTTGATCTCTCCAAGAACTAGTGGGACTTAACATAATTTTCCCCTTATACTTCAAAAAACCATTATCAACCTGAAACTTATAATTTGCAATATAAGCTGCATCCTTGTCCATTGAACAGACCAATAGCCTTTTAGAAATCACCCAAGGGTCCCCTGCACAATGCCTGCGAAGATCATCCATCCACGCAGAGCATGGATATGAAATTGCATGCAACTGAACTTATTCCAACACCTGTAAAGATGAAGAACACCTGTAAAGATGAAGAACTAGTATTGAGAGGATACCATGATAGAGCATTAGTAGCTTGATTGTATTTTCCTTGTTTGAATTGGATTTCATAATCAAATCTCAATAGCTTAGTTACCCACTTCTGCTGAAAAGGTGTATGTGCTCTACCTTGAAGGAAGTACTTCAAACTGTGGTGGTCTGTTTGTATGATAAAATGATTCCCTACTAAATATGACTACCATTTATGAATAGCATGGATAATGGCAAGCATTTCTCTTTCATAGGTAGATAATGACTGATTTCTTGGGCATAAAGCCTTGCTAGTAAAAGCAATTAGTCTCCATTCCTATTGAAGCACTGCACCAATACCTGTACCAGATGCATCACTTTCAATAATGAAAGGCTTGTTGAAATTTGGTAATGCAAGGACTTGAGGAGAGAGCATAGCTTGTTTTAGTGTGTGAAAGGCTTAAGTAGCATCTTGGGTCCAAAAAAACATGTCTTTCTTGGTAAATGCAGTCAAAGGCCCAATGATCTTACTAAAATCAGGAAAAAACTTCATGTAGTAACCTGTTAAACCAAGGAACCCTCTCAAAGCTTTCACATATGTTGGAATAGGCCACTTAGTGATGGTTTCTAATTTGCTAAGATTTTGTAGCAACACTGTCTTTGGAAATAATATGTCCCAAATATTCTACCTGAGACTTACCAAATGCACACTTTGATTGTTTGACATATAAGCTATGCTTCTACAATGTATCAAACGCTATTTGCAAATGAGACAGATGGATAGACCAAGAAGAACTATATACCAAGATATCATCAAAAAAGACTAGGATGAACTTCTTGAGATATGGTCGAAAAAGCTCATTCATAAGGCATTGAAATATTGCGGGGGCATTGGTTAAACCAAATGGCATCACTAAGAATTCATAGTGTCCACCATTTGTTCTAAAAGCTATTTTCTCAACATCACTAGGGTGCATACGGATCTGATGATAACCAGCTCGCAGGTCCAATTTGGAAAAAAAGTGTGCACTAAAAAATTCATCTATAAGAGGAATTAGAAACCTGTCTTTAACAGTGATGTCATTAAGGCCTCTATAATCCATGCACATGCACCATGCTCTTTCTTTCTTTTGTACCAAAATAACTAGAGAAGAATAGGGGTTATTGCTGATTCTAACAAATCCAGCTTGCAGCAACTCTTTCACACATTTCTCTATCTCACTTTTCTATGCTGGACCATATCTATATGGCCTACTATTAGGCGGTTTACTACCCTTAATTAATGGGATCCTGTGATCTTGAATTCTGTGAGGGGGTAAACTACTTGGAATGGCAAAGATAGCTTCATATTTCTTCAAAAGTTGATGTAATTGTTGAAGTTGATCCGTGGACAAGTTATCTGAGTTAGCAGTCACCTTTGTATGAGTCATTTGTTAGGGTTTGACTTCTTCTACTGCAATATGACATAAAATTGCTCCTACCGTAATCTCTTGCTGCAACAGTTTACTCATGTGCAAAGCTGAAATGTTTTCCAGTTGCTCAGATAGTGCCTCTGGACTAGCAATACAATAAGTCACTGCCCATTTTTGAAACTTTATATATAGTTTTTCAAAGTCCCAGAGAATTGACCCAAGGTTCTCAACCATTGTACTCCAAGCAGAAAATCACAACCACCCAAATAAATGGCATACAAGTTTGTGATACAAGTATAGATCTGGATCTTTACTGAAATCTGAGCCAATGTACCATGAGTTGAAACCTTACCCACATCTGCTATTTTCATATTAAAAGTGTGCCCTGTGTCAAGAGAACCCCTCACCTTTTTAATCAACCCGAGATCGACAAAGTTATGGGAACTTCCCGAGTTAATAAGAATGGTAACAGGACAATTCCTGATAAACCCATGAACCTTCATAGTTTTAATGGTAGGAGGTGCAGGTATTCCAAATAATGCACATGCTGTGATTTCTAACTCCTCATTATCTATGTCTTCACTAACACAAGAATCAGAATCTTGAACATCAATAAAAAGTAGTTGTTTCTTATCACAGGTATGGCCCTTAAAGTATTTCTCATTGCAATGAAAACATAAGCCATTTTTTCTCTAAAAGTCTACCTCTTTAGGTGTTAATCTTCTCATATTAGAGACTCTAGGTTTATTCTCAAGCAAAGCATTGGAATTCAACGTTTGTAATGGAGGACAAAAAGTAGATTGAACTATAAAAGTTTTTGAGAAAGATTTCACCCTTAAGTACTACAACTTGACATCCAATTGTTGCGCAATGGCTAAAGCCTCCAAAACGTTTTTAGGCTTCAAGATCTTAACGTCATGTCTAAGTTCTGGTTTTAAACCCCCAATAAAACACGATTTAAGAAGCGTTGGACTGATTTCTCTCGTCCGATTAGCTAATCGCCGGAATTCGATCACATAATCACGCAGTGTTCCAGTTTGACGCAATTTCACCAAGTTCTCCGCCGCATCTTCAAGTTTCGATGGCCCAAACTTGAGACACAAAATCTTCAAAAATTCTTCACAAAAAGGGTAATTCTCCAAACACCTTACCCATTGAAACCATTGTAAGGTCTCCCCTTCCATATGAAACGATGCGATCCTCACCTTCTTAGAGTCTTCAATGTTGAAGAACTCTAAATAGTGTTCCACTCTGTAAATCCATCCCAGTGGATCATCCCCTCCATGAATCTTGGAAATTCCATCTTCAAGAATGGTTGGCGTGGCTGTTGGTTGCAATTTTGCCCAAAATCGGTATGATGGCCGTTCGTATTCACCCAGTCACGAAATTGATTGTCACCGAAAGTAGCTTTTGAAGATTCACCTACTGATCCACCATTGCAGGGCCCCAAAAAAGATTGAAGTTGCTGAAGGATCGAACCGTGTGTTTGAAGCTGATGAAGAATTGAATTCTGGGTTGATCTAAATTCTTCAATCATTATATTTCGTGCAAATACTTGACTTTACTTTTGTCCGTATTATTTGTTGGTGTGGTTTCATATTTAGGTGAAAACATATATCGATAACCTTCGAAGCCCCAAATGTCACATCCCGACCCGGCCCCCACCACACCCCGGGCTCGACCTCCGCCGAAGCACGATATTGTCTAATTTGGGCCCGACCACGCCCTCACGGTTTTGTTTCTGGGAACTCACACAAAAACTTCCCAATGGGTCACCCATCGTGGGAGTGCTCTTGACGCTACTCGCTTAACTTCTGAGTTCCGATAAACTCCGTAGCCAATGAGCTCCCAAAAGGCCTCATGCTAGGTAGAGATGGGAATATACATATAAGGCTTACAGGATCCTCACCCTTGGGCAATATGGGATCTTACAATCCACCCCCTTAGGGGCTTGACATCTTTGTCGGCACACTTCCTACTAGGGAGTGGCTTTGATACCAAATTGTCACATCTCGACCCGGGCCCCACCACAACCCTGGCCCGACCTCCACCGTAGCACGATATTGTCCGCTTTGGGCCCCGACCACACCTTCACGGTTTTGTTTTGGGGAACTCACACGAAAACTTCCCAATGGGTCACCTATCGTGGGAGTGCTCTTGACGCTACTCGCTTAACTTCTGAGTTTTGATAAACTCCGTAGCCAGTGAGCTCCCAAAAGGCCTTATGCTAGGTAGAGATGGGAATATACATATAAGGCTTACAGGATCCTCACCCCTGGGCAATATGGGATCTTACACCCAAGGTGGCTTCGATTAGAGAACATGTTTGTGAGTGAGTTTTTCTTCCTAAACCATCATATTATATGTTTTTCTGAAGTGCTTTTATGCAGGGCAGCCCCAGGGCCAATGCTTGCAGGGCAGCTGTCCGAGGCCCAAAATAGTTGGGGGCACCAAAATTAATAGGGTAGTATATTTATATATGTTTTCATAAGAGTATAAATTTATAAAATTTGGTTCAATGACAAAGAAATTTAACTAGAACTAGTGGTTTTGTTGTTTGAAATTAATGAGGAAGTCTTGGGTTCAAAACACCTTGTGTGCTTATTTACTTTTCAATTTTTACAAATTTCTTTTCATAAGAGTATAAATATATAAAATTTGGCTAAATAATCAAGAAGTTTAATTAGAATCAATGGTTTTTGTTGTTTAAAATTAATGAGAGGTTCTAAGTTTGAAATGCTAAATGCATGTTTATTCTTTTTAATTTTTATGAATTTTTGTTTGGTCGTTAATTTATTTTTAATTAGTAGCTAGTACTGTGGGTTGTTATTTTTAAACATTTGTTCCAATTCAAGTCTAATCTTCAACGAAGTGTAATGCGTTGACCAAATTTGCAAATCATATTGTGACATCCCACATCGCCCAGGGGAGTGATCCTTAAATGTATATTCTCATCCCTACCTAGCACGAGGCCTTTTGGGAGCTCACTGGCTTCGAGTTCCTAGTTGCTCGTGAGTTCTCAGAAACAAAACCGTGAGGGCGTGGTTGGGGCCCAAAGCAGACAATATCGTGCTATGGTGGTGGAGCGGGCCCGGGAAGTGATGCGCCCCGGGCGGGGATGTGACAATTGGTATCAGAGCCAAACCCTGACCGTGGTGTGCCGACGAGGATGTCGGGCCCCTAAGGGGGGTGGATTGTGACATCCCACATCGCCCAGGGGAATGATCCTTAAATGTATATTCTCATCCCTACCTAGCACGAGGCCTTTTGGGAGCTCACTGGCTTCGGGTTCCGTAGGAACTCCGAAGTTAAGCGAGAAGGGGCCTAGAGCACTCCCAGGACGGGCAACCTCCTGGGAAGTTGCTCGTGAGTTCCCAGAAACAAAACCGTGAGGGCGTGGTTGGGGCCCAAAGCGGACAATATCGTGCTTTGGTGGTGGAGCGGGCCCGGGAAGTGATGCGCCCCGGGCGGGGATGTGACACATATGACGTGTCATCAAAAAGTTTAATTTAGTACGTACCCATTTATTACTTATACATATCAATTAAAGACTCAAAAACATCATTATATTTTTAGTCCTATATTGACAAGGTTAGTAAATAAGAAAAAAACACCTCACGATTTATACAAAAACACTTTACAAGTTCATATGGAAAATAAAATTCATATCTATCTACTTGTAAACCCGGAGTTTTTTTGTTTCCTTCTCACGATACAAAAATAAATTAGTTTTTCTGTGTTTCTAAATTATTAAGTTTGAAGTGATTTTTTAAGTATAATTTTATCACTGTCTTACGTGTGAAAACAAATATTTTTCTTATACAAAGTGAGAGCACATTTTTTTACGTCTCGTTTCAAAACTCTCTAGACTGACCATGCTTTTATGATATGCTTTCACACATCATCCTTTGCTTTACTTTTAATTAGCTTTTGCAAAGTTTTGTTTGATCTTGATGGTTCTAATCAATATGCTTCGTGAACTTTTATTGGGAAACATTTTACTATAATGCATTGCTTTCTTGGGAATTATAATGGTCTTGCGATATTATGATTGATGATATGTTGGTTTGAGTTATTATCCATGGAATGTTTTCATGTGATTTATCTGTTCATTTTGTATGCTTACACGGTGTCCATAAATTCTTTATTTATTTAATTTATCAACCAGGTTCCTTGTACAACCTCCCCGCTCGGGGACACAATCTAAAACCAAATTTTATTTTTATATCACATCGATCAGAGCACAACTGTAGTGCACACATCAATAAACCACAAAGTATGCGCTGTACCATTTATAACCAATAGTAATGTTATACAATTTATTATAATTTAATAAGAACAAGTAGAAGTAAAACTATCCTACAACGTAGGATGTCCGCACTATCGCCACGCTCACTCGCCCTTCTCAATGTACGCTTTGCACTTGCTATGACTTGAGGGGGCACAAAACAAAGTGTAAGTGGATCAAAATCATTAATCAAGTAAAATCATTTACTAACCCTCGTTTTGTAAAACATATATAGTTGGAAAAACTATATAATGGTATTGATAGAGATTTTACCACCTGCAAAAGTAGGGATAAAAACACTTAAAAATACTTGCAAGAGAACAAGGTAGTTGTAGTATAATAGCTCAAGCAAGGTTGTTTTCCACAGGAATTGAATGAATAATTTATGCAAAAACCAAATCTTAATTAATTATTTGAAAACAAAGATTAGAAAAAGTTGATTTTGAATTTAAAAATAATCAAAACAAATTTTAAAATAAAACAAAAGAAATTAAATAGAAAATCAATTTGTAAAAGCCTAGGGTTCAGCCGTCCCCTTAACAATCCTATGCAATCTTACCAACTACTTATGAATTTCTACATACATGCTTTGAAGGTTAGGTTTTCCTAATACATATTCTCCTCGTGATATTCAAGTAAGAACTTATATCTAACATGCAATCCGTCTGTGATATTCAGATCAAATATGAACATGCAAGACTCATTAAGCTTTGTGAAAATCCTTTGAAAAACCATGCAACCCTCAAGAGCGTGATGTTCGCCTTAAGTGAACTTACAATTATTAACCACAAGAAGCAATATTCAATCCTCTGGTGATATTCCGACCGAATTGCATCCAATTACTTGTCTAAAAACCCTAATGGTCGCGAATCACTAAGACAATTAGATAGTTTAATTGCGGTGATTAATAATTCAAAGCAAGCATGCATCCATTCATGAGAAAATTAATAAAATTACATATTCATGCTAAGGCTCAAGGCTTCGCCCTAGCAAACGAAAATTAGTTACGAACAACCATAAACAAAATATTAAAAACAAGGATAGAAAACACCTTAAAGTATAAAATCTTCAAGAACCCTAGCAAAGTTCTCTGTCTCCAAAGTTGTATATCTGAAAGCCTCCTAAAACTTGGAATGGCAAAAGCCTTATATACCCTCACTAAAAACCAACGCCAAAAACCCTAGAATTTCTTGGATTTTTCTCTAATTAGGAAACTAATAATAACAATAAAATAAATAAGAAAATAAAGTCCTAATTAAGCTAGGAAATCTGCACAGAAACTGTCCAGCCACGTTTTAGCCTCAAATATTCTTCAAACCCGGCCTAAGATAGCTTGTTTTGAAGATCGGAACGTTCTGAACACATCTCTAGAAGGCCACGAACCCATTCGAGGTCATCTTGGGCTCCAAAAATGCAATTCAAGCCCACAACGTCACTTTTCCAACACTGCACATCGCTCCTTGATTTTATCGCCAGAAAATCATCGCTTGGTAGAGAATCTGATATTTTGATACAATCAAACTAAGTGACTCACAAACGTTCTCCAACTGAAATTACTCCAAAATTTGTTCATTTGACCATGTTTTGCTCTAGAGGAAGTCGAAAGTCCTATATTGAAAATTCAATTCAAAGTATCAAAATTCTTCCAAAATATTGACCAAAATATACTAAGAATAGGGTTAAATATATAATATAAAATCTACTCATCAAAATGCCCCCAAACTTAGCTTTTTGCTTGTCCTCAAGCAAAACAAAACTAGAAAACAAAAATAAAAACTAACAAGCTAGAAACTTAAATCAAACCTAGCTAAAACAAAATTTTCACTTTCAAGTTGCAATCCATAGAAAATTTTAAAAATCAGAACACCTTTTCAAAAGTTCTAATCAATCCCACTACAGAGTCTAAGCCATTTAGAATCAGTTAGAAAAAGAATTCACAAACTTTCTTCAGTGTAAGATGAACCATCATGGTTAAGGAGACTCGACCAAAACCCTTACATCTCATCCCTTTTATTCACACTTCAAATACTAACTTCACATATATTTTCTTTTCTTTTTCGAATTTTTTATTTTATTTATTGAAGTAACAGTGGTGGCCGTGCAATGTTGATTCCCTTAAGCTTTCTATCCAACCCATGTAGCGAGCTTTAGGTCAATGACTCCCAAACCACTAAGGCTTTAGGGCACTACGTGTAGAACACCCCTAGGGACTTATTAACCCGAGCTGGAAAGGCTACGAAACCAACTAACCACCCTGCCCCATGCCAAGACTCTACCATTTAACGCGAGAATCACTGCTGATTAGGCAGGACTGGCCCGGTTACTAGGTCAAGCCTTGGGTGGAACAATTATTACTTTATAACACATACTAACTTAATTTTATATAACAAAATTAAAATTAAACTTAGACAAAACGTAAGTATTTCAATCTCACTCCCCACAAACCATGTTGGTGTGAATGTGCAAATTTTCAAAGTATAATTCGTGAATTAGTGTCTAATTGACAATAAATAGAAAAGACTCTAATGTGGGATTAACTTTCACCATATCCATTTGTTCTAACGTTTAAAATAATCTAGGAATATTAACTTAAAAACAAAAAATTTAACTTGACACAAAAATTAAAACTCTAAAATTCTTATTTCCCACACCCAAACCTAAATCACACATTCTCCTCAAGGTGTGGAAAATAAACTAAAGAGAAACTAAACTATTTAAAAAAATGAAAAGAAAAATGAAAGACAACTAAGTATAAGGAAACGAAAAAGAAAATAAAATAAAAGAAAAGTATAAGGAGACGAAGCGATCTGGGGCTTCGAACGCAGGACGGGGAGGACAAAAATCCATGTTGGGCTTTGCCATGAAAACCCTGGGCAATATTGATAAAAGAACTGAAATGGGCCGCGAGAACAGAAAAGGAAATGGCAGTCCCACATAAACAGCCCAAATGGCAGCACACGCATGGCACACACGGGTACAAACCCTAAATGTGAGTTGGATTTTAAATCACATTGGATGGTCTGCATCCACCTGCCTCGAGCCCAGAGCCGAGCCAATAGCTATTTGTCTTTGTTTTTTTTTTTATTGGTCAGTTTGCATTAAACCGGGGGCTAAACATCTCTTTACTTGTCAATTCCCTTTCATTAATCACTGGTCATCAAAACCAGAGCCAAACGACTCTCTTCTGTGCTACTTATATCCCTTAACTTTGTTTCCGCACTCCGCACTGCCTAATCTCATGAAGGTAGAGGAATAGATGATGAATGTGCTGGGGGATTGAGTGTTGATTGCACGCCCTTGGTTGGGATCAGGCCAAATCAGTTCCGAATGCAACCTGTAATAAATAAATAAAAACTGACACACCCCGATCTAGAATGTCCACTAGGACTTCGAATCGAGCTATGCTGGCCGACACCTGGAAGGTGACGAAGCCATAAAGTGTAGTGAGGTGGAAAATATGAACAAATTTAAACTTAATAGTGCCTAAATATCATAGTGTGCTAGTGAGCGGGAGCGAACCTATCTCACTCGTGATGACATAAGAGAAGTACAGTAGAGTGGGTAAGAATTATACCCCCAGAAGTAGCCGCCAGTCCTAAGACTTACCAAGAATCCTTGTTGATACAAACCTCATTAGCTAAAGCCTAGAGGGCATAGAACAGACATGTGAGTAGACAAAATAAAATTTCGAAAACATCTTTCTTTTTAGCAATACAATAACCCCTCATTGAAATCCGTATAATTCCCCAGAGAATACCAATACTTAGGTTTATAACAATCATGCTAAAGAATGGAAAACCCAAAACATACCATGTAAGTAAGATGAAATAAATCGATATAATTAAATGTCAGTCGTAGTCACTTATAGCGACCTGTACGACGTATCCATATCTCATCAATCATATAACGTCAATCGAGTGCTGGTACATATCTCACTAATCCTATCACATTAATCAGGTGCTAGCATATATCTCAGTAATCATATCAATCAATCAAGTGCTAGTACATATCTGTCATATAGCATCAATCGAGTGCTAGCACATATCTCACTAATCATATAACGTCAATCAGGTGCTAGCACATATTTCATCAATCATGTCACATCAATCAGGTGCTAGCATGTGATTCGGAGTCACCTATAGTGACATGTACGACTCATCCACATCTCATCAATCATATCACATATATCAAGTCCTGCACACGAGTCGGAACCACCTAAAGTGGTCTGTACGATAGGCTGGCACCTACCTTGGAATCCAAGGTGAGCGTAAGGTGCGGGAGGTGAACGGTCACGTGAAGGCTGGCCCTGGCCACGGGCGGAGTGTTGGAAATATGCCCTGAAAGTCAATCTTTGGAAGAAACCTTTCAGGACATTGCATTGATGTATACATATGACTCTTATACATCGGAAGGCAAAGATACTAACTAGGACTATCTCAATTAACGAAATATGTCCTAAATAGTGAATCCATGGACAATGGATCGATTGAAGAAGTAATCTAATGATGTTAGACTACAGAGACCTTCTTCACATAACCATCATGTCCAAAAAGTTCCTGGGCATAGGATTGTCGGAGGGATACTGACAATGCATAGATCAGTACATATTGTGTCCCCTTCAAAGAGAAGGATGGAAAGTCTCATCCCATTCGTGTTGAGACACTAAGACAAGTATGTAGGTGCTCATTAAGGGAATGAGTTCACTGAACGCAATCGAACGAGAGTACTTGCATGGAGGTCTACTCACATGTCAAGCAAGTAACTCTGATAGTTGGAATAATGTAACTAATCCTTTGACCTGAGACATCATTGATGTCTAATGGTTAGGTCCTTGATCTTTGACCATGTCAAATGGCATTCCATTTGGAGAGTCCACGGCATTCTTGGGATCAAGCTATCTAAACATGTAGGCATGTGAATGGTCAACAAGGGATCTCTAATCCTCGTTAGAGGAGGATACTCTAAGATATGATTCGGAAATCTTCGGCCGAAGTATTGAGCGTAGTTAAGGAAAGCGTTCCTGTACGGCTCATATGAATCATATAAGAACGTATAATCACATTAGGGGTTTGACATATTACATCCATACCCTAGTGATGTGATTAAGAGTATTGTATTGGAGAAGGATCGAATTGCATTGTAATTCCAACTGAATAGGTTCTCTGAATAACTTCTACATTAGCTTGGGTAGCCATGACATATGTTTAGATGTCACTCATGGCTTGTGAGTTCTTCTAGATGACTAAATGTAATCGTCAAAGAAGAACGTGAATTAAAAGCAAGTTTTAATTCAACAAGTGATTGGATTAAATCAATTGGATCAATGCCAATCATCTCACTGCCTTGCTAATTAGAACCTAAAAGATTGTTCACCAATACACTCTTGTAGTGAGTAATAAATGGATGATGGAAATAATTAATTGGATTAATTAGGTGTGGCGATTAATTTAGAAAGTCTAAAGAAATCATAAAAGCGATAAAAAATCGTTTTTGGGCTTAAAGAAATGTTCGGGTTTAATTGGGCCCATTGGGCCTAAACCCATTGGGCTTTTATTCAAGCATTGGATGACTTGAAATAATAAAAGCCCAAAGCCCAAAAACCCACACTAAAGGCCGGCCACTTTGAGGAGGTGGGAGAAGTCAAATGTTGACTTGCTTCCTTTTGTCTATAAATACAACATTATAGACAAATATCTCACTAGGGTTTTCATTTGTGTTCAAAAGACTTAGAGAAAAAGAAAAACATCTCTCTAGAACACATAAGGAGGCCGGCCACCTTAAGGGGAATTTTAGCTAATCATTTAATCTCCCCTTTAGGTTATTCTTTCATCCTTTCTCACTACACTAGTGGGTGAGGATCTTTAGAGGTTTTCTCCTTGAAAACTCTAAGAGAACCTTGGAGCACTCATACATACAAAGTGGAGGAGGCAAGGAGGAAAGCTAGGCTCAAGGACTTTAAGGAGCAAAGATCTTGGAGGTGGTCCATCCTTGGTCTCAAGAGTAGATCAAGAGGTATAAATCTTCTCCTAAACTTTGTTCTTCAATAATATAATTTGTGATGCATCTTACCTAAACCTATGCATCTTGAAGGGGATTTAAAATGACTAGAGTAATAAATTTAATTGTTTACATGCTTCCGCTATTTTGCATATATATAATGATTTGTATATACTTGCTAGTCACATGAAATCCCTAATGAAACTCATAATTTCCTTCACGGAGCACTAACACCGAGGTGCAGGACAATGAATTCTACTTAACTCTAGTTGTCACCAATTACCTTTCGATCATAAACTCACCTGAACTTACCTTGATCTTCGCATCGATGTGCCACGCTGTGCAAGCTGTATTAAATCACATACTAAAATATAAACTAATTAAGGCATAACACTTATAAAACATAATACCACAATTTCTCATTTCATTGTACAAAGATTTATCGTCCACGTGCAATCACCAATCCATAAAACTAAAACATACCTTTTTACCAATTTCCTTCACATTACTCAATTCTTAAACAATGCTTTTTCCTCAATTATTATATGGCTGCATCTAACATCTCGTTAGACTACCTACGTACCCTAAATAGGGATCAAGCCATTCGTAGTTCACAATAATTATTTACAGGTAGTAATGACACGCCCGCACCCGAGAATGGGGCGTGCTGGCCGTCACGTGAGTGTGACGTAGCCATGTGCGCTGTGCGGAAGCTAAGATCGCCAACTGAGGACGAACTAATTAAAATCGAAATCACTAGCAACCTAGATACGATAGTGTACTAGATGCATGAAAAGGTACTTATACATAATCAGAGCGTTCTAAGTTCAACTGCAGTCAAGCATAAATAAAAAGGGTTTAATTACACCCTCAGCGTCATACATAGGAATAAAGCTGTCAGAAAGCCGGAAGTCCTCGAAGTGCCAAACTCGTAACTCTCGCTACCTAGAACCTGGAGGGGCGAAAAACAAAACTGAGTGGGTCAGTAAAACAATTCCTTTTTCAAAACCATTCTTTACTCAAATCGTATAGCCCCTCACCGTAAAACCTGTATAATTTCCCAGAATCAAAATATATACTCAATGTATGTAGGTTCTCAAAATCATGCTGAAAAGAGTATGTATGCCATGCCAAAGTATTCAAAACAGAAACTCAATCATAACTATTGATGTGATTAAATGGCAAGTAATCATCTCAGCCCTCGGCTGCACATATATATATCTCATAATCATCTCAGCCCTCGGCTGCACATATATCTCATAATCATCTCAGCCCTCAGCTGCATATATATCTCATAATCATCTCAGCCCTCGGCTGCATATGTATCTCATAATCATCTCAGCCTTCGGCTGCATATATATCTCATTCATTCTCATCAATCTCATCACTATTAGTTTATCGATTCTCATTAATGCATGCCCTCACCTGGCACTTACCTGTGCGTCCGCCGCACCAACATGCGAATATGCAATCATTAAGGCATTAAAAATAATATATAAATACTTTGCATGGCATTAAATTCTCATAAACGTTCATTTATTTCTTTCTGGGAAAAATAATAATAAAATATAGGAAATACGGTAAAAACTGCCCACTCACTGATAAGTCGCTGGGTCGTAGCCCCCGCGTCGAGCCTGGCTACGCTCGTCCTCGGTGTATGTCTCACCTATATGAGAAATCACTATAAATACGTCATTTAAGCACATACACGTAACTACGGAATTAACTTCTCATACATAGCTCAATTTTGGCATACGAATATACCAACGCGACCTACTCGACGTCACGAGCGTCGCTATATTTTTAAAATAATTTTTTGGAGTCTCACGCGCCCCCACGCGCCAGCACAGGCACGGGGCTACGCGCAGGCGCGTACGCGCCACGCGCCTTCTTCCTCGAGCTCGCCGGAGCTCTCGCCGGCGCCGGCCACCGGTCGCCGGAAAACATGCAACTCGACTTTTCTTCGCAATTTTTGCACCATTTTACTCCATTTTTCCTCCTACGTGCCATAATTTACGAGGGGAAGAGGAATATACCTTCCAAATGCTTCAAAAACGTCTAGAATCGACTCGGGAAATTCCTCAAAACCGGCCACCTTCGTTCTCGACGATCCCGACGTCCAAGCACCTCCAACGAATCACTCCGAGCCTCCTAGGGACCTCACAAAGCTTGTTGTGGTCATGGATTGTCCTAAAAATCAACCAAGAAAAAGTTCGTGAATAGTACCCAAATCGGAGGTGGTGATTCCGACGTGAAAACGACTTGGTTCTTACCTGAAATGGGTACCACTGGGTTCGTATGGGCCTTAGGAGTCGAATGGTATAGTTTGTTTGCTCGATCCGTGGAGATTTGAGGGTTTGTGGGTGTGTCCGTACAGTTTTGGCGAGAGAGAGAGAGACAGTCGAGGGAGGAGAGAGAGAGAGAGTGACGGGAGTGTGTGTGTGTGTGTGTGAACAAGGTTCTAGGCTATACTTGGTACCAATAATTTAGGACCACATATAATTGGTTCAATACACACACACATGCACACGTGCTAAATTCCCCGAAGGGGTAATTCTGTCATTTCACCATTAATATTTAATATATGTCGGGACGGGTCGTCACAAGTAACGCATGAACATATCGTGATATAATCTACTTTGAACCTTATCTTGGTATTTCATAATATATAAATAAATAAATAAATAAATATATATATATATATATATATATATAACATAAATTTCTTAATTCTATTCAAAAGCATTTATGGAATTATCAATCACATATATTCATATAATCAGCAGGAAAAGATCCACTCACCTGGAGTCCACGCTACAGTCCCCTAACACGACTCTCGAGATATCCCAAATGATCACCGCCTAGCATAAATATCAATTCACGTCTCAGAATACGTACTGAGAGAATATGCAATTTATATAAAACGCATCCCTACGACTTTGATCCGGAAGATCCCTATCACGAATCTTCGATCCGTCACTTCCAATAATCCATATTAAACTTCTAGAATAATACCCCAAAGTTTCGTTACGATCCAACGGTTGGATCTCCGCCAATTGCCAAAACCAAGTGGCGGTTAACGTTTTATTTACAAACTTACAATTCCAATTCGGGAAGATCTGTATGACGGATTCCCGATCCGTAAATTCCTAAATTCCAAAAATATTATGTACTACAACATACTAAATTTTGGTGACGATCCAACGGTCGGATCGTCGATTCATATTTTGACATATTACCAAAACGTAACGAATTTAGGTCCTAACGAACAATTTATGTCAATCCATCATCAAAACTAATATCAAGGCATTGAATAATTCCTAAAAACATCATTGGCGGCCCTCAGGCCACGTGCCGCCGCACGGGCTGCCGCGGGTGGCGGTTGGCCGCCCTCGAGTCGCTGGAAAATTCAACTTTCACTAAAAATTCTCAAAATTTCCAGAATTAAAGATCTCAATGAGCAGAACAACTTTCAAACCTTTGAGAAAGTCCAATTTGGCCTCAAAGACCTCTAATTTTGCTACACTCGCCAAGAACCCTAGAAATTGGGTGTGTTCCAATTCGACCTCCAAATCAACTCCGATGCTCCAACAAAGGATTGGGCTTTGTTCTAGGCCTCAATATGATGCTATGGGTGGTGGTAGTTGAAGGAATTCATTTCGGGATTGCATGGTTTGAACCCAAAACCGTCGCACCCCAACCGTGTGGGTTTTGTGAAATCACACCAAATATATTTATTTTTGGGGTGAAATAGGGAGAAGGATTGATTGGCCTTGAGCTAAGGATCATTTTGACACCAACCTCGCCGTCTATGGTGGTCGGAATCGAAAAATAGGACCGGTTCGGGTCATGGGTCATGGTGAACCCGGCCGGTTCCATCCTCCTCTTCTTCTCTCATTTCTCTCATTTCTCTCTTCCCTCATTGGCCAACTCATTCTCTCTCTCTCTCTCTCTCTCTCTCTCCCTAACTGGGCAGCCCCTAACCCCTCTTATCTCCTTTCCCTTTAATCTCCACCACCCAAACTTTATTTCTTTTAATCTGGGCCGTCCACGTGGCACCCAGATTTTTCTAGAATTCTCCAAATAACTATTAAATTATCATTTTAATCCCCAACTTCAAACATTAATAACTTCTTCGTTATAGCTTCAATTTTGAATCTGTTTGCGCCCACGCGTCCGTAGCGATGAATGCTACAAGGATATGCCAAGAAAATGAATCTTAGGTGTCACTACAGGGCAGTCAACACCAATCGAAGTATGTGCCTTGAAGGGCATTTTTGTAAACTCACTTATTAAAATTATAAAAATCATAATTTTTAGGGATGGGTTGTCACAAAAACTAATTAGATCAGTAAAGTAAAATAACAAGAAATAAAAATTGCATTTTTTTTTCAATTTTTCTGATTTTTGTTTTTTTATGTTTAATTTCTGTGACAAAGACTAAAAGGAAGAAAATAAAAAGAAAAGAGTTTAGAAAAAGTGGGTTGCCTCCCAATTAGCGCTTTAGTTAACGTCTATAGCTAGACGGATTGGAATGAAGTTTGTAATCACGTCAGTTGTTCTCTTAGAATCAACCATTCTTTAACAGCATCAGATAGGAATAGTAGGTATGGATTGACTTGATCTGTGCAATTAAATTCAGTAGTTGAATTCCGCATATACACCCTTCTGTGTGAAAGAATCTTTGTGATCAAATAGGGTCCCCTCTATTGATGCTTGTGTTTCCCTTGAACTGACTTAATTCTTGTATTTAACACCCATAATTTCTGCACTTTCCGAAGTTCTCTATGAGGTAGTTGGCAGCCACAAAATGCTTCGTGCTTCCCCTCAAAGAATTTACCTTGCTCGTAAATTTGGCTCTGACATTCTTGAAATTTGATGGGATCTACTGTTGGCTTGTTTATTTCAGCAACCAAATTTTTTTTATCAATAGTCTGCCATGTTTCCAAAGTTGTAGTGATCATAAGCTGACCTTGTGATGTACCAAATGCTAATTTTGATTGAACAGCTTCTAACCCTTTAATTTTTGTGCATTCGTGCAGCCTTTGTGGGAAGGATTCTGGCGGCACACGAACTTGGGTTACCATAGATTCTGGGAGGATTTCAGGATCAGCATATGCTTTTTCGTAGAACTCCACATGAATTTCCTCAAGTGCGATGGGCTATGCAAGTGCAGAATCTATTACAACATAAAAAACATTTGTATAAGTAGCCTGCTCTGTATCCAGATTGATAGTGTACAAGATCTGATCATATGACTTCCCTGATTCTGATTTGGTGTGAGCATCCCCATTTAATCCGTCAGTGTCCATGCAATCCTGCAACTTTGTGGGTTGCTTTGCTGATCCTGAACACACTCATATCATCAATCGAAAACACTCAAGTGATATTCTTGTATTCAACTAAGCACACTAGCCCGTACTATCATAAGTATTGCATGCAGGGTATGCTAGCCTCTACTAGCTAAGTTCTCTACTGTTAATAATATTTTTCCTAGTTTCCTTGAGCTTGTCTTAGATCGAGTCTTTTATGCCCCCTTTCTTCCTCCGTTGCTAATCCATGTTGTCATTTCTTCACCACCGACCTTTAATACTAGGCCCATTGCTTGTCTTCTATCGGCGGTGCACTTTGGTGTTAGGGGTTATTAAATTGTTTTTAACATTAATTGGTAGGATTATGGGGACACTTTTTGCTCAGGTGGCTTGCTCATCCCTATTTTTCGTTCATTCAGCTTGTTTTGGGTTCTTCTTTTGGTTGTGGACTTGCTCTTTTTAGGCATAAATATTGTATTTTCTTTTAGACTATGCTTGTTTTTGGACTCGTTTTATTTACTCCAAGAATCTACAAGTCCATATCGTTGACTCCTACCCATCTGTCACTTTAGCTCAATTCCAACCGTCCATTCTTCCTTCTCACACGCGCTTCTTCGCCCTGCGTGAAGCCGCATCCCGCCCTTAGAATATGCGACGTGTACACCGGTTACTTTATCCGTCCCCGACTTTAGTAACCCTAGTCGAATCTATATATATCTACACCTCTTCTCCCTCTCTCCCTCTCTCCCTCTCTTCCGTCTGCAATTTTCGATTTCTTAAAAGCTCCAAAACAACGAAGAAACACACACACACACACACTCTCTCTCTCTCTCTCTTCCGTCTGCAATTTTCGATTTCTTCAAAGCTTGAAAACAACGAATAAACTACCAATTAGGGTTTCGTCTTCGGAGCTCCGATTTTGTATGCGGGATTATATGAGCGTTTTGTATAGCATTCTGTGGATTCGTTGTGTTGTGATTCAATGGCGGAGCGGAGGTTCGGTATAGGCTATGCTTTGGCGCCCAAGAAGCAGCAAAGCTTCATCCAAGAGTCGCTGGTCGACCTAGCCAGATCGCGCGGCATCGATCTCGTTCGGATCGACACTGAGCGCTCGCTGGCAGATCAGGGGCCGTTCGACTGCGTGCTGCACAAGCTCTACGGAGACGATTGGAAGCGGGAGCTGGCGGAGTTCAGGGTCAAGAACCCTGATGGAGTTATAATTGACGCGCCAGAGGCGATCGAGCGCCTGCACAATCGGATTTCCATGTTGCAGGTGGTTTCGGAGCTGAGAATCGAGCACGAGAGCGACACGTTTGGGATTCCAAAGCAGATTGTAATATACGACAAGGAAACGCTGTTTGACCGCCAGGCGTGGGAGGGTCTAAAGTTTCCGGTAATCGCGAAGCCGTTGGTGGCCGACGGCAGCGCCAAGTCGCACAAAATGGCGCTGGTTTTCAACCACGATGGTCTCGACAACCTCAAGCCCCCAATTGTGCTTCAAGAGTTTGTGAACCATGGCGGGGTCATCTTTAAGGTGTATGTGGTTGGAGGGTTTGTCAAATGTGTGAAGCGTAAGTCGCTTCCGGATGTTTCCGAAGAAGAGAAATTGGGGAGCTTGGATGGCTTGATGTCGTTCTCACAGATATCGAATCTTGCAAACAATGAGAGAACTGATGACAAGTATTACAAAATGATGCAGCTGGACGACACTGAGATGCCGCCGCAGAGTTTCATCACTGATGTTGCAAGGGGCTTGCAGCAGGCAATGAAGTTGAACTTGTTTAACTTTGATGTGATTCGGGATGCGAGATTTGGGAACCGCTATTTGATAATCGACATTAATTATTTTCCTGGGTACGCCAAAATGCCTGGCTATGAGACTGTGTTAACGGACTTCTTTTGTGACATTGTGCAAAAGAAAGAGAAAGATGGGGTGGAAAGTACTGCTTTGGATGGTTACGAGGTTCTTAGCTGCGACGATGAAGTGAGGAAGATTGTAAGTTGTGATGGAGATGATGGGGGTGATCTTAACGTAGAGGAGGATAACCGAATTCAAGTTTAAAAGGTGGTGTGGCCTCTTCATCTGATGATTGGCTGGCAGGTTATTCGGTAATTCATGGACGAAGTTGAGCTGCACATTAGGTTTAGATAGCAGTTGGGGAACAGTGCTGAAGTGAGTAGGTTGGCTCTTGGTTTTAGCTTTAACTTCTTGACAACAAGATTACATGAAGTTCAGTGTCGATCGTGTATATTCCATTCACCAATGCTCTGGAGAAGGTACTTCTCAAAATACTCTGCTGAAGTTTTAGCCTTTTAGGAAAGTCAAGTTGTAATCTGAGGCTTTAAAGTCTTTCCTTGCCTAGAAGCTGTTTTAGTTTGTGCCATAGGCACCATTTAGTTAATGGATTTTGGCCTTTTTGTTAATGATTTTTTTATTTTTATTCTTTTATGCTTTTTAGTTTCTGTTGAATTTATTATACTTTTTTCTCCTGTTCTTGAAGTATTTTGTTCTCCTGTTGTTTAATGTGGCTTGAATGGATTGCATCAAAAGGTATCTAATTAATGCTCTGTCAATCAAATTTTTTCAGGAAGACATTTGACACAGTAACTTTCTTTATAACCCTTGGTTCGTTTTGTATGTTGGAATCCTCATATCTAAAAAAGGGAAAGAGGAGACATAATAGATGGAAATACTTTCATGAAATTCCAAGTCTAGCTCTTACGATTCGACCCTCACTTTTGTCATTACATTGCCTTTTCTGTTGTAGGCTAGTGATCCATGGTCTTTCTCATGCCACCTGAGAATCAGAAAGTTTATTAATTATTAAACTCTTCGTTTTTAGTTTGAAATGCGAGTGTTATTGGACAATTGGATAAAAGAAATGGTTGTTGCCCTAGGTTTTACTTTATTGGTCTGGCAAGAGGCATGTTCAGTTTCTTTGGTGTAAATTGTTACTTTCTGATCAAAATTTTTGTCATATGTGCGCCACTTTGTATTAATTCATGTTAGGTGTTTAGCTTTTTTGCGTATGTTTTGGAAGGTTATTAAAGACAGAGTGCATCTAGCGTGCCTTGGTGTTTTGATTTCACTAATAATAAAGTGCCATCCCAGATTCCCTTTTAAGGTTTTGTGTTGACTTCAGAGAAATGAACTCTAAATAACACACTTATATTTTGGCATTTATGTAAGGTTTAGTTGTTTTTAAGGTTTTGTGTCGACTTCAGAGAAATGAACTCTAAATAACACACCTATATTATGGCATTTATGTAAGGTTTAGTTGTTTTTGGATATTATTGCTTCGATTAGTTAGTTCTGGGGTTAAGGAATAGATAAGAATCATCCGATGGTTGTTGAAACAAAGTGGACCCAAGATGAAATAAGTTTCGAGGTTGGATCTGTGTTTCTATTCGCTAACGGTTTGTGTATTGACTTTGCATGCCAATAGGAGGTGTTGAACCGCATGTTGTTTTGGTGAGTTGTTATTAGTAATGGTTTCTTGCTGTATTATCCATATATACCATGCTGTTGGTGGAATTATACATTAAGTAGTTTATAGATTTGTCACTAGGTTCCCCTGGCTTGTACTCGTGTTAGTTTCTGACTTTTAACTGTGTTGTATGAGCACCATGTACTGGCTAATAGAATATCCAATGGTAGAAGCACTGTGTGCTCGATGTGTAGGATTCCAACGCGTGTTTGCTAGTTGTTCAAAGTTCAGAATCGTGAGCGTTGCCCACAGTATTGAAGTGTATGGTTCTTTTGTTAATTTGGTAGTAGGTGTCAAAATACTTCACAAACATATGCAGAGTTGGCTGAAGGTATTTATTTTGCTTTTTTTTCCTTATTTTCCTTCTTTGTTCAGTTAGTTATTGGTTTCTTTTTCAAGTCACTCTTCTTTTAATGTGATTAAATGTTGATCTGTGAAGGATAGAATAACCTTTGTCTTTCACGTCCGCAAGTTGTATATGTCTACCTACTGTGAGTTTTCATGAAATGCATAATCACTAATACACATTTTTGCTACTCCATTGAATGTTCATGCATTGCATAATTTTATGGGCTTATTGGAAAGATTATGGTTCATGTAATAGTGTTTATAGGAATGAATTCTCTAAGAAAACTGTGGATGTGTAGAGTCCTTGATGCCATCTGTAGATTGAGCTTCATGTACTGGCCCTTGGTTGGTGTAAAACTGATGCACGAGCCAAGTTCAAACTTCAATAAAGACATAAATTAGTGTCTTTCTAGTTTCCTATGTAATAATGCAGTCTGCAAGCTAATTGTTTGAGTCTTTATGCTACAGTTTTAATGTATTAGGCGTCGTAAATTAGTCTTTAGAGTTCCTGAGGATATTTATGCGGATCTTTCCAGAATCATGTATCAATTAGCTCATAAATGGGGCTACTTTGTAAGCTTTTGAAATAAGACTGTTAGTGAAAGCCAGAAATGGGGCTAATTTGTTTAAACGCCTTGTTATTTGGTTTCTTCTTGCCTAAATATAGACGAGGAAACCCAGAAATGAAATCTTTTGGTTGTTTCTTGTTATGTTCTGGGTAGATGGTAGAGCGCTATTTGAGATTCTTCAAAGGATTTGATACAGGACGGGATTTACACTATGAAGTTGGTTATAACGGGTTATTAGAGTTTTCGGAGTTTCTTGTTTTAACTTTAAAGACGATGCATTGGTATAACAGTTGCGTCGTGTGAATTTGGAAGTAGTTTATTTTTGACCTGTATGGAGTGATGACAGTTTCGGTATTTTGTTAAAAATACATGCTTATGAAGTTTGGTGATTGATCTAGTCATTTGAGGACTAACATAACATCATGCAGGTTCAGTGCGTCTCCGTTCCAATATGAATCATGATTCTGCAGCTGAATAATTGAATTTAAAGTTCGAGCAGGGTGGCCAAACGGGTACTGGACCTGCGGGTCAGGACGGTCCACAATATTAACATGGCGGGGCTAGTCCAGAACTAAGTGGAAACGGGCCCGGCCCGGACCTGACCTCTGTGTAAACACAACCCTCCAAAAAGCAAAAGCTCTGAAGAAGCTGCTTTTGCTGCTGCTTCTGGCGTTTTGCTGCTCAAAATCCAACCCCAAAACACATCAAAATTCCATGGATTTTGATTTGGATTTTGGTCATTTTGCTTCTTCGAATTCCGAGAAATGAGAGCGGGGCTGAGTACGATCAGTCAAACCTCAACTGCAGAGGCGGTGAGCGTTTGAACCACTCGATCACTGAAGCAGGTTGACGGAACCATAGCCAAACGACGCTGCTGTGCGTGGCTGCAACCCCTTTGTCCTCTCCCACCGGCTTCCTCCGCCAAGCATGCATCAAATCTCGCCCCAATTCCTCCCGCCCTCTGCAGTGCTGAGCTCTGGAGCTCTGCTTCAGTGTGGCCCTGGAGCGGTTAAAGAGAGCAATGCTTTTCAATTCCCCACAGTACTGCAGACTCCTAGTTGTGAGTCTTGTATTGTTGACCATTCCGGACCAAACTAAGCAATAAAACCTTGTTGTAATTGGACTTTGAAGTATTATTCATTCCTCCTTATACAGCCATAAACTTGATCTGTGTTTATGGAATTAAAGACTAAACAATCAGCCTAGCTACGTCACTTTCAAATTGAATCCTAACATCAACCAAGCTTTTGTTATACCTTGCTGTCATCACCTTCTTGTGTGTACATGTTACAAACTTTTGGACATTTATTCTACGTTTGAACTGAATTCTTTCTATAATCTCTTTCTAGTTGCTTGGGAACAATTAGGAGATGCTCTAGAAGAAATACGAGCTTCTAGCGGCAGCATGCTAGGGGGTGGTGATCCCGGTTTTGGGGTCAAATCAATACTTTTAAGAAGAAATATTTGAATATCAAAATCATCTACACATTGATACAAACAAGATGGATACGCTTTTGCTATATATGTACCTAAATCATAACACATTATTCTTTTTTTCTTTTTCTTTTTTTTTTCGAAACTTTTTTTTCTTTTTCTTTTGATTAATGTACAACGCTATTTGGTGTCAAGGGTTCAAAAATTTAGATTAACCACACAATTAGGTCTGGCAAATCCTGACACGACCCGATAACACGACACGACACGAAATTAACAGGTGTTCGGGTCGACACGATAACGAATCGGGTCGTTATCGGGTAACCCGATAGCACCTGTTAAGATAACGGGTTGATTCGGGTATACACGTGGGTAAACACGATACACGATAAGCAGAATATTAATTTTATAATTTTATAACCCTAAAAAATACTATTATAATTATATATATTAATTTAACAATTTTATACCCCTAAACACTATAATAAATATATAGTTATATATATATATATATATTAAATTAAGTTAATTAACTATAATAATTATATATATTTATACCCCTAAAAACTATAATAAATAAATAAATATATATATATATTAGATTAAGTTAATTAACTACAATAATTAATTATATATATATATATATTAAATTTTGAATTAAATTTTATAAAACTATAATAATTATTCATTAATAATATGCATGAATCCATGAGCATGGTGCATGCATCCAAGTCCAACTGTGACATCCCGTTCCGATTTTAAATATAGTTTCGACGTGAAATGACGATCCTACCCCTCGTTTATACGTGAACGGGTGTGTTTAGGGTTGAGTTTGGGCTTTGGGTGTCTTAAGCCCTTTGGGCCCAATAGGGTTGGGCTTCTCATTTATATAACCAACACACACACACGCATGCACACACGTGCACTGGTTCTCTCTCTCGAACACTCTCTCGAACTCTCTCACCCTCCTTCGTCACTGTATTTCGTACGGACGCACACATATACCACTCATTCGACTCGGATCGAGGCTAAGGTAAGCCTATTCCTAACCCTTGAGACTTGTTGAGTATAAATATGCTGGTTATAGGACTTGGAACCTTCGAAAACATGTTAAACCCGTAAGCTTTAGTTTTGGTACTGTTCATGAACTTCTCCATGGTTGCGTTTTAGGTGAAAATAAAATCACAGCGAGACTTAGGAAGGTTCCACGAAGCTCGGAGACCCCCGTTGAGGCATTTTGGACGTCGAGATCACGGGTTCTCGGTTTGGCCGAGTTTGGGGAATTTTCCAGTGGAAATTCTAGACGTTTTTCGAAGGATTTAAAGGTATAAATGTGTTCTACGTTGAATTTGGAGCATTTTGGTATAAAATTCATGAATTTTGGGTCAAAAATGAGCTAGAACGGACGTTGTGAACTTTTACCCAGTTTCCAGCGCCGGTGAAGGTCGCCGGAGCTGGAGGTTAGGGGTGACGGAATATTCCGTCAAAGTTGATGGAATATTCCTCACGTCGTGAGTTAGTTCTAACGGAATCCGTTAGAAGATAACGGAATATTCCTAGGGAATATTCCTGACGCCGTTAGGGTTTGGTCGCGCGTGCACAGCACGTGACGAGCGTGGGGGCGCGTCTGTCCGTGCATTCCTTAGCGTGTGGGGGCGCGTGCCACAGTAAAAAATTATTTTAAAATTATCACGACGATCGTGACGTCGTGTAGGTCGCGTTGGTATATTCAAATACCAAAATTGACCTTCGTATGAAAAGTTATTTACGTAGCTCGGTTATGTCCTGTTAATGATGGTTTTGCAGTTGTTTCACATATAGGTGAGACGTACCCAGAGGACGAGCGCATTCATTCTAGGCTCGGGGGATACGATCCGTCGACATACCAGTCAGTGGGCTTTTGTTTTCAGTATATATATATATATATATATATATATATATAAAATTGGCGTTTTCCCAGAAACGCAAATTTCACGATTTATGAACGGAATTGGTTTTATAATTATATTGCCATGTCATATACCTACTATAGATTATAAATATGATCATGATTGCATTTATTTCGCTCTGACGCCGAGGACGGCCAGGTAAGTTAGGTAAGTATGATTATAGTGCTTGAGATGATGATAGATAGTGATTTAGCTCATCACCTGCACCTCGGGTGTTTGTGCTCCGCCAGAGTATGGCCTAGCCTTCACGTGATCGTTCACCTCATGCACCGTACGCTCACCTTGGATCCAAGGCAGGTGCCTAGCCTGTCGTACAGACCACTATAGGTGGTTCCGACTCGTAGGTGACCCGCGATTCGTCGCACAGCCTTCACGTGATTGTAGCACTGCGCGTAATATTATACACCTAGCCTGTCGTACAGACCACTATAGGTGGTTCCGACTCGTGTGCAGGATAATGAATGATAGTGATTGAGTATGATGGATGAGCTATAGATTCAGCCGTACAGGTCACTAGAGGTGACTCCGACTGACATGACATTAGGGACACTTCTGATTTACATTACTTGCCTGATGCTGATGATTTTCTGAGTTGGTATATCGACATGGCCTATTATTGAGATTTGATACTGAGTTTTGATTCTGAGACAAGTTTTCGTATATAAGTTTATATACGTATTATTTTCTGGGAAAATTATACGGGTTTCACAGTGAGGGGTTACTTATGGTTTTTATAAAATGATTTTGGAAAGTATTTGTTTTTGCCCACTCACGTTTTTTGTTTTGCGCCCCTCCAGGTTCTAGGTAGCGACGACGTGGATGGCTATCGAGGCACCGAGGCAGTTCTGACAGACCACCACTGATGTAGGGTTTCTTTTGTAATTGTGTCGTTTTGTTTTAAGTGACTGCACCTAGGATCGGCTCTGTGACTCTCGTCTATTTCACTTTCTTCCTATATCACTCTTTATCATATGTATATTATCAACTTGATTATCACTGCTGCATTTCATGCATAATTACCTTCCGCTGACGTTTTTGGCTACGTCACTCGTACGTGACGGCCAGCACGCTTCGACCCCTGGGTCGGGGTGTGTCACCAACCATAATCGGACAATCCATTATTCATGATTCGTTTGATTCCATTTCAACTTTCAAGTGCCGCCATTTTTGAAGAAAAAGGGGGGAGGGAAATGAAAATGATAAAACAAGTTGAAAATGAAACAAAAAAGAGAGTGAATTAGGGAAAGATGGGTAGGCTACCGGAGGGAAAAGTGAAAATTATAATAAAAGTTGAAAAGAAAACAAAAAAAAGAGGGAAAAATGAAAATTAATAAATAAATAGATTTAAATCTACTTAATAAATATATATATATACAATACATACCATTGATTCATTGAACTTGATGGGATACGAATTTTTCGAAACTAATTTCAACGATCCTAACTGTCAAACTTGTTTGTATATGCTTTGAGATCACATCAGTAAAAAATCACAAAAAACAAACATTCAGAGATCAAGTAACGGGACAAAGCTTTACGACGGTTATAAACGAAAAATCACGATTTAACGGTTATTTTAACTCCGATTTTGATGATTTTTTACAGCTACACTCCTTGACCCTATATGAATACAATAGAATTTGATCTTCAATTTAAAATATTTATACAAGTGCATACCACAAAATCTTATATTATACTTAATGAAAGTATAAATAAACTCTTAAGTGTTAGTGAATCTATCGTTATAATGGGATACGAATTTTTCGAAACTAATTTCAACGATCCCAATCGTCAAACTTGTTTGTATATGCTTCGAGATCACATCAGCAAAAAATCACAAAAAACAAACATTCAGAGATCAAGTAATGGGATAAAGCTTTTCGACGGTTACAAACGAAAAATCACGATTTAACGGTTATTTTAACTCCGATTTTGATGATTTTTTTACAGCTACACTCCTTGACCCTATATGAATACAATGATAGAATTTGATCTTCAATTTAAAATATTTATACAAGTGGATACCACAAAATCTTATGTTATACTTAATGAAAGTATAAATAAACTCTTAAGTGTTAGTGAATCTATCGTTTTAATGGGATACGAATTCTCTGAAACTAATTTCAACGATCCAAATCGTCAAACTTGTTTGTATATGCTTCAAGATCACATCAGCAAAAATATACAAAAAATAAACATTCAGAGATCAAGTAACGGGACAAATCTTTTCGACGGTTATAAACGAAAAATCACGATTTAACGGTTATTTTAACTCCGATTTTGATGATTTTTTACAGCGACACTCCTTGACCCTATATGAATACAATGATAGAATTCTATTTTCAATTAAAATTTTGTATACCAGTGGATACCACAAATCTTATGTTATACTTAATGAAAGTATAAATAAACTCTTAAGTGTTAGTGAATCTATCGTTTTAATGGGATACGAATTCTCTGAAACTAATTTCAACGATCCCAACTGTTAGACTTGTTTGTATATGCTTTGAGATCACATCAGCAAAAAATCACAAAAAACAAACATTCAGAGTTCAAGTAACGGGACAAAGCTTTTCGACGGTTATAAACGAAAAATCACGATTTAACAGTTATTTTAACTCCGATTTTGATGATTTTTTTTACAGCTACACTCCTTAACCCTATATGAATACAATGAATAAATCCAATCTTCAATTTAAAATATATACACAAGTGGATACCACAAAATCTTATGTTATACTTAATGAAAGTATAAATAAACTAAGTATTAGTGAATCTATCGTTTTAATGGGATACGAATTCTCTGAAACTAATTTCAACGATCCCAATTGTCAAACTTGTTTGTATATGGTTTGAGATCACATCAGCAAAAAAATCACAAAAAACAAACATTTAGAGATCAAGTAACGGGACAAAGTTTTTTGACGGTTATAAACGAAAAATCACGATTTAACGATTATTTTAACTCCGTTTTTGATGATTTTTTACAGCTACACTCCTTGACCCTATATGAATACAATGAATGAATTCGATCTTCAATTTAAAATATTTACACTAGAATAAAAGTATGAATCAATTATAATAATTATATATATTAATTTAATAATTTTATACCCCTAAAAAAACTATAATAATTATATAATATAATTATTTATATTAAATTAAATTTTAAAGATTGATGACCATTGGATCGTGACACACCCGTAACCGAAAGTAGGGCGTGCTGGCCGTCACGTGAGTGTGACGTAGCCAAGTGCACAGTGCGGAAACTAGGATCATTAATGAAGTACGAACCAATTAAAATCGAACTACAAGCAACCTAGATATGATATTGTGCTACTTATACATAACCAGAGCGTACTAAGTCATAGTGCAATCAAGCATGAATAAATGAGTTCAAATACACCAACGGGTGTCCTACATAATAGCAAGTCTGTCAGAACTGCCGGAAGGTCCTTGCTAGCCAACTCGGGTACTCAAGCTATCTAGAACTTGGAGGGGTGAAAAACAAAATTGAGTGGGTCAGCAAAACAAATCTTTTCAAAATCATTCTTTTCTCAAAAGTATAGCCCCTCTCCGTAAAACTTGTATAGTTTCCCAGAAAATAATACGTACATATATATCACAACCTTTCTCAGCATAAAACATTTTCAATGTATCTCAACATATGCCGTGCAATGCATTTTAATGCCAGTCTGAATCTCATAAGTAATGCCATGCTATGCATTTCAATAATCATATCGCTACTAGATATTAACTCAGCCCTCGGCTGTACATATAGCTCATAACATCTCAATCTCATCATCATATATCTACTGTACATACATCAATATCCTCATCATATCATCATCACATCACTGTATCAATAATAAATGCTCTAGTGCTACAATCACGTGAAGACTGTGCGAATGAACGCGGGTCACCTACATGTCGTACCCATTCAAAAGTGGTCTATACGACAAGACTGTGCACCTAACTTGGATCCAAGGCGAGCATGCGGTGCAGGAGGTGAACGACACGTGAAAGACTGTGCCTCTATCTCTGGGCGTGAGCACTAATAATATGTGCAGGTTTATGAGCTAACATATCACAACATATCTCATCATATCTCATCGTATATCGACTGTTCTTTCTCAACTATGCATGTACTTACCTGGCGTCCTCGGCACCAACATATGCATGAAATGTATATATGAATACTCATGCATCAAAATCAAGTTATATGCATGTCGATAAAAACGTACTTTTCATTTAAAATATGATTCTGGGAAAATCATTATATATATATATATATAGGTTATACAGAAAAATAGCTGCCCACTCACTGATAAGTCGCTGGGTCGTAGCCCCCACGTCTAGCCTGGCTACGCTCGTCCTCGGAATACGTCTCACCTATATGAGAAATTACTAAAAATACGTTATTTGGATATACCAACGTGACCTACTCGTCGTCACGAACATCCCCATATTTTTTAATTAATTTTTCTCGGCCCCACGCGTCGCCACAACACGGACCCACGCGCCGGCCACGCGCAGCCACGTGACCTGCACACTGACGGCGTCAGTTAACGCCGTCAGGTATATTCCGGGAATATTCTGTTAACTTTAACGGCGTCAATTAATGGCGTTAGAATATTCCGTCAAAACTGACAGAATATTCCGTCGTCTTCTCCGGCGAGTCGCCGGTCGCCGGTAACTGTTCGCCGGAAATCTGGGAATTTTTCAAATCTTCATATCTCACACGTTTTTCAACCATTTTTCACGATTTTTCTTCCTATGAGCTCAAAATTAAGAGTAGAACAAGTCTATACCTTCAAAAACCTTGAAAAAGGCCTTAAATCTCGTCGGGGAAAAACTCCAAAACCGGCCACCGTCGAACTACATGATCCCGACGTCCAAACACTTCCAACGAACGTCTCTAAGCCTCATTGGGACCTCACAAAGCTTTCTATAAGCTTAGATTGTCCTAAAAATCAACCAACAAAAATTTCATGAATAGTGCCAAGATCGGTGCTTGTGATTCAGACATGAAAACGACGTAGAACTTACCTGAAAATGGTACCACTGTGCTTGTATGGCTTCCAGGAGTAGAATGGTAGTGTTGGTTCGCTCGATCTGTTGAGTTTTGATGGATTTGTGGTTGTGTCCGTACGATATGGCGACGGAGAGAGAGAGCTCGGGAGTTAGAGAGAGAGTGAGTTAGAGAGAATGATGGACAGAGAAAGAGTGACGGGGAGAGGTGAGGGTGTGAGAGAGTTGTGTGGTCCTAAAGTCTCCTACACAAATAATATCTCATAAAACCATTGTTCCAATTATTCAGGGCCACCATCCATTGGTCCCCACACAACACACATGCATACGTACATAACCCCGAATGGGTAATTCCGTCAATTCATTATTTAATTGATAACTATATTGGGACGGGTTGTCACAATCTACCCACCTTATAAAAATTTCGTCCCGAAATTTCATACAACACATACATACTAATATCCATAAAACAACCTCGGATACATCTCTCTCATCCTGTCCTCGGTCTCCCAGGTAGCTTCTTCTACTGAATGATTCCTCCACAAAACTTTCACCAAACGCACTGTCTCGTTTCTGAGCACCTTATCTTTCCAATCAAGTATCGTCACTGGCTCCTTATCATAAGTCAAATCTGGGTTAATCTCCAAAGGTTGCAGAGGAATCACATGCGACGGATCTGAAACATAATGTCGAAGCATCGAAACATGGAACACATTATGTACTCTGGACAACTCTGACGGCAACTCAAGCCTGTAAGCTACTTCACCAACTCGCTCGGTGATCCGATAAGGTCTAATGTACCTAGGACTCAATTTACCTTTCTTTCCGAATCGAACCACACCCTTCCAAGGCGATAACTTAAAAAATACCCAATCATCAACATTATACACTCGGTTAGTGGCATGTCTGTCTGTTAAACTCTTTTGGCGATCTTGGGCAGTTTTCAGATTAGCCTTGATAGCCTGAACATTCTGAGTAGTCTCCTCTACTATCTCAGGGCCCACTAGAACTCTTTCGCCAACCTCTGACCAACACAAGGGTGTACGACAAGGTTTCCCATATAGTGCCTCGAATGGTGCCATCCCAATACTAGAATGAAAGCTGTTATTATAGGCGAACTCCATCAACTCCAAATGCTGATGCCATGAGTCACCAAACTGCAAAACTGAAGATCTCAGCATATCCTCCAATGTTTGTATAGTCTTCTCTGACTGACCGTCTGTCTGAGGGTGATATGCCATGCTGTACAGTAGTCTCGTACCCAAAGCCTCCTGAAAAGTAATCCAGAACTTAGAAGTAAATCGAGGATCGCGATCAGAGACAATACTAACTGGAACACCATGATACTTCACAATCTTTGCTATGAATAGCTCAGCCAACCGATTCAACGAAAACTTTTCCCTGACAGGAATGAAATGTGCCGACTTAGTAAGTCGATCAACAATCACCCAAATTCCATCATATCTATTCTGAATACGAGGGAGCTTGTACACAAAATCTATAGTAACATCTTCCCATTTCCACTATAGAACGGGAAGTGGTTACATCAACCCAAATGGCTTCTTCCTTTTGGCTTTGACTTGCTGACATATGACACATCTACTTACATATTCAGCGATTTCTCTCTTCATACCCGGCCATTAGTAGAACGGTCGAATGGTATGATACATTTTCGTGCCTTCAGGATGCATCACATAAGCTGAAATATGCGCATCATCTAAGATATCATTCTTTAACTCTGCGTTATTCGGCACGTACATCCTGTTTCCCTGCATAAGCATACCGTCTGATTCTCTGATTCGAAGGTCCTTCTTTTTCCCATCATTCCGTAAATAAATAAGTTCCTGGGTTTCTTCATCATTAATTTGGGCCTCTAGTATATAATCAATCAAAATTGGCCTAACTTGAAAGCTAACAAGTAAAACATTTCCTCAATCATCTACCACCGAATTTCTCAACTCTAGCTGTACTCCGTCGATCTCAACTCTGCAAGAAGCAGAATACAGCTCGCATGGAACGCGTTAACTTTGTTCCGAAGCTTCCTACTAAGAGCATCAGTTACCACATTTGCCCGACCAAGGTGATACTCAATCGTACAATCATAGTCACTTAGCAATTCTATCCATCTTAGCTGACGAAAATTTAAATCTTTCTGAGTGAACAGGTACTGGAGATTCTTATGATCTGAGAAGATCCTGCATTTCTCATCGTAAAGGTAATGTTTCCCAATCTTCAAAGCAATTATAATGGCTGCCAACTCTGAATCATGTGTAGGGTAATTCATCTCGTGAGGCTTAATTGGCACGAAGCGTAAGCAATTACCCTACCATGCTGCATCAAAATACATCCTAGGCCATTCAACGAAACATCGCTGTAAGTCTCGAAGTTACCGTCGTCATCAGGAAGAGATAAAACATGACCATGAATGAGATAATACTCCAACTATTGGAAACTCTACTCACAATTATCATCCCACTCGAACTAACTTCATTCCTGGTTAATCTCATTAGTGGTACAGCCATAATCGAGAAATCCTTAACGAATCGTCGATAATAACCCGCTAAACCAAGAAAACTCTACATGTTAGTAATGGTTCACGGCTGTTCCCAATTCTCCACTGCTGCTATCTTCTGAGGGTCTACCTGAATACCTTAAGCTGAAACAACGTGCCCCAAGAATGCAACTTGACTTAGCCGAACTGGCACTTACTGAACTTAGCATATAATCTGTGTTCCCTCAGCTTCTTCAACACCAAAGAAAGATGTCGAACATGATCTTCTTTTGACTTAGAATACACCAGAATATCATCAATGAAGACAATGACGAATTAGTCCAAATACTACTGAAATACCTTATTCATGAATCCCACGAAAGCTACTGGTGTATTCATCAATCCGAATAGCATCACAAGAAACTCATAGTGATCATAACAAGTCCTAAAAGTAGTTTTAGGAATGTCGTCACTCTTGATCTTCAACTGATAGCAACCCGACCTTAAATCGATCTGAGAAAACACATAAGCACCTCAAAGTTGATCAACATGATCGTCAATATGTGTCACCCAATTCATTTGCCTGCAATTAATACATAATCTCGAGGTACCGTCATTCTTTAGAGCAAACAAGACTGAGGCTCCCCAAGATGAAGTACTAGGTTGAATGAAACCTTTATCAACCAATTTCTGTAACTAAGTCTTTAATTTTCTTAACTCGGCAGGAGCCATACGATAAAGAGTTAAGGAAATATGATCAGTATCTGCAAGTAAGTCAGTAGCGAACTCCGCGTCACGCTTTGGCGACGATCCAGGCAAATCATCAGGAAAGATGTCAGAAAAATGTCTAATCACCTTAACATTCTCCACACTAACGGAATCATCATCATAGTACCTACGTGAGTCAAGTACTCATAACCACCATTCTTTAATAACTTTTTGGTTCTCACTACTGAAATGATTCCATGCCTAACTCCACTACGCTCACCAATCAAAGTAACCTCTGGTTATCCAAGACGATGGAAAGTAACTGATTCTAATCGATATCAGTGCGATCATACTGTGACCAATCTGTGTCTAGAATAACATCGAAGTCCACTATATCTAACGGGGGAAGATTCGCTGACATAACTATATCTTCCACCATCACTGGGCACCATGAAAAACACCATACTAACATCAAATGACTTATCTGTTACTTGCTTAACAAATCCAACAAATAAGTTACTAATATTACGGTCTGCAACCCGCAATACTGATAACTCACTGTTGTATCGATAAGTAAGTAATAATTCCCGAGGGTGTAATATTACCATCTTGCAGTGATATGTGGTTAACACGTTCCTGGGCTTGCTGTCTTCTTCTAACTCTGTTGGCGTGAAATCCTTGTCCTTGAGAATTACGCCTCTGTCTTGACCATAGGTAAAACACCTACTATTACCTCTTCGACGCACTCTAAAATGTCGATCGTTGCACCTACGACACAAGGGTGAATTTCCACTATCAGAATTCCCCTGCCTCTGGAATCTGAAACATTCGAAAAATCTACCAAGTCCTCTTCGACCTGTGGAGCTAAAACCTTTGCTGGAAGAACTAGAACTGGCTTCGTATCTCTTAAAATCCTGAGTCTAGCGAGATCTCTGGGATGATTACCCAATACTTTTATCCTTATCCTTATTCTGATTACTATCTTTTCCTTTTTCTTTCTCACTCTTACTAGGCCCGTTCTCAGAGTTCGCAATCCTCAACAAAGTTTCGTAGAATTTCTTATACGTATCATAAGGATAAATGGTCGCCATCGAACGCCATTTCTTATTAATACCCAGCATAAAGCATCTAAGCATCTCAACTGAAATAGTAGCAATTTCTAAGTCATAACGAGACAATTTAGTAAACTTCCTTTAGTGCTCGTTAAAAGATAACTTCTCCTGTTTTGAATCTGTTAACTCTTGCTTCTTACGATCTAGATATGCTGGGATATGAATCTCTTATGGAATGACCGTTTAAAATTCTATCAGTCTACAATCTCCTCGGGCTTCCACCCGTAAGTTTCCTGTTCCTATTAGGATGCCGATTCTGCGTCCAAAAGCCAAACAGTGGTCTCTATCCACTTATCATCGGGAAAACTCCCCTGGCTCCACATCAGTCTAAAAGTATTCTCAATCTAATTGAGCCAACGCTCAAAACCCCTCATGGCCTTCATTACCCCTAAAGGTAAGTAACTTTAGATTATACTCTGACTCCAAAGAGTCCGCTGGGAAGGCGAATTACAGACTGATTAACACTAACAATAGTTTCCCCCCAACTGAGCTATATAGGAAAACTAGGTTCATCTGAACGACGTGGCCCTCTACGAGGCGACATAGTTCTGACAGAAGACATCAATTCATTAGAAATTCCACAAAATATGCAAGATTGCAACCTAGGGCTCTGATACCAAACTGACACACCCGTACCTGAAAGTAGGGCGTGCTGGCCGTCACGTGAGTGTGACGTAGCCAAGTGCACAGTGCGGAAACTAGGATCATTAACGAAGTACGAACCAATTAAATCGAACTACTAGCAACCTAGATATGATATTGTGCTAGAGTAATAATACAATACTTATACATAACCAGAGCGTACTAAGTCATAGTGCAGTCAAGCATGAATAAATGAGTTCAAATACACCAACGGGTGTCCTACATAATAGCAAGTCTTTCAGAACTGCCGGAAGGTCCTCGCTAGCCAACTCGGGTACTCAAGCTATCTAGAACCTAGAGGGGCGAAAAACAAAATTAAGTGGGTTAGCAAAACAAATCTTTTCAAAATCATTCTTTTCTCAAAAGTATAGCCCCTCTCCGTAAAACCTGTATAGTTTCCCAGAAAATAATACGTACATATATATCACAACCTTTCTCAGCATAAAACATTTTCAATGTATCTCAACATATGCCGTGCAATGCATTTCAATGCCAATCTGAATCTCATAAGTAATGCCATGCTATGCATTTCAATAATCATATCGTTACTAGATATCAACTCAGCCCTCGGCTGTACATATAGCTCATAACATCTCAATCTCATCATCATATATCTACTGTACATACATCAATATCCTCATCATATCATCATCACATCACTGTATCAATAATAAATGCTCTAGTGCTACAATCACGTGAAGACTGTGCGAATGAACGCAGGTCACCTACATGTCGTACCCACTCAAAAGTGGTCTTTACGACAAGACTGTGCACCTAACTTGGAGCCAAGGCGAGCATGCGGTGCGGGAGGTGAACGACACGTGAAAGACTGTGCCCTTATCTCTGGGCGTGAGCACTAACAATATGTGCAGGTTTATGAGCTAACATATCAAATCATATCTCATCATATCTCATCGTAGATTGACTGTTCTTTCTCAACTATGCATGTACCTGAAGGAAAATTTATGAAAAACAAGTTCATTTGAGTAACATCAACAACATGCAATTAACATTTAAAGGTGGAATCATGTTTATATGCACTCAAAAACAAAACTTAACCCATGAAATTCAAAGCCTAGTAGATAGGTGAACCAAGACTCAACTCAAAATAAAGTGAGTTGAGAAATCATACCTTTGTTGATTCCTCTTTGCATAAGCAAAGGCTAATCACCCAAAGAAAGGGCCTTCATTCCTTGCTTCTTGGCTCCATGGATTTCTTGGAGGAGGATGGTAGAATGGATTCTCCAAGTTCACAAGAAAGGGAACCTCTAAGTCTCCACACCAAGGAGAGCATTTAGAAGAGATGAGTAACCTTGGAGGAGAATTAGATGCTAGTTAATCCCCTCCAAGGGGGCCGGCCACTTAGAGAGAAAAGGGAGAGAAGTGTTCTCATCTTTTCTCCAAAAGAAAACCCTAATGAAGAAAAGGCTATAAAGTCATATTTATACCTACCTTCATTGGAGTGGCAAACTTGTAATAAGTCCAAAAACCCACTCCAATTCATCATGGCCGGCCTTAAGGGTTTATTGGGCTGTTTGTTCCCTTATGTTTTATTAGTCATTAAGTTGTCATACAACTTAAGTTAATAGGCTTGACGTTCGAAGCCCATTGGGCCTTGAGGCCCAAAACTAACTCGAGGTCTATAACGAACTTATTCGTTTGATTAATTAACATATTAATTAATTCTAGCCATAAATAATTAAACCATTTAATTATCCTTACTCATCTCCGTTGTTTCTTCAATCTCTACCTTACTCGGTGTACGATCCTTTAGGTTCTTTTTAGCGAGGCAGTGGGCGATTAGAACTCTTTCAAATCGATTGTGAATTGAAACTTACTTTCAATTCTCCCTTTAGTGATTACTCACTATTAGAGCTTCCACAAACCATGAGTGACACCTAGCAGTATGTCATGGCTACCCAAGCTAATCAGAAGAGGTGGAGAACCTATTCAGTTTAGGATTACAATGCAATACGGTATTTCTCTAATACAACACTCTTGACCATATTGTTTGGTTTGATAGTTTATTCATGTCTACTATCCAATGTGATTCATTTACTTATATGATTACTTTGAATGTGATTCGGAACGACTTTCCAAATCTCATTCATACTCTATCCAGAGATTCTAAATCATATCATAGAGTATTCTCCCTCAAACAGTTTGAAGGTTAGAAATCCCTTGTTGCGCATTCACTTGCCTCCATAGCTAAGTGACTTAACCCCAACTACGCCGTGGACACCCTCTGATAGAGTGACATTGACATAGTCAAAGATCAAGGACCTAACCACAAGACAACTATGATGCCTCAGGTCAAAGGACTACTTTGCATTATCCCAACCATGAGTCTCGTTGATCGTGTTCAGTGGACTCATTCTCTATTGAGCACCTACATGCTTGTCTGGGTGTCAGTCACACCAATGACTCGAGACCAATCATTCTCCCTAAGAGAAGACATAACACATACTGATCTTAACGGACTGTCAATGCCCAATTGGCAATCCTATGATCAGGAACGTTTAGGATATGTATACGAAAGAGAATGGTCTCATGAATCTGACTTCTTTAGATTACATTCTCCTAATCACATATTCCTTGGACTTATCGTTTAAGCATATAACATGTATATGAGACAGCTTAAAACAATAACCTTTGCCCTTTATATTAAACTAGATTAGTTTAACATGTGAAATGTCCGCAAAGTATCATCATATGATTGGTTTTAGGGCACATTTCCAACAATCTCCCACTTGCACTAGAGCCAATCAACTTGGTCATCAGTGATGATACCTCTTATGTAGTCATTTAAAAAATGGCTGAGTAATAGGCCTAGGCAATGGATATCTATATGTTATCCATAGAAGCAATCTTGAGAATAACAACGTCACCATTATACATGATTCTCAATCATGTGGTTCAGTTTCTCATTTGAGTTTGGATCTTGATGAGACCTTGATTCCCTGGCTTGAGCTATCGCCCCATTAGTGTCATAGTGTCAACACACTAAAGACACTTTATGGTTGGAATCGAATGGAGAGTTCATAAATGAACTTTCCCATCCAAACAACAATCTTGTAAGCTTCTATATGGCAATATATTTTGCATACATGATGGAACACATTAAAGTCATTACTTTTAATGTTTCCACCCAAATATCTCTTTAGTCATAATAAAGAGATATTCAATTATCACTTCATTCATAATGAAGAGACATTCAATGATGGATTAGATTCATAATATAATACATTTACGCTTCCAATACGTTACTCTAATTCTTCCTCATTCTTGAGGAATCCATCCTTAGTGTTTCTTAAATACTTAAGGATTCACTTGACAGTTGCCATGGTTCTGATCCTGGGCTTGCATTGATATCGTCTTGTACTGATCTTAATACAACTCATATCAACGTTTTTCATACAATATGAAATACGTAAATTATCTTTCCGCATATGCATAAAGGATTCCTTTTACGCATTATTTCTTTGGGAGTCAAAGGGGTACGTTCCCTTTGTGAAGAGCAACTTCCTAGTCTCACTAGGATTGTCCCTTTTATTGAAGTTTATCATCACATGAGAAACTTCCTAGCATCTTTTGTCTATCACTAGGGATTGATATAATCCAATTATATCCTGAAATCTATCATTATAGATTTCCATCCCATGTATACAGACTATGTCTCCCATATACATTCTATCATTATAGAATGTTTAAAGTCATAACTTTAACGAAGAAGAATTCCTTTCATTTCCAAAATTAATATATATCGTGTATATATGTTCAAATTTAGGAATATGAGTAACTCCCACTAATCTTTTGTAAACCTAGTAAACAAAAGATTCATTTACATCTTTATGAGAAATCAAACGATTTGATCTTTTCTCATAAGATGTTATAGCTCCCACTAGCTTGCTGAGATTCATGATGGATGGATCTCTACAACTTACATGTCTTGTGATTCCTAGTTTTAGACATATATTATCAAGACTATCTTGACAATAGTTTCGGAAACCCATAATATGTCCAAACATTGAATCACCCTATAGTTGTAGCCAGCAATCTTTGAATTAATAGAAACCAAGACTACATCAAAGATGGTTTCTTCCAAGTCAACCAATCTCGTTGATTGTAGTCACCTTAAGTGATGATCGTATATTTTACTATTTATTTACTCCAAAAGTTACATTTTCTTGTGATAAGTTGGATGAAAATTAAAGGGATTTCAGAGATTTATGCCTTTATGACTAGTTAATAATAAGGCAACATTCCTAAGATTTTTTTTGTCTAATTTCTAGTCAAAATGGAAGTTGCTGGAGCTTTTGCTCTTTTGGATTCATGTGTAGGCATTATTTAAATTCATCTTACTCTCAAAATTTTTATGTAGGGTCTACAAGGTAAAGTTGGCAATATTTCTATCATTTGGAGAAAAAAGATGGACCATTTTGTTTTGCTCCACGTGGCCACTTCAATACCTAAAGGCATCAAAATTCAATTGACTTCTCTCAAAAGGTAATGGAAAGGCTTGCGATTTGTCTCAAGTTCCAGGAGCAAGACAAGAGTTGCTAAAGCACTGTTCCCTTCTCATCCGCATCAAAATTCCCACTTCTAATTCAAAACCAACGGATCCGAGCAACTTCTCCTTCCTCAAGAGAGTACTTCCTTCACCAAATTTTCAGTCGGTGGATCTTTGCGAGAAGATGAATCTGGAGCATTGGGTTGATTAATTTTCGAAAAATGGCAAATATGACCTGGAAGGTGGAATTCGAGTTGCACAGTTGGGGGATAAGGAAAAGGAAAGCAGAGGAATGTTATTCCCATATTTTCTTGCTCCTAACTTGTTTAATTTTCTTGTGGTGTGTTCTCTTATATTATGGGTTTTGGCGTGAAGGTATTAAAGAGAGTTTGGCTGTTGATGTTTTAAATGGATTTACTGAGTTATCGAAATCAAGGAGTAAATAACAGCAAGTAGACCGAAGGCATAAGGGAAAACGTTGGCAAATGGAGAAGGTAATCAAGGTGTGTTTATTGTACAAAGTGGCAAGGAGTTAAAGGTTTCTTCCGTTTCTTTTGTTCTAATGTTGTCAATAAATGGGTTTCAATTCATTGTCGGTTACGAAGAAGAAAATTAAAACTGTAGAGGAAAAAGAAAATGGGGAACTGATCAATTTTTCACGGAGGAGGAAACACACGGAAGAGGGACATACGGCAAGAAAAAGAAAGAAAGTAGCAGAGCACAAGGATTTTTCAGTGTTTTTTCTAAACTCAATTTCCTTCTCATTGTTATTATGAATTTAATCATATTTCCAGTTATGTTTTGGAACTAATTTTCCTTAGCTAGGGCTACGATGTAGCCATGACTATGAATGCTTATATTCTCAAGTGAACTATTCCAAGTTTTCAATTTCATTGAGTATCGTTTGCTGTGCTTATATGCTTGGTTTTAGTCTTGGTGATTAGCTACCATCTTGACTTTTACTTGGTAAATTTGATGCAAGTTGTGCAGATGCCATGTTTTCAACTTGAGTAATAGCTTCTTGCAAATAGATACCATGAATTGCCTAGTAGTAGATGCCATACTCTAGGATTTGTGTAGTCTTTATATAAATTTCCACTGATGGTAATGAGTTGCATTATGTTAAACTATTCCAAATGCCATGGATGGTTGCATATTGGGATATACGTAATAGTCTAGATGCCATAGATATTACATGTGCTAGGGAAATTTGACTATCAATGAGATTGAGTACTTGTTAATAATTCACTGCAGAAAATAGGTTGAATTGGTTATGGTGAGTCGGATGCTCTAGCGTTTTACTCGACTGAATTACAATTTTTGGTCTTGGTTGCCACTTTTTGCATTGTGATTAAATTTTCTTGTTTTTTTATATTTGTTTTTACTATTAGTTTCAATTCTCAAAACCATCTTCATAAATCTTTGCTAATTTTACTTCGTTGCAATTGGAATTTAAGTTAGTTGATAAGGATTAAATCATTTTCTGAGGGACGATATTAAATGCTTGCTTTCTATACTATCGAACGATTCGTACACTTGCGAGCATAAAATTTGGAACTAAGTTGGACTAATTTCGGTTAGTTTAAATTTTGCAACAAGTTTTTTGCGCCGCAGCCCGGGAGTGAAATTTAATTCTATCTCTTTCTTATTTCAATTGCTGCGTGTTTTTTTTTTGTTTTATTTTAATTTTTGTTTTCTTTCATTTTCAGGTGTTCTTGTGAAGTTCATGCATGGTCGTCGTTCTCGAAGTTTGGAGCTTGTGCCATACAATCCCGAAATTGACAGAACGGTTCGACAACTACTAAGGAAGCAAAAGAAGCAAGAACCAACGGAAAGGATGGCAGTTCAAGACCCAAATGAAAATCGTGCTCTTATGGATTATTCGGCCCCTACTGTTGGAGCCACATCGTCTTGTATTGTGCGTCCAGAAATAACGGCTAATCAGTTTGAGTTGAAGCCGTCTTTCATCCAGATGTTGCCATCGTTTTATGGTCTTACTACTGAAGATCCAAATTTACATATTAGTGACTTTGTCGAGATATGTGAAACTTTGAAGATCCATGGGGCAACTAACGATGCTATCAGATTGCGGCTATTTCCGTTTTCACTCAAGGACAAGGGAAAGTCTTGGTTTAACTCTCTGCCAGCTAATTCTATAACAACTTGGGATGAGTTGGCAAATCAATTCCTTCAAAGATTCTTTCCTCATTCGAAGACTTCTAAGTTGCGGAATGAAATCATGACATTTGCCCAGTTTGATTCTGAAGCTTTTTATGACAGTTGGGAGAGGTTCCGAGATTTATTGATGAAGTGTCCTCATCATGGCTTACCGGAATGGTTGCAGTTGCAATCATTTTATCAAGGATTGACTCCCGAAAACAAGAGAATGATTGATGCCGCTAGTGGAGGAGCTCTAATGACAAAGACAGTTGCCGAGGCATCTGCACTTTTCAAGACATTAGCTACTCATTCTCAACAGTGGGGAGTAGAAAGAGGATCGTCCAAACGTGTTGGAGTGCACGAGATTGACGCCATGTCTACCATGGCTGCACAGATTTCTAACCTAAACAAAAAATTTGATAATTTGATGAATGTTAAATCTGTGAAGTCTTTTGATGTGGTTTGTGAAATATGTGCAGGTATACATGCAAGTATTTGAAGGATTATTTTGGAGAAACATGTTCATTTAAGCAATATCATTAGCATGCAATTAACAAATTAAAGGCGGAATCATGCTTGCATATACTTAAAACAAAACATTACCCATGAATGTTCAAAGCCTAGTAGTTTGGTGAACCTTTAAACAACTCAAAACAAAGTGAGTTGAGATTTATACCTTTGTAGATTCCTCTTTGCATAAGCAAAGGCTAATCACCCAAAGAGAGGGCCTTCATTCCTTGCATCTAAGATCTATGGATTTGGTTGGATGAAATGGTTTCTCCAAGTTCCCAAAATTGGGAACCTCTAAGTCTCCACACCAAGGTTAGATGAAGAAGAAATGAGTGACTTTGAGGAAGTTGAATTGCTAGATTATTTCCTCAAAGTGGCCGGCCATTTTAGAGAGAAGGGAGAGCTTTTCTTCTCTCCAATTTCCCAAAACAAACCCTTAATGAATTTTGGCTATAAAGTCAAATTTATACCTTAATTCATTTGAGTGGCAAACTTGTAAATAAGTCCAAGTTCACTACCCTTACATAGTGGCCGGCCTTAGGGATATTTTTGGAGTATTTTGGGCCTTTGTTAAATCATTATTTATTAAGTTGTCATACAACTTAAGTCAATGGACTTGACGTTCGAAGCCCATTGGGCCTTAAGGTCCAAAACCATCCCGAGGTCTTTAACGAACTTATTCGTTTGATTAATAATCATATTAATTAATCCTTGCCATAAATAATTAAACCATTTAATTATTCTTACTCATTTCCGTTGAATCTTCAATCTCTACCTTACACGGTGTACGATCCATTAGGTTCCTTTTAGCGAGGCAGTGGGCGATTCAAACTCTTTCAAATCGATTGTGAATTTGAAACTAACTTTCAATTCTCCCTTTAGTGTTTACACACGTTTAGGGCTTCCACAAACCATGAGTGACACCTAGCAGCATATCATGGTTACCCAAGCTAATCAGAAGAGGTGGAGAACCTATTCAGTTTGGGATTACAAATGCAATACGGTCCTTCTCTAATCCAATACTCTTGACCACATTGTTTGATTTGATAGTTTGTTCATGTCTACTATCTAATGTGAATCTCGTGCTTATATGATTACCTTGAATGTGATCTGGAACGCATTCCAACATCTCATTCATACTCTGGCCAGAGATTCTAAATCATATCATAGAGTATTCTCCCTCAACGGTTTGAAGGTTAGAGATCCCTTGTTGCGCATTCACTTGTCTCCATGACTAGATAGCTTGACCCCAACCATGCCGTGGACACTCCAAAGGAATGCCATTTGACACGATCAAAGATCAAGGACCTAATCATAAGACAACTATGATGCCTCAGGTCAAAGGACTAATTTGCATTATCCTAACCATGAGTTCTCACGTGACATGAATATGAGAACTCGTCGTTGATCGTGTTCAGTGAACTCATTCTCTATTGAGCACCTACGTACTTGTCTTGGTGTCACTCACATCAATGACTCGAGACTAGTCACTCTCCCTGAGAGAAGACATAGCACGTACTGATCTTAACGGACTGTCAATGCCCAATTGGCAATCCTATGATCAGGAACCTTTAGGATGTGTCTATGAAAGAATGGTCTCATGAATCTAACTATTTAGATCGCATTCTCCCAATCACATATTCCTTGGACTTTATCGTTTAAGCATATAACATTTATATGAGACCGCTCAAACAATAATCTTTGCCCTTGATATTAAACTAGATTAGTTTAATCATGTGAAATGTCCATAAAGTATCATCATATGATTGGTTTTAGGGCACATTTCCAACAGTATTGAGTGCCCGAATATTGGTTCATTTCCGGAGTATATGCAAGAGCAAGCAAATCAAGTGAATGATTTTTCTCGTCAACGGAATAACCCATATTCGAACACTTACAATCCAGGTTGGCGTCTTCATCCAAATCTTCAATGGAATAACAATCAAAATGTTATGAATCCACCAGCTAGGCCGTCTCCTATGAATTTCCAACCACAAGAAAAGAAGACACCAGTGGAAGACTTGATAGCTCAACTTGCTACAAACACAAATAACTTCATTCAAGCAACTCAGACAACACTCCAAAATCAGCAAGCTTCAATTGGGAAGCTGGAAGTTCAAGTTGGTCAGATTGCTAGTGCATTGAATGAAAGAGAGATCGGGAAATTTCCAAGTCAGCCGGAAGTGAATCCGAAGAACCAAGAGCACATTAAAGCTATTACATTAAGGAGTGGAAAGATCATAGAAACCGAGGATGCAAAGGAAGAAAAACAGCCCGAAGAACCTGAGAATGATTCACTCACATTGCCAGATGAGGAGTTAGCACAAGAAAAGATTTATTCACCACCCATTCCATATCCTCAGCGTTTGCAAAGGGCTAAGAAAGACAAAAACTTTTCTGAAATTTTAGATTTATTTAAAAAGGTACATATTAACATTCCTTTGCTTGATGCAGTGAAACAAATTCCGAGTTATGCAAAATTCTTGAAGGACATCTGCACTAACAAGAAGAGGTTTGTGGAACACGAAAAAGTGATGTTATCAGAAGAATGCAGTGCCGTTTTGCAACAAAAGCTGCCCCCGTAGTTAAAAGATCCAGGGAGTTTTACTATTCCTTGTACAATTGGCAAATTTTCCTTTGAAAAAGCTTTGTTTGATTTAGGAGCTAGTGTTAATTTAATGCCGTTTACTATCTTTAAACAGCTTGGTCTTGGAGAGATGAAGTCCACTTCGGTATCTTTACAACTTGCTGATCGTTCGGTTACATATCCAAGAGGAATCATTGAAGATGTCCTAGTTCGAGTTGATCAATTCATTCTACCAGCTGATTTCTTGGTACTTGACACGGAGGAGGATCGAGAAATTCCAATCATTTTGGGCCGTCCATTTATGGCTACCGCTGGAACTCTTATCGACGTCCAAAAAGGTCTCCTCACTTTGAGAGTTCAAGGCAAGGAAGTGGTGTTCAAGGTCTTTGAGGCTATGAAATATCCAAGTGATTCTGAAAGATGCTTTCGAGTTGAGGCATTGGAAGAGCTAGTGAATCTAAAATATATAGAGCAACATCCGGATGATCCTTTGGAAGCTTGCTTGGTTCATTCTGAATTGAGTGGTGGAACAAATGAAGATGTAGTTGCTATTTCAGCAATGTTAGATTCTGCTCCTGTACACAATCAGCATCGAAGACATTATTTTGAGGCTTTGGGACCAGCTCCAAAGAAAATTCAGCCATCTATTGAAGTTGCACCTAAGTTAGAGTTGAAGCAATTGCCAGAAAATCTGAAGTATGCTTATTTAGGGGCTGCCGAGACCCTACCTGTCATAATTGCTGCAAGTTTGAGTCCACTTGAAGAGGAAAAATTACTTAGGGTACTGAGAGAGTATAAAATGGCGTTGGGATGGACTATAGCTGATATAAAGGGAATCAGTCCAACGGTTTGCATGCATAGAATCTTTCTTGAAGAAAACAGCAAGCCTACCATTGAAGCTCAAAGGAGACTCAACCCGTTTATGAAGGAAGTTGTTCGTGAAGAAGTTCTTAAGCTTTTGGATGTTGGGGTCATCTACCCAATATCCGATAGTAGATGGGTAAGTCCACTTCACGTTGTTCCAAAGAAAGAAGGCACAACTGTGGTCAAAAGTGATACTAATGAGCTGCTGCCCACAAGGCAGAAAACGAAGTGGAGAGTCTGCACAGATTACCGAAAGATAAATGATTCCACACGGAAAGATCATTTTCCACTTCTGTTCATTGATCAGATGTTGGAACGACTTGCTGGCCATGCGTTTTATTGCTTTCTTGATGGATACTCAGGATATAATCAAATTGCTATTGCTCCCAAAGACCAAGAAAAGACTACCTTTACCTGCCATTTTGGTACTTTTGCGTATAGGAGGATGCCGTTCGGATTATGTAATGCACCGGCTACTTTTCAAAGATGTATGATGAGTATATTTTCTGATATGGTGGAACGTTTTATAGAAGTATTCATGGATGACTTCTCCGTTCTTGGGTCTTCATTTGATAATTGTCTTCACAACTTGGCGCTAGTACTGAAAAGATGCCAAGAGACTAATTTGGTGTTGAATTGGGAAAAATGCCACTTCATGGTGCAAGAAGGGATAGTCTTGGGGCATAAAATTTCAGCGAAGGGCATTGAGGTTGATAGAGCTAAGGTTGAGTTGATTGTAAATCTTCTACCACCAACTTCGGTGAAAGGAGTTCGAAGTTTCCTTGGTCATGCGGGGTTCTATCGAAGATTTATCAAGGATTTCTCGAAAATAGCCAAGCCTCTTAGTGATCTTCTTCAGAAAGATGTTGTGTTTGATTTTGATTCTGAATGTTTGGCTGCTTTTAACACCTTGAAGAATCTGCTCACTTCAGCCCCTATTATGACAGCACCCGATTGGAGCTTTCCATTTGAATTAATGTGTGATGCGAGCGATTATGCCATAGGTGCTGTTTTGGGGCAGCGAAAGGACAAACTTCCTCATGTTATTTACTACGCAAGTCGCACTTTAAACGATGCACAGCTCAATTATTCCACCACAGAAAAGGAGATGCTTGCTGTAGTGTTTGCACTTGATAAATTCCGATCCTATCTTATTTATTCGAAGGTTATTGTATACACAGATCATGCGGCCTTGAGGTACTTAATGTCTAAAAAAGATGCAAAACCGAGGCTGATCAGATGGGTTCTTCTTCTTCAAGAGTTTGATCTCGAGATTCGAAACAAAAAAGGGTCCGAAAATGTGGTGGCAGACCACTTGTCAAGGCTTATTCAAGATGGTGAAGTGGAATCTACTGTACCGCTCAATGAAACTTTTCCAGATGAACACTTGTTTGCTGCCCAACATGGAGAAGTCCCATGGTTTGCCGATTTTGTAAATTACTTGGCTAGTGGTGTGGTTCCGAAAGATATGAGTTTTCAACAAAAGAAGAAATTTCTCTCCATGGTCAAAAACTATTTCTGGGATGATCCATACTTGTATAAACATTGTCCAGATCAAGTGATTTGCCGATGTGTACCCGGCGATGAGCAAATCAGCATTCTTAATCATTGCCATTCTCTTGCGTGTGGGGGACATTTCGGTGCCTCAAAAACAGCAGCAAAGGTTCTCCAATCCGGGTTCTTTTGGCCCTCTTTATTCAAGGATTCACATGCTTTTGTTGCCTCTTGTGATCGCTGTCAAAGGACTGGAAATATTTCTCGTAGAAATCAGATGCCTCTTAATAATATTCTGGAAGTTGAACTCTTCGATGTGTGGGGAATTGATTTTATGGGGCCATTTCCTTCTTCTTTCTTGAACAAGTATATATTGGTAGCAGTTGATTATGTGTCGAAATGGGTGGAAGCTATAGCCGTTCCTACTAATGATGCCCGAGTTGTTCTCCGATTTTTGAAGGCAAATATATTCACCCGCTTTGGGACCCCTCGTGCTATTATTAGTGACGGAGGAACTCACTTTTGCAACAAGCAATTTGAAGCTCTCTTGGCAAAGTATGGAATCACACATAAGGTTGCTACACCTTATCACCCTCAGACAAGCGGACAAGTGGAAATTTCAAATCGGGAAATCAAGAAGATTCTGGAGAAGACTGTGAGTGCTTCGAGAAAAGATTGGTCAAAGAAGTTAGACGATGCTTTATGGGCATATCGCACTGCTTTCAAAACTCCAATTGGCATGTCTCCATATCGGCTTGTTTTTGGTAAAGCATGTCACTTGCCGGTTGAGCTGGAACACAAGGCTTTCTGGGCGATCAAGACACTGAATTTTGACATGGAAGCGGCTGGGCAGAAAAGATTGTTACAACTCAGTGAGATGGAGGAATTCCGGAATGATGCATATGAAAATGCCAAGATCTATAAAGAAAGAACAAAGAAGTGGCATGATCAGAACATTCTACGGAAAGAATTTCATGTTGGACAGAAGGTGTTGCTGTACAATTCCAGATTAAAGTTATTTCCTGGAAAGCTTCGTTCTCGATGGTATGGTCCTTTCGTGGTAGTGCAAGTTTATCCATATGGCACGGTGGAAATTCAAAATTTGGAGTCGGGAAGCATATTCAAGGTTAATGGTCAAAGATTGAAGCCATATGTGGAAACAAATTTTGATACCATGAAGACGGTGATCGCACTTCGAGATCCAGCATAAACCTCATATAGTCCGACTGAAGACTATAAATTTAGCGCTCCATGGGAGGCAGCCCATGCTTTTATCATCCTTTTATTTGTTTTATTTAATTCAGTTTTGATGTTTGTTTTCTGCCTTCTCTGTTCTGCTACTTGCTGACAGATTTCTATTGGTGTAGGGACATCTAGCTGCCACATAACAATGATGGAAGACCACGAGTGTTCAAGTTTGGGGGTGGCCATGTGAACCATAAACCAGGGAAGTTCTCTGTCCAAGTGATATTACTCATTCATTTTCCCTTTCTTCTTTTGGCGTCTCTTATTTCTGGACATTGAGGAAAATGTCTCATCTCAGTTTGGGGGTAAGAGTGAGATTTTTGAGTCCTAATTTCAAAAAAAAAAAAAAAAAAAAAATCTCAAAAGTCTATAAAAATCAGAAACTTTGAAAAATCCAAAAAGATTTTTGTTTTTATTTCTTGTTTTCATGTAGATTTTTGTTAGTTTCCCGACCCAATGATGAAATTGAATTGAATTCGAACTATGGTTATTGAGAAAGTCGTAAGCATGTTTTAGGTGAATCTCTTAATTTTTTTTCGTTAGCTTTATACATGTTCGATCATCCTTGGAAAACTAAATGCACATAGCCTTGTTGATGTGAAACTAAAGCAGGGTTTAACACTTCATATGTGAATATAGTGAGCTTATGTGACCCTTGTGAGCTTTTGAGCCTAAAATAGATTGAACCATTATGCATCAATCTCATTTATTCTTGTGCGATTGATCTCGTTCTTACATGTATCTCTAGAACTTGCTTTGTACCTCTCGAATCATTCATAAATGCATGTAATAACTTGGAAAGGATATAGGCCATTTTTGGATCGTTTGAGCCTTTCATGCCTACCTTATATCCTAATTTTATCGCTAGTAGCCCTTTGAGCCTTAAAATAAGCCTTTTATTTGTTAGCCACATCTCCTTACCATGCTCCGATATTGGAGTTGAGCCCTTATGCATATACCAACCCTTTATAATTTTGAGAAAGTATTACCAAGTTTGTGCTAGCTATTGGGGTTTTATTTTTATAGAAAAATGGATGGAGAGTGTGTTACATGGAATGTGAAAATGATGGGTGCTGGAAGCAAGAATAAAAGAAAAGAAAAAAAAAATTTGGTGAGTGCTAAGGTGTTGCAATGTGTTCTGTACGAGCATACTTCTATTCTGAAATTTCATTGTTATCAAACATAAAAGCTTGAGTATGCAATTACATAAGTTGGAGAGATAGCTTGTGATGCAAAGTTCATATTTTCCAGTCGAAATTGGGATGGGATGCTACTGTTTTTGGCTTGCTCTAATGTATACTTTCTCAATTCAAAAAAAAAAAAAATCCTAATTTCAAAAAAAAAAAAATTTTTGAATTCCATATCCTTTTTCTTTAATAGCCAATAACCCTTAGCCCCATTACGACCTATCAAAAGACCTTTTGATCCAAGTAATTACATGATATTCATAGCGAGGTAGGTTAACAAGCAAGCATATGGCGGCCTGTTTGATTGAGATCATTTGAGTGAAACACATTACCCAGAAATATGAGTGAATGAGTGTATGCCCGGTGAGAAGGTCATTTGTTTGCATATGATGATTTAAGAAGCTTGGAATTGCATTGGCATGGCTATTACACACACGTCACCTTAAGGATGATTGAAAGGTTTTTGCTAAGAATTGGAATGTGGTTGATTCACTTGCTTTGTGCTTATTACGGACTTGATTATGATACATCTTGCAAAAGATTCGATGAGGGTCACCTAGGGAAAGCTAACGTTTTTCATGCTATTACTTGTTCTTAGTTTTTCTTCTTTTGCTTGAGGACTAGCAAACTGTAAGTTTGGGGGTATTTGATGATCGTATATTTTACTATTTATTTACTCCAAAAGTTACATTTTCTTGTGATAAGTTGGATGAAAATTAAAGGGATTTCAGAGATTTATGCCTTTATGACTAGTTAATAATAAGGCAACATTCCTAAGATTTTTTTTGTCTAATTTCTAGTCAAAATGGAAGTTGCTGGAGCTTTTGCTCTTTTGGATTCATGTGTAGGCATTATTTAAATTCATCTTACTCTCAAAATTTTTATGTAGGGTCTACAAGGTAAAGTTGGCAATATTTCTATCATTTGGAGAAAAAAGATGGACCATTTTGTTTTGCTCCACGTGGCCACTTCAATACCTAAAGGCATCAAAATTCAATTGACTTCTCTCAAAAGGTAATGGAAAGGCTTGCGATTTGTCTCAAGTTCCAGGAGCAAGACAAGAGTTGCTAAAGCACTGTTCCCTTCTCATCCGCATCAAAATTCCCACTTCTAATTCAAAACCAACGGATCCGAGCAACTTCTCCTTCCTCAAGAGAGTACTTCCTTCACCAAATTTTCAGTCGGTGGATCTTTGCGAGAAGATGAATCTGGAGCATTGGGTTGATTAATTTTCGAAAAATGGCAAATATGACCTGGAAGGTGGAATTCGAGTTGCACAGTTGGGGGATAAGGAAAAGGAAAGCAGAGGAATGTTATTCCCATATTTTCTTGCTCCTAACTTGTTTAATTTTCTTGTGGTGTGTTCTCTTATATTATGGGTTTTGGCGTGAAGGTATTAAAGAGAGTTTGGCTGTTGATGTTTTAAATGGATTTACTGAGTTATCGAAATCAAGGAGTAAATAACAGCAAGTAGACCGAAGGCATAAGGGAAAACGTTGGCAAATGGAGAAGGTAATCAAGGTGTGTTTATTGTACAAAGTGGCAAGGAGTTAAAGGTTTCTTCCGTTTCTTTTGTTCTAATGTTGTCAATAAATGGGTTTCAATTCATTGTCGGTTACGAAGAAGAAAATTAAAACTGTAGAGGAAAAAGAAAATGGGGAACTGATCAATTTTTCACGGAGGAGGAAACACACGGAAGAGGGACATACGGCAAGAAAAAGAAAGAAAGTAGCAGAGCACAAGGATTTTTCAGTGTTTTTTCTAAACTCAATTTCCTTCTCATTGTTATTATGAATTTAATCATATTTCCAGTTATGTTTTGGAACTAATTTTCCTTAGCTAGGGCTACGATGTAGCCATGACTATGAATGCTTATATTCTCAAGTGAACTATTCCAAGTTTTCAATTTCATTGAGTATCGTTTGCTGTGCTTATATGCTTGGTTTTAGTCTTGGTGATTAGCTACCATCTTGACTTTTACTTGGTAAATTTGATGCAAGTTGTGCAGATGCCATGTTTTCAACTTGAGTAATAGCTTCTTGCAAATAGATACCATGAATTGCCTAGTAGTAGATGCCATACTCTAGGATTTGTGTAGTCTTTATATAAATTTCCACTGATGGTAATGAGTTGCATTATGTTAAACTATTCCAAATGCCATGGATGGTTGCATATTGGGATATACGTAATAGTCTAGATGCCATAGATATTACATGTGCTAGGGAAATTTGACTATCAATGAGATTGAGTACTTGTTAATAATTCACTGTAGAAAATAGGTTGAATTGGTTATGGTGAGTCGGATGCTCTAGAGTTTTACTCGACTGAATTACAATTTTTGTTCTTGGTTGCCACTTTTTGCATTGTGAGTAAATTTTCTTGTTTTTTTATATTTGTTTTTACTATTAGTTTCAATTCTCAAAACCATCTTCATAAATCTTTGCTAATTTTACTTCGTTGCAATTGGAATTTAAGTTAGTTGATAAGGATTAAATCATTTTCTGAGGGACGATATTAAATGCTTGCTTTCTATACTATCGAACGATTCGTACACTTGCGAGCATAAAATTTGGAACTAAGTTGGACTAATTTCGGTTATTTTAAATTTTGCAACATTAAGCTACCAATTAGCTTTGAAGGTTTCATTATCTCGAATCAAATGGTTTTATACCATTTTCTTGAGTATATGTCGTACATACACTCAATGTAGTCATAAGGATATCTATTCTTATTTCTTTCGAATTAAGAGATATAACTCTATGACATAGTCATAAAGTTCAAACCATTCAACTGAGACGGTTTATAGATCCTTCTTGACTACCTTGGAGCTAGTGGTGTAAGAACTAGGTTGTTATATTTGTTGATTATCATCTTGTCTCTCAAAGAACCCATTCTTTGAGTTCTATCTCTCGTTCATTTGCTCTATCTTAGGCAAATCCTATTGTAGGATTATAATGAACGACCCAACAAACAACCTTTGTTAGTTGGTCCATAAATATGATATCCGAATGTTAATTTAAGGATATCCCACAAGATTATTCTCAAACAAATATTGCTTATTAGCACAAAACCCAAATCTTAACACAATTAAGATTTGTCTTTCTTTCCAACTACATCCTATGGAGTCATGAAAATTTTGGAAGATATTCTAATTGACAATCATATTGTCTTAGAAGTATATATATATATATATATATATATCCTATATATGGGTTATTTGATAATATCCAACGAACTAAATCTTATTCTTGTTCATTCTTCTCCTAATGAAGAAGTCCATTATCTTATGATGCTACTTTCCTTGATATCTTTCAAGGAAACTCTTCTAAAGTGTCTTTTTTCCTTGGATCAAATCTAAGGAGGTAAATACTTTAGACATCTTACTCATCAACTTACATTCTTGAATTCTTTGAAACCTTTTGCAAAGTATTCGGACTCGTGTTTATTCAAAATAAACTATGGTCCAACCGAGAGCGATCTTCAGTGAATGTCTTACAACATGAGTGGTATTATGTTGTGGACAAGTGCCACTTAACATCTAAGTGATTTTAACCTCAACATCTTTGTGATTCTTTCTTCTTTCCAAAAGAATAAAGATTCGAACATTTCGCCTCTATACAATTTTAACAAGAAGGCATTGGATCCGGATCCAAAGATCCAAAGCATCCATCTATGACCAACTCGTAATTTATGTTTTAGAGGTGTCACAACTCAGTGGGATTAGTCACTACCTTGCAACCTTTTGGGTTTTAAGCATCGTTATATTCTAAACAGTTAACACTACCACATTATCTCTACTATAGAGACAATCAATTAGATTACAATAATCCAACCATTCATAAAGAACAATGTTTTGTCAAACAAAGCATTCATCCATTTCTCATAGTGATGGAATTAAGTTCCTTACATTAAATTGGAATGTAAAGACAATCTTTGTTTTTCCAATTTCATTGGTAGTTCATATGAGGAAGCAAGTACTATTTGTAAAACATGTATCTTCTACTTCTTATTTTTATTAGCCACACTTTTACAACGATGTAAAGACAATCTTTGCTTTTCCAATTTCTTTGTTTTCCGAATGTGAAGTACTTTCTCTTCTCTCATTTATCTTCTACTTCTTATTAGCCACACTTTTACAACGATTGTAAAACATAGTTGCTAATACAGAATCATGTATTCAAGTAGAAGAACCAACTATTTTGAATTATTCAAGAACAATTTACAACACCTTCGAAAAGTGTGTTCTTGACACTTGCAAGACATTTCTTGCAAATACCCCTTCCAATGTCCATCATTTCATAAAGAAAGTTTGTTCCCTTGGAGTTATTTTGCCTTCTTCATTTGACTTCTCCATTGACTACAATAGTCATGGTCCCTAAACTCCCACTATCTCTCTTGAAACTTATTTCAATTGTGTTATACACATTAAACGATTTGGAGAGCGTGCGGTTATTGTTCACTATATAGTTTACAATAAACTTAGTGAACCATTTGGATAGGGACTCAAATGTGAAGTCCTTGCTTAGTTTCCGTCTCTAGAAGTGGTTTAACACTTCTACACCCAATGATTCAAAATCATCATAAGTCCATGTTGATGGACTATTTTTGTCAACCAACCATTATGTTCTAAACATAATTATAAACTTTCAAAAGTTGTTCAAGGCAACTCTCATTTCTTCATACAACAATTTGTAAGTGAAGAATCATGGCACATAAAGTGTCCATGCCCTTGTGATTTCTTCTCAAGTTCCTTGTTCGTGTAATAAAGAGACAAGCACTAGTGTTTGCGTTGTCCTCTTTATGATAGACTTATCTAACATGTTCTTCCATTGATACATTATCAATAGGAAGATTGTGAGGATGAGACTACTTAGGCACTTTTACAATCTATGGGATTGTGGTACCAAGTTCGGAAAACTAAAGCGTTTGTCTTTTCTTTGTCAAGTTTTGGATAGCGTTTGCAAATATATTGGTAAACAAATACATAACGAATATAAATTGATTGATTTTAAGCTATTTGATCCGGGTTTTTAAATCAAATAACACCACCCACTATTTTTAACAAATTCCATATCCCTCATTGGAGTTCGAGAGTTTTGAAGGAAACTCTTAGTAGGGTATGGGAGACTCACTATTACCAAGCCCACCTCACAATGATATGATGTTGGGTAGCAAAAATAATAATGAGAGAGTACGCTTACTCATTTACATCTAATGTAAGAACCCATCTTATTTGGCCTCTAGAGAATGATGCCTCACAATGATATGATGTTGGCACCATTGCACTTAGTTAAGTCATTCCCACCATGCAAGTTCAGGTAGGGGTTCAAGAACAACCTCACAATGATATGATGTTGATCATTCTCGTTGCCTACCTTCACAACATCATGTATGCATATAGAACTCCTCCTGAGTGTAAGCACATACTTTGTACTCCCCCATGATAGGGTGAAGTCGGTGTATGAGTCACAAACGATTGGAGACTACCACGGTGGAAGGCCACGGAAGAGTGTTCAAAGCACTCCTATGCTTGTCAACTTAATATTGGTTTGGTTGAGGGTTTTAGGTCTCATCACATATAAGCATGCTTTCAATCACATTAAAACATTTTGGTCCTATTACAACTATTGGTCCATTTGATTGATTCAATAGTATATGATACTCCCACTATGCTTGTAAAACAGTTTTTTAAAAGCAAGACTATATGGTACTACTAACATTAGATTTGCATTCATTTGATGGACTATATAGTTGTCTTAGGGCCTTAGGATGACTATGAACCTTTGATTTGATCCTACACGAGCCTAGTGTGGGATCTCGGTCTCGGGATGGTGATTGATTTTAGTTACGCGTTTAATCACATTAAGGCGTGTTTTCTTATTGGGCGTTGGACCCAACTACTCCAATTTCATGCATATCGAATAAAACAAGAAAGGAGTACTTCAAAGTAAAGAAGAGCTTATGCTCTTTACAACAATTGATCAAATCAAATTACTTTAAAGTAAAGAAGAGCTTATGCTCTTTTACAACAATTGATCATATCAAATTACAACCAAAATTTAATCTACACATTCCCAAGGTTCAAACAAATTTGAGAGACGGCCTTTCACATAGCTCAATTATTGTAGGCTTAGGTTTATAATCACCCTTTCTTTAATTAATTAACGCTTTAACTAATTAAACTCGAATGCAACATTTTCATTTGGTTTTTGTATCCATAGAATTGATTTTAAATAGAGCTAAATGAAATGAAAATCCAATTCTCATTCAAAGAGACAAAACTATTTTGTTCTCATCTAATTTGGGCCAAAAAGCAATAACCTCAACCATTGGGCTATATTGCAAAACATAAACTTTTGGGGTCACTTTGTAAGAACAGAAAAGTCCACTACTTCATGTAATTACAACTAGAACCCAAAAATTTCAACAAATGAAAAAACTTCATTAAAGGAGCAAAACATTTTGTCCTTTAGTGATTTTGGGCCTTTACGTAAAAACGTAAACTTTCGGGTCAAAGTGCAAATATACAAAAGTATTAAAACTTTATGTAATTGCATAAAAGCCCCAAAAGTACCCTACTTTAGTAGGGTGGCCGGTTGGTGAGAGAAGTAATGGTGTGTGTGTGTTGATGTGTAGGTTTGAAAAGGTGATGAAAATTTTGTAAGTGATAGGTATGGTGTGAAAAGTAAAATAGGTATAGATGTGTAAGAGAAGTACCAATCATGTACAAAATTTTCAAACACCCTTTCAACATGTCAATCAATTATTTGAAAAACAATCATACCATCCATCACTAACAAAATTAAATAATAACCAAACACCCTTTTTGAATCAAAATTCCCAAACTTTTTGTTCTTTCCAAGAACATATCAAGAACTATGAAGAACACCATGAAAACCCATAAGAGCTCCATGAACATTTTTCACCCAAAACCACCCCAAAAACTCTCAAACTTAAGGGAAATAACATATTACCAAACTAGGGTACTTAGGGGTTCCAAAAGTCACTTTAAAACACTTTTAACAAGACAAACATGAACCCAAAAATCCACCCTTTGGATTTGGCCGAATTTCCCCAAAAACATGGCACCAAATTTTAGCTCCAAAATTCATGCTCATATGAACTACATCTACAACATTTGAGATGGCAAATTTTCTAACAAAATTTACATTCAAAGAAGCAAGAATAAAGCTTGTAACAATTACAACATTCAAATCACAAACTATGAACTACAAAACTGACGGGATTTTAAACCGCACAAATTTAACCCTCTTTTTGACAGTTGTAGTAAAGATGTAAGTAGGGTATCGTTCTAGGCCGGGGATTAGGAGGGATTGCTAATCACTCTAAAATTAATTTAAAAATATTAAACAAGACTCAAAAATACAAAACTAGGTTAAAAACTCGAAACACACTAAAAATGACTCAAAATAATGAAAACAATTTAAAATAAAAACTAGGAATTAAAATGGACGGAAATTAAATTAAAAGATTAAAAATAATGAAAAACTAACTAAATAATATAATTTAATAATGGGGGGGGGTTTGGTTTTAACGAAATATAAATTAACTTAAATAAATTATAAAATTGACAAAAACATAAAATAAAGGTGAATGGATAGGCGACGGACTGGCTAGAGGGTTTTTCTCCACACAAGACACATATGCAATCTAAATTGACCTTCAGTTGTTCTTTCAATAAATTGTAAATCTCAACACCCCAAATTAATTAGGTACGCTTAAATTAATCTTCAGATTTTCCTTATTTTATTGAATTGGATGAACAGCATACAACAACTCAAATTATTCCCCAAAAGTTCCCTACGTGAAAAGCACAATAGAGATACGATTAAAGATCATTATGTTCTATGAAAATCATAAGTGTTGACAAGGCATTCGTAACTATGAACAGCATGATACGTTTGCCAGGAATTTATTTAACGCGATTGTGACTAGCAACCTCCACTACTCATGAATATAAGTTCATAACGATTAGGTGAAATTCACTTATATTCTAGCATCAAATTCATGCATGTAAATTAAGTATGCATTCTTAATCGACATACACAAATAAGTTATTAATCAAGCAGTTAAGCAAATTAAATCACAACTCAGAAATCACAACTGAAGGTATCAATTCAAATTACAAATATATCCATGGCTTTGAATTAACCTCTAGCCAAAACAAATTAATTACACATTATTCATAAATTAAAAACAGAAATTAAACTAATTGAAGTTGGAGAGATTAAACCGAAAGAGGGATGCAAGGGTCTGTGCACTGTGCTTTCTGACTGTATGCGTTAGTTGCCCCCTGACTTTGGCAGCTTTGCTGCCTTCACCCTTCTGTCCGTCTCCGAGCCGGGAGTTCTTAAGTTGCTTTGTTCAACGCTGCCAAATGGCAGCACTTGAATTTCAACCACACTTCTCTCGGTTTCCCGAGGCTGCGCGCTGCCTTGATTGGCTCCTCAGCTTCTTCCGTCAGCAGCCTTCAAGGCTACCTTCCCCGTGACCTGGGCGCTGACTGCCTTAGGCAGCTCTCGTGGACTGGCACCTCCGCAGCTCACGCTGCTCTTCTTCCCTAAAAAATGGACCGCTCCCTTCTTTATTTTTATTTTTTTTTCTTTTTCTCGCTGCCAGAGGCAGCACTCCTCACTGGTTTTTTTCTGATTCTCCGAGGCTCTCTCCCCTCAATCTGCGCAGCTGCCTTCATGATTGTGTTTCCCAGCTTTTGTTCCGAGTGCTTTCCAGTCCTCCCATGTGCCCACCGAAAGCTCCCTTATGCTTCCAACCTGTTATCACACAAGCCCACCATCACAATATATTATAATATATATATATATATATATATATATATAAATATATATATATATATATATAAATATATATATATATATATAAAAATATATATATATATATATATATATATATATATATTATTTTCCAAATGATAAGTAAAATTCAACAGACAAGATAGTTTAGATGAATTAATTTACTTAACACTTCACTTATTCTATTTTTATTTTCTTATCTTAACAAATTCTATAAAACACAAAATTAACGTAAATAGCTCAAAATATAACGAACTAACTAAGAAAAGACGAGTGAATTTGATATAAAAAAATATATAAATATGATCCGATCAAAAACCCAAAAGGATTCACCAACTACTAGACCTAGGCTCTTGATACCACTTGAAGGAAAATTTGTGAAAAACAAGTTCATTTGAGTAACATCAACAACATGCAATTAACATTTAAAGGCGGAATCATGTTTATATGCACTCAAAAACAAAACTTAACCCATGAAATTCAAAGCCTAGTAGATAGGTGAACCAAGACTCAACTCAAAATAAAGTGAGTTGAGAAATCTTATACCTTTGTTGATTCCTCTTTGCATAAGCAAAGGCTAATCACCCAAAGAGAGGGCCTTCATTCCTTGCTTCTTGGCTCCATGGATTTCTTGGAGGAGGATGGTAGAATGGATTCTCCAAGTTCGCAAGAAAGGGAACCTCTAAGTCTCCACACCAAGGAGAGCATTTAGAAGAGATGAGTAACCTTGGAGGAGGATTAGATGCTAGTTAATCCCCTCCAAGGGGGCCGGCCACTTAGAGAGAAAAGGGAGATAAGTGTTCTCATCTTTTCTCCAAAAGAAAACCCTAATGAAGAAAAGGCTATAAAGTCATATTTATACCTACCTTCATTGGAGTGGCAAACTTGTAATAAGTCCAAAAACCCACTCCAATTCATCATGGCCGGCCTTAAGGGTTTATTGGGCTGTTTGTGCCCTTATGTTTTATTAGTCATTAAGTTGTCATACAACTTAAGTTAATAGGCTTGACGTTCGAAGCCCGTTGGGCCTTGAGGCCCAAAACTAACTCGAGGTCTATAACGAACTTATTCGTTTGATTAATTAACATATTAATTAATTCTAGCCATAAATAATTAAACCATTTAATTATCCTTACTCATCTCCGTTGTTTCTTCAATCTCTACCTTACTCGGTGTACGATCCATTAGGTTCCTTTTAGCGAGGCAGTGGGCGATTAGAACTCTTTCAAATCGATTGTGAATTGAAACTTACTTTCAATTCTCCCTTTAGTGATTACTCACTATCAAGGAACAAAATATCGACATTATCGGCGAAATATCGCCGATAATTTCGTTTTTATCACTAGGCGATATTTTTTTTGTTATCCATTAAATTTTCGTCATAATATCGCGATATTATCGATAATATCGCGATATTTCCTATAATATCGGAATATTTCCAATAATATCGGAATATTAAATTAATAAAAACATATACTACACCTGATCTCAGCCAAAAGGCCGAGAAAGGCTTGCCTCATACACCATTGGAATGTGGCTTTATAGGCCTGTTAGCATCCTAACTTCTAGCCCAGAGCCGATGTGGGACAAACTACTAGAAGCAAACCCAGTTTTCCGACGAGCACCGCCCCTTTCGAAGCGTTTTTCGGCCAAACCACTGCGAGTTGGCGGGCATGCAGGGTATCAATCTCTTCATCTCGTCGAGTACTACAACTTTCAGTTTGGATCACTTAATTTGGTTGAGTAACGAAGAAGTTATGGACGTTCAAAGTTAGGGTATAATTCCGGCCCTTTGGGCAGCACCGCCCCTTTCGAGGCTTTTTCCGGCCAAACCACGGCGATTTGGCCGGTGTACAGGGTATCAATCTCTTCCTCTCGTCGAGTACTACAACTTTCATGTTTGGATCACTTAATTTGGTTGAGTAACGAAGAAGTTATGGACGTTCAAAGTTAGCGTAGAATTCCGGCCGAACTCATAAACCGTGGTCGTGTAGCCATCTTTCAGGTCATTTTCCGATCAACACCGGCCATCACTCGGTCCTAACTTGGCATAAACCTCTTCTCCACATTCCGAACTACATTTTAGCTTTTTAATCACTCAATTTGGTTAAGAAACGAAGAAGTTACAAAGCTTTGAAAATTGCCCAAAGCTTTGAAAATTGCCCAAACCTTCGGCCCCAAACCCAGTTTTCCGATAAGCACCGCCCCTTTCATGTTTGCTTTTCTGGGTTCTTTCTCCCTTTCATGTTTGGATCACTTAATTTGCTTTTCAATTATGATGAACATGAGTAACTAAGTTTCAATCAAGAGCGTTAAACATTGATTAGGGTTTTGGATAAACATCCATTTCTTTCTTTGTTTTAAGTTATAATTGTAAATGTTATATAATTATAAATTATTAGATATATTTTTTTATGCAAGCATATTAGATATGTACATAAAACATTCACATATGTATGTTTTTTTTATGAGAAATAACATATTATTCAATAATGATTTACTAATTCATTATATATAAATGATTGTAATTGGTTCGGCGCAATTGTTATTGGTTCGGAGCAACAACTCACATTGCTTAATCCCTTGCTTAAATGAGTGTAAAATATTGTACTAATTCATTATATATAAATGATTATGGTGTGTTTAAACTTCTTTCATTAATTACTACATATTTTCTACACTCACAATGTTTGCCAGCTCGCTATATAATCAACTTAAATCAGTTAAATCCATCATGCAATGCATTTCCTTCCAATTTTTTGTGATAAACTAATAGATAATTGACTAAATAAACATCCTGCAAAGTTTCAATAAAAATTTCCAACTTTTTCTTACAATTTCCGTGGTTTCCATTGAATTTTTATCGATATCGATATTATCCCGATATTTCCGTCGATATTTCCATGTTTCGGGACTATCGATATTTCCGATATCATCGATATTTTATACCTTGCTCACTATTAGAGCTTCCACAAACCATGAGTGACACCTAGCAGTATGTCATGGCTATCCAAGCTAATCAGAAGAGGTGGAGAACCTATTCAGTTTAGGATTACAATGCAATACGGTTTTTCTCTAATACAACACACTTGACCACATTGTTTGGTTTGATAGTTTATTCATGTCTACTATCCAATGTGATTCATTTACTTATATGATTACTTTGAATGTGATTCGGAACGACTTTCCAAATCTCATTCATACTCTGGCCAGAGATTCCAAATCATATCATAGAGTATTCTCCCTCAAACAGTTTGAAGGTTAGAAATCCCTTGTTGCGCATTCACTTGCCTCCATAGCTAAGTGACTTAACCCCAACTACGCCGTGGACACCCTCTGATAGAGTGACATTGACATAGTCAAAGATCAAGGACATAACCACAAGACAACTATGATGCCTCAGGTCAAAGGATTACTTTGCATTATCTCAACCATGAGTTCTCATGTGACATGAGTATGAGAACTCCTCGTTGATCGTGTTCAGTGGACTCATTCTCTATTGAGCACCTACATGCTTGTCTTGGTGTCAGTCACACCAATGACTGAAGACCAATCACTCTCCCTAAGAGAGGACATAGCACATACTGATCTTAACGGACTGTCAGTGCCCAATTGGCAATCCTATGATCAGGAACGTTTATGATATGTATACGAAAGAGAATGGTCTCATGAATCTAACTTCTTTAGATTACATTCTCCTAATCACATATTCCTTGGACTTATCGTTTAAGCATATAACATTTATATGAGACAGCTTAAAACAATAACCTTTGCCCTTTATATTAAACTAGATTAGTTTAACATGTGAAATGTCTGCAAAGTATCATCATATGATTGGTTTTAGGGCACATTTCCAACAGTACCTACCTGGTCCTTACCTGGCGTCCTCGGCACCAACATATGCATGAAATGTATATATGAATACTCATGCATCAAAATCAAGTTATATGCATGTCGATTAAAACGTACTTTTCATTTAAAATATGATTCTGAGAAAATCATTATATATATATATAGGTTATACAGAAAAATAGCTGCCTAGTCACTGATAAGTCACTGGGTCGTAGCCCCCATGTCTAGCCTGGCTACGCTCGTCCTCGGAATACGTCTCACCTATATGAGAAATTACTAAAAATACGTTATTTAAGCACATATACGTAACTACGGAAATAACTTCTCATACATAGCTCAATTTTGGCATTTGGATATACCAACGTGACCTACTCGTCGTCACGAACATGCCCATATTTTTTAATTAATTTTTCTTGGCCCCACATGCCGCCACGCACCGGCAACGGCACGGACCCACACGCGGCCACGTGACCTGCACACTGACGGCGTCAGTTAACGCCGTCAGGTATATTCCGGGAATATTTAACGGCGTCAGTTAACGCCGTTAGAATATTCTATCAAAACTGACGGAATATTCCGTCGTCTTCTCCGGCGAGTCGCCGGTCGCCGGCAATTGTTCGCCGAAAATCTGGGAATTTTTCAAATCTTCATATCTCACTCGTTTTTCAACCATTTTTCACGATTTTTCTTCCTATGAGCTCAAAATTAAGAGTAGAACAAGTCTATACCTTCAAAAACCTTGAAAAAGGCCTTAAATCTCGTCGGGGAAAAACTCCAAAACCGGCCACCGTCGAACTACACGATCCCGACATCCAAACACTTCCAACGAACGTCTCCGAGCCTCATTGGGACCTCAGAAAGCTTCCTATAAGCTTAGATTGTCCTAAAAATCAACCAACAAAAAGTTCATGAATAGTGCCAAGATCGGTGCTTGTGATTCCGACGTGAAAACGACGTAGAACTTACTTGAAAATGGTACCACTGTGCTCGTATGGCTTCCAGGAGTAGAATGGTAGTGTTGGTTCGCTCGATCTGTTGAGTTTTGATGGATTTGTGGTTGTGTCTGTACGATATGGCGAGGGAGAGAAAGAGAGAGCTCGGGAGTTAGAGAGAGAGTGAGTCAGAGAGAGAGTGACGGGGAGAGGTGAGGGTGTGAGAGAGTTGTGTGGTCCTAAAGTCTCCTACACAAATAATATCTCATAAAACCATTGTTCCAATTATTCAGGGCCACCATCCATTGGTCCTCACACAACACACATGCATACGTACATAACCCCGAATGGGTAATTCCGTCAATTCGCTATTTAATTGATAACTATATCGGGATGGGTTGTCACAATCGGCTGAGATTTAATCTCAGCCATCCATTTCATTATTATTTTATTTCTTTTCATAATTATTTTGGTAAACTTCTCATAATTTGAATGATTTTTAATGTTTGATTTTTCTATACTTAGTTTTTGCGGAAGAGAGTTCTGACGTGGAAAACCTTACTGAAAACATCATCAACATAACTCTTGAAGGCAATAGATCAAGCCAAAGTTCCAATACAATTTCATGATGATCGATGTAATTTGAAGATTTTGTAAATTGAGGTTTAAAATTTTGAAAAAGACTCACAACCTTGAAAACAAAAACTCTTTCATTTTGCATATCCTTGCACATTTAATATTTGTAATAAATTAGTAGTGTACGTATTATTTTTTTATTAGGAGCTTATTTTCAAGTGTAGATATAGTACTTAAACGACAAATGTTTTAATGTTTTGAAGTAATATTTATGTGGCAATGTGTGGTATATGCAAATTTAAAAATATATATATTTTTCTTAACGGGTCATAACGAATCGAGTCACTTTACCCAACGGGTAAATTGACACGACCTATTAAGGACCCGTTAAGATAACGGGTGTGACACGACACGACCCGTTAAGATAATAGGTGTTACACGAAAACGACACGAACACGACAGACACGACCCGTTTGCCAGGCCTACACACAATGCATAACTCATAGTTTTTAAGTATCAAACTGTTACATGTGGAGGGTTTTGAGACCCCAAAATATAAAGATGCTGCTACGTTTGTTTGAAAGGGAGATGATCCCTTTCTCCTAATCTAGCAAATCAGGGAATCTGTACCGTTGAAATTTGATCCAACGGCTACAAATATGGGCTTACTTTAAAAGTTATAATTTCAACCGTTGAATCAAATTTTAATAGCACGAATTCCTTGATTTGCTGGATTAGGAGAAACGGATCCGAAGTCGTTTGATTAATATATAAGAAAAACTAATAAAAATGGCTTGAAAACATTGAGTTTTAATAAAAAAGAAAAAAATGTCTTGTAAGTGAATAGTATCAGAAGCAAGGTATAAAATATCGATGATATTGGAAATATCGGTAGTTCGGAAACACGGAAATATCGACGGAAATATCGGGATAATATAGATATTGATAAAAATAATATGGAAACCACGGAAATTGTAAGAAAAAGTTGGAAATTTTTATTGAAACTTTGCAGGATGTTTATTTAGTCAATTATCTATTAGTTTATCACAAAAAATTGGAAGGAAATGCATTGCATGATGGATTTAACTTATTTAAGTTGATTATATAGCAATTTGGCAAACATTGTGAGTGTAGAAAATATGTAGTAATTAATGAAAGAAGTTTAAACACACCATAATCATTTATATATAATGAATTAGTACAATATTTTACACTTTATACATTGCATGGTAAGATACATGAGTGACTTAGTACCACATAGAGTTCCTATGAGGTTCAAAATTTTGACTATCTTCATCATCTCTATGTGTAGAGTAAGTGTATTGTGAAGAGTAGTCATCAAATGATAAATCCCCAAAAACGTTTTGCATGTAATTGTTAACATGCCACCCATATGGATCCGAGCTTGGTTGACGTTGTCCAGAAGGAAAATAATTTGAAGATTGAGTCTCAGATTCTTTCCATGAGTTGCTCGATTCCATCCCAACAGGAATGGGATATGAAGGGTAGGGAAATGGTTGGTTATGTGTATAACCATAGTTACTACTTCCCACTCCAACAGAGTCCGAAGTTATAGATAACGAGTCATCTTCTTGACATGACAAAGTCCCCTTGCCTATTTCTCTACGAGTATAGTCCTTCCCTATGGCACCAATTCCTGGTCCTGCCCGCCTACTGCCATGGTCCTCATCTTGTGTTGCATGCGTGAAGTTTGCCTCACTAGTGAAGGGGCTCATAAATCCGGGAGGTGGTCCATAATAGTTTCCACCTCCACCACTACCTCCAGCTCCACTATATCCTTCATCATTCCCACCTCCAGTGGTAGGTGAGTCTCCTGATCTTGTACTAGAGCTAGCATTAGTATCAGCAGGATCTTGTGGTTGTGTAGGATTGGAATAAGGTGGAATTCTAGTGTTTTTTGGTCTTGGGCGCAAAAGTTCTTCGAAAGAGCCAGCGCTGCTAGATCCCACCTCCTCCTCTAATACTCTTTCTACATTTATCCCTTCATTACGTGCTTCTTCAGCAACTCTTGGAGCTGGGTTGCCTTTATCATCATCTAAATGAAGAGGTCTAATCCATTGATAAAGTTCATTACCCTCTGTATCATTATCTTCAGGAACAATATCAAACACATCTAGTGGGTCACCACGGTCGACATGATCTCGAATTTGAAGATTCATGTTGTAGTAGCAATAAACTATTTTTTCCAACCTACTATAAGCCAACCTATTTCTTTGCTTTGTGTGTATGAGTGAAAATGTGCTCCAATTTCTTTCACAAGCAGATGAGGAAGCTGTTTGTGATAATACTTTGATTCCTAACTTTCTCACAGTTGGTGCATCAGTCCCATACATGATCCACCATTTAGCTACAATGAAAAACAATGTTGATAAGACTAATAACTCCAACAAATTCTATTATAAACTGATAGTGAAATATGTTTACACTCACTAGGAGACATTTTTGTTCGAGCAGCAACTGATGTTGGTTCTCCAAAAGTTCTTCTTGCATCTTTAAACCATGTTAGCTGAATTCAATAAATCGTGTTAGTTTAATCCAACAAAGTAGTTATTATAATTTAAGTAATTGTGTACCTCATTTCCAAATTGATCAACTGCTGGTGATGCAGGGTCTAATTTAGAGTATACATTATGTACAGCACGTATAAGGGTACCACCATCTCCAACACCGGGTCTGTATTGGTATCGAGGATTCAAATAATATGTTGTTCTTAAGTAGGCTGTCTAATGCAATATAGTTGGTGGCGAATCAAGTGGTGGCTGGACGAATAATTTCTTCTTTACAAAATTCACGCATCTTTGCCAACAACCAACCGTGATTGTAAATATAATTTGTGATCGTTCTAGCTCTTTTTACGACAGTAGCAACATTCTCTCTCTTCCCCATTGCCTCAAACATGAGATCAATACAATGTGCTGCACATGATGTCCCAAACACATTATGATGCTTCATTAACTTTTTTCCAGCTTTGACAAATGCAGAACCGTTGTCGGTCACGACTTGGACAACATTATGCTCTCCCACCTCCATGATTACATCCCTTAATAATTTGTAAATATACTTGTAGTTCTTTATATGGTCTGAAGCATCAACAGACTTCAAAAAAATTGTCTTTCCCTTGGAGTATACCATGAAGTTTATGATAGACAATCTGGTCGGGCCAGTCCATCCGTCACACATGATTATGCAACCATTAGTTTCCCACTTTGACCTCAACTTGTTAACATACTCGCCAATGTCTTGATACTCCATATCCAAATATTTGTTTCTTACCTCATAGGGAGTGGGAGGTTGTACTCCAACACCGACCTGTTGACATCCCAATACCATATTTTTGAAATGATGTGATGATGCCTTCTCAGCAGGGACATTGTCATAGATAAAGAACTTGCTAATTAGACGCCCCATTCCCTCCTTCACATTACCTCCAGTGAAATAACTCCAAACACTCTTTTGACGTGCTTTGGATGACTTATATAAACTTGGGGCTATTGGTGGTGTTGGTTGTGATTCTCTAACACTTCCTCCCCGTCTCATTTGTGCACCACCACTTGTCTCGGAACCTTGTACTCTATTAGGAATTTTATGAAGGTGTTCTCTTTCCCATGTTGACTGTTTGGAGGCACGTAATGCTTGTTTGAAACTGCGTCGTTCTTCAGGTCCCATGTCATCATCACATTTGTCCTCATCATCATCATCATCACTGTCAACCGCTTGGCCAATGACTTATTCTCGTAGCCCAGCTCAAATATTTTCCATTCCATGTGTTATATTTTCTTTCTCTTGTTTTTTATTTTTTAATAATGTTCTGATGAATGCCTTCACTTCTGGGGTGACACTATCGCATCGTTGGACATTTTTTGCTGGATCTAATCCACTAAGATGGTACTTAAGTCTCACTCCGCCTGTGACATCCCGTCCCGAATTTTCTATACGTTCGATGTGAAATGACGAAATTGCCCTTGACCTCGCACGAACGGATACGTTTTGGGCACGATGTTGGGCTTCTGGGTGTCCTAAATCTTTAAACCCAAGTTGGGACACCTGTCCCTATACATGCACGCACACACGTGCACCAAACCAATTCTGATTTTCTTCTTTCTTATCTCTTTCTCTCTTTCAAACTCTCTCACTTTCATTCCCACGACTTCTATGTACGGACGAACACACACAAACCATTTCGAACTCGATCAAGGCTTGAGGTAAGTTTATTTGAACTCGTTGGACTTTGTGGAACTCGTAGATACAAGTTTTAGGCTTAGTAACCTTGAAAACCTATCGAAACCGTGAGTTTTTATTAGGGTACTGTTCATCAACTTTGATTTGGCTTTGTTTTAGGTGAAAATAAGATCACCAATCATCTTAGAACTGTCCCACGAACCTTGGAGTACCTCGTTGGCAAGATTTGGACGTCGGAGTTCGAGGTTTCGAAGTTCACCGATTTTGGAGAATTTTCCCAACGATTTTCTCGTGGTTTTTCGAAGGTTTTTGAAGGTATGTATGTATTCTACATTGAATTTAGAGCATGTAGGAAGAAAAACGAGTGAAAAAGGTTGAAAAACGAACGAGATATGCTAGTTGGAAGTTTTGGCCGGAATCGGTCGCCGGCGCCGGCGACGGTCGCCAAAAAAACCAGTCCGGCCGGCGACCTGAGGTAGGGGGTGACGGAATATTCCGTCAAAGTTGACGGAATATTCTGACGCCGTTAACTGACGCCGTTAGAAGTTAACGGAATATTCCTGACGCCGTTAGGGCGTGCAGAGCACGTGGCGCGCGTGGCCGGCGCGTGGGGGCACTTGCGGTGTCCTAAAATTATTCTAAAAATATCACGACGATCGTGACGTCGTGTAGGTCGCGTTGGTATATTCAAATACCAAAATTGACCTTCGTATGAAAAGTTATTTACGTAGGTCGTTTATGTGCTGTTAATGACGGTTTTGCGATTAATTCACGTATAGGTGAGACGTATCCAGCGGACGAGCGCAGTCACTCTAGGCTCGGGGGATACGACCCGTCGACATACCAGTGAGTGGGCTTTTGTTTTCAGTATATATATATGACGTTTTTCCCAGAAACGCAAATTGATTGATTTACGAATTGATTGGATTTTATAATTAGAATGCCATGTCGTATGCCTACTATAGTATATAAATATGATTGTGATTGCATATGTTGTGCGCTGACGCCGAGGACGGCCAGATAAGTCAGGTAAGTACTGTGATAGTGTTTGAGATGATGATAGATTGTGATTTAGCTAATCACCTGCACCTCGGGTGTTCGTGCTCCGCCAGAGTAGGGCCTAGCCTTCACGTGATCGTTCACCTCACGCACCGTACGCTCACCTTGGATCCAAGGCAGGTGCCTAGCCTGTCGTACAGACCATAATAGGTTGGTTCCGACTCGTTGGTGACCCGCGATTCGTCGTACAGCCTTCACGTGATCGTAGCACAGAGCGTAGTATTATACACCTAGCCTGTCGTACAGACCACTATAGGTGGTTCCGACTCGTGTGCAGGATGATAATGATTGATAGAGATTGAGTATGTTTTGATGAGCTATAGATTCAGCCGTACAGGTCATTAGAGTTGACTCCGGCTGATAGGACACTAGGGACACCCTAGTTTTATATTACTTGCCTGATGATAATGATTCTCGGAATTGATATATTGACATGGCCTAATCTTGAGCTTGATGATGAATTTGATATGTAGACGATGTTTTCGTATATGAGTTTATATACGTAGTATTTTCTGGGAAAATTATACTGATTTACAGCGAGGGGTTATTTATGGATCTTATGAAATGGTTTTGGAAAACTTTGTTTTTGCCCACTCACCTTTTATGTTTTGCGCCCCTCCAGGTACTAGGTAGCAACGTCGTGGACGGTTAGCGAGGCACCAAGGCAGTTCTGACAGACCACCACTTATGTAGGATTTCTTTCGTAGTTGTAATGTTGTTTAAATCTGACTGCACCTAGGATCGGCTCTGTATCATATGTATATTATCAACTTAACTTTCACTGCTGCACTTAAATGCCAAATTTGCTTCCGCTGACGTCTTTGGCTACGTCACTCACACGTGACGGCCGGCACGCCTCGGTTTCCGGATCGGGGTGTGTCATCGCCACTCTTCATTACCCGACCACAATATTTGAAAATTGTGCCATGCTTGTTTTCATCTATTGGGTCTCCATGTTCCCAAGCCGGATCACGTTTAGTAACTCCACTAGACATCTTAAACGTACCTATATTAAACATAGTGATGAATAATAATTCAATTTGATAATAATCCAATTTAATAATAATCCAATTTAATGAATAATCTAATTTAATGAATAATAATCCAATTTGATAAAAAAAAAATCCTAATATTAAACATAGTGATGAATAATAATCCAATTTGATAATAATCCAATTTAATAATAATCCAATTTAATGAATAATCCAATTTGATAATAATCTAATTTAATGAATAATAATCCAATTTGATAAAAAAAAAATCCTAATATTAAACATAGTGATGAATACTAATCCAATTTGATAAAAAATAATCCTAATATTAAACATAGTGATGAATAATAATTCAATTTGATAATAATCCAATTTAATAATAATCCAATTTAATGAATAATCCAATTTGATAATAATCTAATTTAATGAATAATAATCCAATTTGATAAATAAAATAATCCTAATATTAAACATAGTGATGAATAATAATCCAATTTGATGAACAATAATCCAATTTGATAAATAAAATAATCCTAATATTAAACATAGTGATGAATAATAATCCAATTTGATAATAATCCAATTTAATAATAATCCAATTTAATGAATAATCCAATTTGATGATAAAAAAAAACCTAATATTAATGAATAATAATCCAATTTAACATGTAATTGTTAACATTACTTTATTACTTAAAAAAATTAACATGTAATTGTTAACATTACTTAATTACTTAATGACACACCCGTACCTGAAAGTAGGGCATGCTAGCTGTCACGTGAGTGTTACGTAGCCAAGTGCGCTGTGCGGAAGCAAGGATCGATAACGTAGTACGAATTAATTAAAATTGAATTCTAGCAACCTAGATATGATAGTGTGCTAGAGATAATTCAATACTTATACATATCTAGAGCGTACTAGGTCAGTGCAGTCAAGCATGAAATAAAAGAGTTCAATTACACCATCGGCGCCCTACATATATCAAATCTGTTAGAAATGCCGAAGGATCCTCGATTTGCCAAACTTAGGAATTCAAGCCTATCTAGAACCTGGAGGGGCGAAAAACAAAAGGGAGTGGGTCAGCAAAAACAAATCTTTCCAAAATCATTCTTTTCTCAAAAGTTTAGCCCCTCTCCGTAAAACCTGTATAGTTCCCCAGAAAATAATACGTACATATATATCACAAGTTTTCTCAGCATAAAACCATTTTCAATATATCTCAATATATGTCGTGCAATGCATTTCAATGCCATCAGAATCTCATAAATAATGCCATGCCATGCATTTCAATAATCATATCACTACTAGATATCATCTCAGCCCTCGGCTGTAAATATAGCTCATAACATCTCTATCTCATCATCATATATACTCTGCACATACATCAATATCTCATCATATCATCATCATCATCACTCTATCAATAATAAATGCTCTAGTGCAATAATCACGTGAAGACTGTGCGAATGAACGCGGGTCACCTATATGTCGTACCCACTCAAAAGTGGTCTATACGACAAGACTGTGCACCTAACTTGGATCCAAGGCGAGCATGCAGTGCGGGAGGTGAACGACACGTGAAAGACTGTGCCCCTATCTCTGGGCGTGAGCACTAACAATATGTGCAGGTTTATGAGCTAACATATCACATCATATCTCATCGTATCAACTGTTCGTTCTCAACTATGCATGTACCTGCCTGGTACTTACCTGACGTCCTCGGCACCAACATATGCATGAAATGTATATGTAAATACTCATGCATCAAAATCAAGTTATATGCATATCGTTAAAAACGTACTTTTCATTTAAAATATGATTCTGGGAAACTCATTATATATATAGGTTATACGGAAAATAATACTGCCCACTCACTGGTAAGTCGCTGGGTCGTAGCCCCCACGTCGAGCCTGTTACGATCGTCCTCTGAATAAGTCTCACCTATATGAGAAATTACTAAAATACGTCATTTAAGTACATATACGTAACTACGTAAGTAACTTCTCATACATAGCTCAATTTTGGTATTTAGATATACCATAGCTCAATTTTGGTATTTGGATATACCAACGTGACCCACTCATCGTCACGAACATCCCTATATTTTTAAAATAATTTTTCTCGGCCCCACGCGCCGGCGAAGGCACCGCCCCACGCGTCGGCCACGCGCCTGGCACACTGACGGCGTCAGTTAACGCCGTCAGGCATATTCCTGGAGTATTTTGTTATCTTTAACGGCGTCAGTTAACCCCGTTAGAATATTCCGTCAGTTTTGACGGAATATTCCAACTCCGTCTCCTTCTCTAGCGACTGGTTTCGCCAGAATTTCTGGGTAATTTTCAAAGCTTCATATCTTGCTCATTTTTCATCCTTTTTAACCTATTTTTCTTCCTATGTGCTCCAAATGTAGAAAATAAATATACCTTCAAAAACCTTGAAAAAGGTCTTAAATTTCCTCGGGGACAAACTCCAAAACCGGCCAACTCTGATGTACGTGATCCCGACGTCCAAACACTTCCAATGAACCACTCCGAGCCTCCGTGGGACCTCACAAAGCTCGCTGTGAGCTTGGATTATCCTAAAAATCAACCCACAAGAAGTTGATGAATAGTACCAATTATGAACCTTGAGTTTTGGACGTGAAATCGTTGTAGTTCTTACCTGAAAATGGTATGGTTGAGTTCGTATGGACCTCACGAGCATGGATATGTATTTTGTTTCTTCGATCTACGAGGTTTTGTGTGGTTTTGGTGTACGTCTGTACGTAAGGCGAGAGAGAGAGAGAGAGAGAAAGATCGTGAGATGAGAGAGAAGGAGAGTGTCGGTGAAGGTCAATAATGCACACAGAGAGAGAGTGACGGGAGAGGTGAGGGAGTTGTGTGTGTGTGTCCAAACTACCTAACACAATAATGTCGCATTTCCAATAATTGAGGGCCACAATCTATTGGTCATCACATAACACACATGCACATGTCCATAACCCCGAAGGGGTAATTCTGTCATTTCACAATTAATAAATCAATATATCGGGACGGGTCGTCACACTTAAAAAAAATTAACATGCAAGTATTAATTACTTAAAAAAATTAACATACGATACGAGTCCACACAAATTTTTTTGTTGTTGTATAAATTACAATAATATAAATATAAGTTTGTAAACTTACCTTAAATATGGAATCCTTTGTGTTGAAGCTCTGGAATGGATCTGGAATGGCTCTGAAAGGGGTAAGGGAAGAAGAAGAAACGAAGAGGCTCTGAATGGCTTATTCCACCTCTGAGAATGTGAAAGAATAAACCACTATTATTTTTGTCCATGGTCTGAAATTGTCAAAAAGTAACTGTAAAAGTGGTTTCATTCATCAGACCACCAGACAACTTTTTCAGTTTTCATGTTCAATAATAGAGCCATTTGCCTAATCGCATGAGATCACACACGAGATCACACAAGCACACAAAGATCACACACGCACACTGATCTTCACACGCAGACCATTCAACCCATTCTATCTGGATCCTTCTTCTCTCTTCTCTTCCTTCTCTCTCCCTTCTCTATTGTCACACACACACACACACACACACACACACACACACACACACACACACACACACACACACAGATCTGTCGATCTCTCTTCTCCCTCCCTTCTTCCCACAGCCTTCTCGCTCTCGATCCTTTTCTCTTCTCTCAATTCTCCATTATCCCGCACACACACACACACACAGATCTTCTAAAAAACTCTCTCTTCTCCTTCTCTTTTCTCGGTCTCTCTCTCGAAACTCTCTTCTCGATCTGTCTTCTTCTCGATCTCTCTTCTCGGTCTCTCTCTCTCTGAGACCCACATACACGCATGCACACCATCGCACATGCAGCCTGCTTCGGAGAAAGAAAACCCCTTCTCGTCTCTGCAACTCGGCGAACACAGGAACTCCGGCGAGTTCCGATTAGGTAAGATTCGGAGAAATCGTGTTTTTGCAACCTCAGTCTCTCTCTCTATGTTTATATGTGAAATTTAAGTTCAAAATCGTGTTTTTGCAAGGTTTTTGGGACGAAAGCGGCTCGGTAATAGGCACACCCATCTCCTGCGAAGCCGTGGGTGTCGACGGTCTATCCGAACACCTCTGTCCGTTTCACGGCAAACGGATGTTACAAAATCCCTAATCTTGTCTTCTATTTCATTTTTATACCTAGATCGGCGTCTTAGGTGTGTTTTTACAGTCGTCCGGAGCTGTACAAGCTCCGGCCTTCTTCTCCGATTCGAAGTTCCCCGATATCGCGATATTTCAACGAAAATCAATTGGATAACAACTAAAATATCGGATAGTGAAAAACCCGATATTATCGGCGAAATATCGCCGATAATATCGGCATTTCGGACTGTGATAAGAAGTGACTTTTTAGAATAAAAATATTATTTTCGTTAATATATATCCCTAGTGAAGAGACGTCAACTTAATAATTATTGGGTTGTTTAGTTGGATAAATGGATTTTGCAGCAGTCAAATAACTTGTATTAAACGGAAGTAATCTTACCTAATAATGAGTAGCAGTATAACTACTATTCTGACTTTTTGTGACTACATTGTATTTAATGTGTTTGTGTGTGTGTGTGTGTGTGTCTATATATATATATATATATATAATCTCCAGTAATTCAATTTAACAGTTCATTCAATTTTAATCATCGTTGCTCTTGGTTTAATTGTCCTCATCGTTATTCATTAGTTCTGCGTCATTTGGTATCAGAGCCAAGTGAATGGTAATTGAGTTATCATCTTTATAATCATCTTCATATTATTATTTTTCAGCTTTCATTTACAATTTATCTTATTTGTTAACCTTCTAAGAAGGATTGTTTACTCTCAACCCAAACAGTAAGGCGTGTTCCAAACAATAAGTCCAGAGGATTGGCATAAGTGGATTGCATGAGCAAAGAAGGAGTTTAGCAAATACGCGAGAAGTTTACCAAAAAAGAAAAAGAAATGCAAATACGCAAGGAAGGTAATAGCCAGTAAGATTTCTGTCTTTTGAACGCCTGCATTTTGAGCAATATGAGTAGATTATTTAGATCTAATTCAACTGCCAGCACTTGCTCTAGCTCCAGATCTAGTCTAGGTAGAATTCTAGACATAATAAATGAAGAACAAAAATTAAAATTTCAAACAGATGACAATGTCGACTTTGGAGATTGGAATATCTCTAAGGTTTCTAGTAAAAACATTTACAAAAAGAAATGATTATTAGCCTCTTTTAGAAGTGAACACCACGTCAAAACAGTTGAAAAAGCTTATGCTCTTAGTAAAGAACATAAAACTTGTCAATTATTCACACTAGAACAAATCAAAACTCATAGAAAAGATGGTAACAATTACATCCACATAGGTCTAGTCCAAATAGCAGTTAAGCCCTTAACAAGAAAAGGACTCAATACCTCTATTTGTTATGTCTCCAAGATGCAAGATTCACTGATTTTAGTGATAGTATTCTTGGAATGATCGAGTCAAGTCTTTACAATGGACCAATTCATTTTGATTGTTTCCCAGATCTCACAATAAGTCTTTCAAATCCCCACATGCTGAAAGCAGTCACATTAAACTTAAAAGCTTTGGGGTATCAAGTCCTTGAAGTAGTCCAACCATTAGCTTTAGTTTTCAGAGTCTACTATAAAGTCGTAGGAACAAACATGAATTTCAAAGCCTTAGTTAAAAGTCCTAGAGACCATACATTCCTAATCCAAACTAATCAAGAAAATGCCAACATCAAAATACCCAGAACCATTAGGTGATTAGATATCAGTTTACCTTCAAATTGGTGTTTGATTAATGAAAGTAAGCTAGTTAGTATCCAAAATAGTTTAGTCAACCTAGACAACATAGAACAATGTTTTGATGGACCAGTTAAAATCATCTTTGACCTTCCAGCTAGAAAATCTAGTGTCCATTTACACGAGTTAGCCCAGTTACACAAATCTTTAGAACCAAGTAGGAATTCTTTTTTTGGATCCACATCAGCCAATATGGTGGGTCGAGATCAAGATTTAATCAATTCCTTAGTCAATAAAAAATTAAAGGCAGTAGAAACTAGTTCAATAGTCACCCAACAAGAATTAATCAATGACCTAATCAACATAAAACTAAAGTCAATAGAAATAGCCTATCAGGTGACTCACCCAAGATATCAGCCCAATACTCAGGACCAAGGAGACCAAACCTCTCCAATAGAATCCAACTTCAAAGCAAGTCAAATCAACCACCAATTATTTGTACTAAACAAACCATTCAAAATTCGATGGAAAAAACTCAATGCTGACAAGCAACACAAAATATTCCAAGCAGCAATATTTTCTGAAATAAATATACAAAAGAACAAAAATTGGACATTTACAATAAATGGACTAATTTCATGAAAAAGTATAGATTTGAAGTATTTTTCTTCGATTTCGTTGAACAATATTACGAGTTTGAAAAGAAGTTAGAAGTCAACACCAAAGAAGACAAAACCAGTCTCCTCTAGTCACCCTTCACAAAAAACAATTTTAATTACAATTGCAAAAACACAAGTACCAGCCACTCCTTTCAGACTCCCAAAAGAAGATGCAAGAGTCAAGCCAGTTATGGAACAAAATAATTTCACAAACCAGAGACTACAAACCATAGGAAAATTGTTGGATAAAATTGAAACCAAAATAGATAGACTTTCCCAACCAAGACCAACAAATAGGGAAAAACCCTTAGTTAACTTCCCAGAGTCTTCCTCTAGTACAATTGCTTTGAAAACAATTTCCACAAGCCAGAAAATAGAATAAGAAAAAACAGTCAATGTTTTACAACACCCAGAAGAATCTCAAACAAAAACAACCTCTACAATAAGAGATACAGAAGGCGAAAGTGGAACAAATTCCATCAGAAAAGTAGAGGAAGCTTTTCAAAACCAAGAGCTCAAATGAATCACAAACAAAAGACTCAACCCAATAACTCTTACTAAAAATTGGTATCCAAGGCCAACACCTCCGGATATTCAATTTGAGGAAAGAAATATCCAAAATCAATTCTCAGTCTTAGTTGATAAACTCTATGAATGTAACATAGATGCATTATTAGAACAAGAACTTTTGAACAAATTACAACACATCTCCATGGTTGCTAATGGTTATATTACCAATCATAACCTCAATCAAACACAAGTTGTTGACCTTTTGGTCATTGGATTTACAGGAATGCCTTATTCCTGGTGAGAAAAACATTTCACTGAACAATCACGAAATGAAATTAAAAATGCAGTCAAAAGAGACGAAGATGGAACATCCATCTTTAATGAGCATATAAGACGAGGAGTCCCATATGTGTTGGAAGTATGCCCACAAAGCCACTCATTTGATGTAATAGCTTTTGGGAATACTTATTGTATTAAACTTTTATATGTTTAATGGAGGGCAAAGCTTATTGCTAATCACTGTTTATTGTATCTTGTGTTTAAACAATAAGGGAATCCAAGGAATGTATTTGATCTAAGAGATAAGTGATCTAAGTAAGTTAGATTTTCGAGACCTTTCTCTTATGTTCATTCCTAAAACGTTCCTAGCCATAGGGTTGCCAATTGGGCATTGACAATCCGCTAAGGTTAGTATGTGTTATGTTGACTCAAGCATGGATATGACAAGTCTCAAGTCATTTAGTGTTGGACACTAAGACAAACACATAGGTGCTTGAAAGAGTAATCAAGTACACTGGACTACGATCAAAACAGAGTTCAAACATACATGTCATGTAAGAACTCGATGGTTACAATATGCAAAGTAGTCCTTTGACCTGAGGCATCATTGATGTCTAATGGTTAGGTCCTTGATCTTTGATCGTGTCAAATGGCGTTCCTTTGGAGTGTCCACGGCATGGTTGGGGTCAAGCTATCTAATCATGTAGACATATGAATGCACAACAAGGGATCTCTAACCTTCCATGGTGGAAGGAGAATACTCTAAGATATGATTCGAGAGTCCTTGGCCAAAGCATATGAATATGACTAAGGAAGTTTGTTTCAAATCTTATTCAAGCGAATCATATAGAGAAGTATCACATTGGATAGTAGACATGAAACAAACTATCACTTAAACAATGTGATTAAGAGTATTGTATTAGAGAAGGACCGTATTGCATTGTAGTTGTAACTGGATAGGTTCTCCAACCACTTCTACTTAGCTTGGGTAACCATGGCATGCTGCTAGGTGTCACTCATGGTTTGTGGAAGCCCTAAAGATTGGCAAACACTAATCTTAAGGGGGAATTGAAATGTGGTTTCAATTCACAATCGATTGTTAAGAGTAACGTCGCCCACTGCCTCGCTAAATGGAACCTAATGGATCGTACACCGAGTAAAGATGAAAGTGAAGTAATTAAATGAAATGGATAAGCAATTAAATAGTTAATTGAAGAATGGTCAAAGTTAATTAATTAGTTAATTAATTATACGAAACGTTCGTATTGGGCTTCTAAGTTGGTTTTGGGTTTCGGGGCACAAAAGTGTTTTGATCCACAAGGCCCATCATGTTTAAGTTGTATGACAACTAAAACAAAATGGGCAATTAGCCAAACCACTTAGAGAGGGCCGGCCAAATATATGGAGGGTAGCAAACTTGTGTTAATTACAAGTTTGCCACTCACTAGAAATGAAGTATAAATTAAACTTTATAGCTTTATTTTCATTTAGGGTTTTCCTTAAGAAATTGGGTGAAACATTTTCTCTCAAAATTTCCAAAAGGGGGCCGGCCACTTAGGGAGAGAAATCTAGCAATTTCTTCTTCCCTAAGTCATCCATTTTATCTTCACAATTTATCTTTGGTGTAGAGACTTGGAGACATCAAATTTTTGGTGTTTTGGAGAACAAATCCTCAAGGAAGCAAGGAGGTGACTTGAAGGCCCTCCACTTGGGTGAATCCCTTGTGTAATCAAGGATGAGCTTCAAGGGTAATGATTCTCTAAATCCTTATTCTCTTTAATGTTGTTAAAGAGTCATGGTTCACCATATACTAGGCTTTGAAAGTCATGGGTTTTATGAATTGTTTTTGAATGCATGTCTAATTTAATTTGTTAATATTTTGAATATGTATTCAAATGTTCTTTAATGTTCTTCACTAGGACATAATTTTTCCTTCAATATGCAATCAACACATTGCTTTTCACCTTTATAGAACATTTCATAGAGACACCTGGTAATGTCACCTCCAGAATTCATGACCAACTTAATAACTTAAGATGTCCAACCCTAAGTGATTTTAGGTGGAACAAAGTTGTCAAAAGATCATATTTCAATTCTGCACAGAAACAGATCTAAAAAAATTAAGACAATTACAAAAAGATAGTATCTCGAAAACCATCAATTTAGTTATTTATTAATTTCTTAAAGGAAGAAATTAATTACAAAAGAATCGAGGAACAATTTGACAAACAAATCTTTGTTACAAACCATTGACAACTTTCAAAAGAAACTTGTTAATGAAATTTGTTCTAACATCTGACACAGAAAACAATACATTGTTAAACTTCATTACAATAAGGAATTCGATGAAAAGAAAATACCAACCAAAGCCCGGCCAATTCAAATGAGTCAAGAAGTTATGGAATTCTGCAGAGTAGAAATTCAAGAACTTCTCAAAAAATGAATAATTAGGAAAAGTAAATCACCACAGTCTTGTCCTGCTTTCTATGTCTAAAAGAATGCTGAATTAGAAAGAGGAACTCCTAAGTTAGTCATTAATTACAAACCTTTTAATGAAGACTTGGAATGGATACGGTATCCAATTCCTAACAAAAGAGATTTAATTAAGAGACTCAGTCCAGCTGTACTCTTCTCAAAATTCGACATGAAGTCTGGATTTTAGCAGATTCAAATTCCTGAGGATGACAAATACAAAACTGCATTTGTCACTCTTTGCGGTCATTATGAATGGAATGTAATGCCATTCGGTCTTATGAATGCACCCAGTGAGTTTCAGAATATCATGAATGAAATATTTAATCAATACAGTCATTTCTCAATTGTTTACACTGACGCTATTCTCATTTATTCCAAATCGATATATGAGCATTGGAAACACTTGAATATGTTTTCTAGGATAATTAAGTCCAATGGATTGGTTATCTTAGCAACCAAAATTAGGTTATTCCAGACCAAAGTTAGATTTTTAGGATACAATATCCACCAGTCAACCATTCAACCAATAGATAGAGTGATTCAATTTGCAGATAAGTTCCTGGATGAAATCACTGACAAAACCCCAATACAGAGATTTCTAGGATCTTTAAATTATGTTGAAGAATTTTATCCACACCTTAGACAGCAATGTAAACCCTTGTTTGATCGTCTAAAAGAAAATCCTTCACCATGGTCCAATACTCATACTTCCATAGTCAAACAAATCAAATCATATGTCAAGACTTTGCCTTGTCTTGGCATTCCAACTCCTAATTCTTTCAAAATTGTTGAAACTGATGCCTCTGATATTGGTTATGGAGGTATTCTCAAATAGTTAATCTCTTCCGAATCTCCTGAACAAATTGTTCGTTTCCATTCAGGCGTATGGAATTTGGCACAAAGTAGTTATAGTACTATTAAGAAAGAAATATTATATATAGTATTATGTATTAGTAAATTTTAAGATGATTTATTATATCAAAAGTTTTTAGTCAGAGTCGATTGTAAATCTGCAAAACATGTTTTACAAAAAGATGATCAAAATATTGCATCAAAACAGATTTTTGCATGATGGCAAGCTATATTAAGTATTTTTTATTTTGAAATCGAATACATCAAAGGTAGTCAAAATTGCATCCCTGATTTCTTAACCAGAGAATTTCTGCAGAGGAATAATGAAAACAAGAATACCTTATCAGAGAAGGCTTCCAGCCACTCTACCACACCACCAGTAAAACAAGAATCAAGCCCAGATTCTTCATCGGCCTTAGCCATTACCAACTGTTTCACTCCCTTAGGTTCGACAATAGGAAACCTTAGGCCAAATTACCAAACACCATGTCCCAATTATCAAACGGCATTAGTCAGTCAATATGATCCTTATTCAACCGCAACATACTAGACATCATCATCCCAATCAGTTAGTTATACCAAAACATCACCTTACGTCAAGAAAAACCCCAATGAATACCTTTTCAGTATCCATTTCAATCTCAATCAAGAACAAGCACCAGAAAAATTAGCCAAAATAATTTTTTTCCGCCCAATTTTCATTACCATCCTTCAGCACTACATAAAACGCTGAACTACAATCAAGCCATCCTTAGTGAAACTGAGTCCATTTAAATCAAACCTCTCTATAGCAAAACCCATGAAAACAAAATCTTTTACCATTCTCCTTACATTGGAAATTTTTTAACTGAATCGGAATGGGGGATCCCCTTTTACAAAACCAAACCTCTTCATACCCAATATGTCAACATTCCCAATGACCATTACAATTATTTTGATTACATTGATGCATGGACTAACATCTTTCTTCATCAAACAAAAGATTTTAGTCATTCCTGGTTCATTAATTTTGACAAGATTTTTAGATTGAATTTTCCTGCATGGCTCCCAAAATGGTGGTCAATTCATGTCTCAACAGCCAGTCTCCTACCAGAAGAACTTATGCAAGTCCTCTCTGCTAGTTTCCAGCAGAAACTTGACAAAAGCCAATTCAACTACATAATTACACTTCTCCCAATTTTCATGGCCAAATACAAAGTCCCGTGGATCATGAAGTGGAATTATGAAGTCGAAACTAGTGAAGTCAATAGAATTAGATCAGTTAACTAGTGGGACAAATTCAACTATCAGAAGACCATCAGTCAGGTCCTCACAGAATTTTCCATTACTCCATCAATTCCAACACAGCCAGCACAACCATCTCTGCCAGCCATCCCGGAACAGTCATTATCGGGTATTAGTCCATTATCATCACTCAAAGGAACAACCAAGTCAACTAGCTCAAAAAGAAAAGGAAAAGCCACCCAACTCAAAGACCTAGCTCAACAATTACTTGCGATGCTCCACACTGAAGAAGAATCAGACTCCGAATCTTCAGATGCATCCTCACAGCAACTAACCAAGTCAACAAGTAAAAAAACACAGTCAGCTAAGTGGGCCAACTACCAGTATTCCCATGACTCATTTGCATAAAGCCATTGATGGGTTGTAAAACCACACACAAATTAAACCCTCTTTTTGACAGTTGTAGTAAAGATGTAAGTAGGGTATCGTTCTAGGCCAGGGATTAGGAGGGATTGCTAATCTACTCTAAATTGATTTAAAAATATTAAACAAGACTCAATGACACAAAACTAGGCTAAAAACTCTAATAACTCAAAACACACTAGAATGACTCAAAACAACTCAAAACAGCCAACTTGACTCGAACTAGACACTAGCGACTGATTTGGACGGAAATTGAATTAAAAGACTCAAAACAATGAAATCTAACTAAATAATACAATTTAACAATGGGGGGGGGGGTTTGGTTTTGACGAGAAATAAAACTAAATCTAAATAACTTGCAAATTTGACAAAAACATGAAATTAAGGTGAACGGATGGGTGACGGACTAACTAGAGGGTTCTTCTCCACACATGACACAATGCAACGTAAATCAATTTTCAGTTGTTCTTTCAATAAATCATAAATCTCAACACTCCAGATTAACCGTGAACAACACTTTCTAATCTTCAAGTTTTCCTTAAATTATTGAATTGGACGGAAAAGCGCATAAAACAATTCAAAACATTCTTCAAAAGTCCCCTACGTGAAAAGCACAATAGAGATACAATCAAAGATCATTAAGCTTTGTGAAAACTATAAACATTGACGAGGCATTCATAACTATGAAAAACATGATACTCTTGCCAAGAATTTACTTAACTCGATTGTGGATAGCAACCTTCACTACTCATGAATATAAGTTCATAACGATTAGGTGAAATTCCCTTATATTCTAGCATCAAATTCATTCATGCAAACAAAGTATGCATCCTTAATCGACATACAAGAATAAGTCATCAATCAAGCAGTTAAGCAAATTGCATTCACAACTCATGAAATCACAACTGAAGGTAATCAATTCATATTACAGATATGTTCATGGCTTTGAATTAACCTCTAGCCAAAATAAATTTAGTTACACATTATTCTTAAATTAAAACAGAAATAAAATATAAGTTTGAGAGGATAAAACCGAATTAGGAGAGTGCACAGATTTGTTTTCGTCTTTTCCTTGCCAAGCTTGCAGTGCCGAGCCCTCTGTGCACTTCCCTGTTTCACCAAATGGCGCTGTCCATTTCCTGGTGCACTGCCCGTCTGTGCGCCAGTCTGTGCGCTGTGCCTTTCTCTGCACTACCGCAAGCTGCTTTGCTATTCACGCTGCTAAGGCAGCCTTGCTAGGTAAGCCGCCTCGCTGACTGCCTCCTCGCGCTGCGCGCTGCATGTGGCAGTTTCTACCTACTGAGCCATGCCTTCCTGGCAGCAAAATGGGGCTGCCCTTATTATTTTTTTCTTCCCTTTTTTCTGGCTGCCAAGGCAGCCTTTTATTCTTTGCGTCTCTGGCAGCTTCTACCTACTGCTGCCCCTTTCTGCCCCTTTCTGGCCGCTTTGCTTTCCTCGAAAACCCTGCACCGTTGGCAGCTTCACCAGCGTGCTGCTCTGCTCCTGCATGGCAGCTTCTCTGCCTACCGCTGCCTTCTGGCAGCTATATTTTCTGTCCCCTCGTTTCTTCTCGTTACACGCTGCCTTTGCAGCTTGCTATCTTCTGTTTTATGCCCTTTTTCTTCTGCGCAGCTGCCTTCGCTGCCAGCTGCCTTAAAATGCACTGCCCCACGTTATTTTGCACCGAGTATCCCCTTCTAGCTGTTCTTTTATTTCTTTTTGCCGTGCCATGCTGCCTTTCTTTTTATGCTTTCTTTTATTCCATGTGTTTGCTTTCCTGTCCGTGCCTCTCAAATGGGCGCTGCCCTGGATGCCTTTTATTATTCTTGCCAACCTATTCACATTCATGCACTGCCTTGCTGCCATGTAGCTTTTCTATTTTATTTTTCATACAAAACAAACCAACCCAATTGCTAAGTGAGTAAGGCAGTTTTGACGAATTTGACACTTAAAATTTCACTTATTCTATTTTTATTTTCTTTGCATGACAAATCTTATAAACACAAAAATAAAGTAAATAGCTCAAAAATATAAGGAACTAACTAAGAAAAGACGAGAGAATTTGATGTAAAATATATATAAATATAATCCGATCAAATACCCCCACACTTAGCTTTTGCTAGTTCTCGAGCAAAACAAAGAAAACATGAACAAGTAGTAACATGAAAAACATTAGCTTCCCCCTATGTGACCCTCATAGAATTTCATTCGAGAACACAAATCATCAAGAACCATAGCTAGCACCAAATAAGCTAATCCAAGATCATCTTCCTTATTCAAATATTAGCAATAATCTTTAAATCATCATTGAAGTGTAGTGTGTGAAATAGCCACGCTAATGCAATTTCAAGTTTTTATTTTTATTTTTTTAAAATCACCATATGCAAACTAGCGACCCTCTCACGGGACATACACTCAATCACACATGTGTTTAGTTTTAATATGTTTCGCTCAAAGAATCAAATGTGAAAGTTCTACCATAAGCTTGCATAAAGATCACTTCTCCACAATCATAATTGCAAAACTTAAATCAAGAGGACTTTTATTGGATGTAATGAGGCTTAGGGAGAGGGTTATTGAAATGAAAGAATAGGTAAACACAAGTTCCAAGCTACATTGCAAGCAATTCTTTTGTTGAGATTTATAAGAACTCAAACTCTCCAGCGATTTTTAATATCTCCAACCACACCCTTAAACTGAAACTTTAAAAACTTTTTATTTTCTTTGTATACAATCTTTCTTTTTCTTTTTCTTTTCTTTTTCTTTTTTTTTTCTTCTTTTTTTTCTCATTTTTTTTTAAATTAATACAAACATGAAATACCCCCACACTTATTCTTTTGCCAAACTCCTTCAAAGTTCTTCCCAAACATTTCTTATAAGACAATCTCACATTGCTCACTAGCTCGCTTGGAAAGGGTAAGGAAAAATGTTTGAAGTATAAGGGTAGACATATCTGGTGATAAGAAATAAAACGCTCAACATATACAGCTCAAATTGGCAATCTAATGATATCATTTTTCTTTGGGAACATGGTTATTTGGGCCATAGTGGTAAACCTAATGCCTCTATCATTTTCAAGTTCATGCAATCAATGACAAATATTTCGAAAGATCGTTACGCAAATTCTAGAGATGTACCTCACATAAGTTCATCACACATGAAAGAATAGGAGTGTATGAAAAATGCACACACTTTCAATAGGCTCAAAAACTCACATAGGATGTATATGGTCACTAAATTCACATATGAAGCTTTAAGTCATGCTTTAGTTTCACATCAACAAGGCTATGTGCATTTGGTTTTTTTCAAGAATGATCAAACATGTACAATACTAACAAGAGAATTAGGAATTTCACAAAACACATGTTAACTAAGTTCTTGATCACCATGGTTCAAATTTGATCCAGTTATATCATTGGGTCGGGAAACTAACCAAAATCTAATTCAAAAGAATAAGGAAAACAAGACAATATTTTTGGATTTTTAAATCTTCCGATAAATTTAAATTTAATTTATTTAAAAGAAACACAAAACTAATTAAGAAAACAAAAAACAACAACACAGAAACAAATGAAACCAGTTCGTAGTCGAAGGTACAAAAAATTTCAATTTGGTCATTTTTTATACTCTTTACCCCCACACTTAAACTGGACATTGTCCCCAATGTCATAAAACATTATAATGCAAAATAAATATAAAAATAAAATGACTAAATAATAAGAAACAAAATAAAGCAATGGACTGAAAACTTCCCTAATTTGCAGTAAAATCAAGTGATGACCCCCAAGCTTAAATTCTGCAATCAACTTCAAGGGTGGAAATAACAAAAAATTCCTGCAAAGAAAAGAAATAAATCAGTTAAGCACGCAAGAAAATGTAGAAAATGCAAACAAAAAAATTGAAAATGACAATAAAAGACAATGAATAGAACTAATAGGTGATCATTGGTTGTGCTTGTTGATTTTCCACAGCTTTCTTCTTGAACTGGATGAGACTTTTTTCTTGCAAGTGATCCTCAGCTTAGTTGAGGATGAATCAGCACGTTATCTCCACACACTTCAAGTAATCAGGTCTCCATGCAGGTGTGCATCTTCTTGAGTTCTTGGATCAATTCAGACTCATCATGCTCTTCGATGCAACTTAGACTCCTCCTGCTTCGTCTGTGAGATACTTTTGCTTTTGAAGAAGTACCTCAACACATGTTTATTTTTGAAGTGGGCTGGGAGGGGTCTGAGATGAGTACTCGAGAGCAAGACTAGGTAAGCAATCAGGATCTCTCTTTCTCCCTGTTCTTCAGATGAAGGTGAGGAGAAAACATGATATGAGATACTTTTGCTTTTAACCTTCATGATATGAAATACTTTTGCTCTCGATGATTTGTTTTCTGAGGTGCTCCAAAGGATGAAGAATACTGAGTAACTCGAGAGGTTTCTTTGAGAATACATTCTCGGAGATGAAAAAGTGTTAAGTGAGTCTGCCTTTGCTATGGAAGGCGAAGGTAGATACTTATAGGAATTTCTTCACAACCGGAACTATTCTCTTACTCTTGTCGGCAGCCGGTGGATGGATGAACAGTAAGGGTTACGCGCTTTCTGACAAAGCTACCCCGCAATTCCCGCAAAGCTGAAAGTGCATGTGACGAGTGACGACACGTCTGGAAAAATCGTGGATCGGCTCGTGGTTTCTGAGCAAGCCCGACTTTTGATAAAAGAGTCCGGTTTTTGAGAAATGAGCGTCTCTTCGATTTGCGTTCAGACGCCTCTTCGATTTCTGAGTATTGCCTTTTCGATTTCTGAGGAACGCCTCTTCGATTTCTTCTTTTTATAGAGGCACGAATTTTGTTTCACAGCACACTTGAACTGCCTCCTGTAAACACTCATTTCTTGCACTTCTGCAATCTTAATCTTTCCGATCTCTTCTTTCTCAACACCTTCCGAAAATGTCTTGCCCCTCTGACCGTCGCCTTAACTTGAATGTCGGGGAAGACGATGACTTGTCTTCTCCGAACAACATTTGGCATCCGTCCTTCATATCCCCCAATGGTCCTCTTACAGTTGGGGACTCAATAATGAGAAACGATATAACCGCTACGGTGGTTGCTAGAAATCTTCTTACTCCAAGAGACAATAGGATGTTATCCAAGTGGTCAGACGAGCTGGCTGTTCAGGACTCTCTGGCTCTCAGCGTCCAGTGTGCAGGCTCAGTTTCAAACATGGGCCAACGCCTTATTGCACGTTCTCGTCAGGTTGAGTCTCTGATGGCTGAGGTGGCTAGTCTTCGGCAAGAGGTCAGAGGACTCAAGAACGAGAATAAGGAGTTGCACATGCTCGCAACTAGTTACTCAACAAGTATGAAGAGGAAGCTAGACCAGCTGCAGGAGTCGGACGTTCGGATTCAGAGTGATCATCAAAGGTTTATGGCGTTACTCCCGAGGTCTATGTTGCCTTCGTCATCTGGAGTTGCACCAAGTGTTGAGGCTCCGGAGAATCCAACTCTGGCGCTTCGTCTTTCCGGAGCTCCGTCGACTTCTGAGGCACCACCTGACCAATGACCAATGAATGCTATTAGTTCACATCATTGTAAAATATTTCTGCTTTTTTTTTTTCAAGCAGCTATCATTTCCAAAAAAAAAAAATCAATGTAAAAACGTCCACGAAAATCCAAATCTTACTTATCCTACCCCATACTTAAAATAAACCTTGCCCTCAATGCTTTAAACACAAACTAAACAAAAATCAACCAAATAACACAACTAACTAAACAAAACAAAATGAAAGTAGTGAAAAGAAGGGTGTAAGAATGCAAATCTGATTTGGTTAGCAATTCCAAAGTCTCCCTTCGTTGAATGCATGGGTTGCCTCCCAAGAAGCGCTTGCTTTTACGTCTTGCAGTCGGACGAAACTTTCCATTAAACTCCCCTCGGCTCCACAGCATGGAATTTATCTTTCAATGGGAGGTGATACTTGAAATGATCCGGCAATGGTTTAAATTCAAGAGTGGGTGCCTGAATCATCAAAATCAGCATGTTAGTATAAAACAAAATTAAAATTGGAGAAGATGGCTTACTTTCTTTCTCCGACACAAACTCAATGACAAACACTACGTCCTTGAACGTTTTAGGGACTTTGCACTTGGCCATATTGACTATGATGGTTGTGGCTTGTCACGTGTCATAAAATTCAACTTCTTTGGGTTTGATTGTCTCATGCACATCCTCTTTGATGCATTCTACACATTCTTCAGCCACTTCGATATCTTGAATCTTTCTTCTTGGTGTACAACTCTCTTTAAGCAATTCAACACAATCTGGAACTTGATTTGGTACAGCAAGAATTGGGATATCACTTTGGACCTTTGGAAGAGCTTCCACAATGTCTTTTTCACTCTCTTTGATATTTGGAATCAAAAACTTGCGAGGAAAAGGGACATTTGGTGGAATGGGGTTAGAATGAATTGAACTTAGAACTTCCTCACCTGAGTTGGACGGCATAGGGATTTGAGGAGCTTGCAGCAAGAATTCTTCTAAACTACCTAGGTCGTCCTCCTCCTCTTCTTCTTGCAGCAGCAATTCATCCACGTTTTGGCTATGTTTGAACGGTTCTGGGACAGCTTCATCTTCCATATCACTTTTCAAAGTGATGGCTTCATCGATTTCAACATCTCCTATTGAATTTGCAATGTTGGAATTGGAGAGTTCACGTTGCTCTTGAATCTGCGCCATGAATTCCACAATCTGCCCAACTTGCATATCCAATTCGTCCACTCTTTTGACTCGGTCTTGCATCTCTTTGTTCTGATTTTCTACTCCCTGATTCAAAGAGGTGAGTAAGTTATTAAACGTATTATTATCCAAAGACGTACCTGAATTGAATTGGGTAGATTGTTGTGGTGGCTGTGATGGTTCATATGGCCATTGATAGAACTCCTCATATGGCTGCAATTGTTCTTCTTTTTGTGAACCCTGCGTCAAAGAGATTAGTCCTTCAAGAATTTTATTATAATTCATGGGCATACTTTGATTCGATTGGAATTGTTGTGGGGGATGCTGTGGTGGCTGCATAGGTCTTGAATAGAACGCTTCATCTAGCTGCCAATATCCATTTTGTTGAACTTGTTGCGGTTCTCCCCACATATAATCTGAATGATCTCTCCAATCCGAATTGTAAGCGTTGGAAAACATGTTGCCCCTTGATTGGCTATGACCTTGATATCCCCAAACATCTTCATTTGCAGAAAATTGAGGACACTTAACTAGACTCAAATAACTATTAATTGATTTTAAAATATTAAACAAGACTCAAAAACACAAAACTAGGAAAAAGACACTTAACTAGACTCAAATAACTCAAAACAAAGAAATCTAACTAAATAATACAACTTAACAATGGGGGATTGAGTTTTGACGATAAGTAAACCAAACCTAAATAACTTGTAGATTTGACAAAAACATGAAATTAAGGTGAAAGGATGGATGACGGACTAGCTAGAGGGTTCTTCTCCACACATGACACATATGCAACGTAAATTAATTTTCAGTTGTTCTTTCAATAAATTATAAATCTCAACACTCCAGATTAACCGTGAACATCACTTTTTTAATCTTCAAGTTTTCCTTAAATTATTGAATTGGACGGAAAAACGCATACAACAATTCAAAACATTCTTCAAAAGTCCCCTACGTGAAAAGCACAATAGAGATACAATCAAAGATCATTAAGCTTTGTGAAAACTATAAGCATTGATGAGGCATTCGTAACTATGAAAAGCATGATACTCTTGCCAAGAATTTACTTAACTCGATTGTGGATAGCAACCTTCACTACTCATGAATATAAGTTCATAACGATTAGGTGAAATTCCCTTATATTCTAGCATCAAATTCATGCATGCAAACTAAGTATGCATCCTTAATCGACATACAAGAATAAGTCATCAATCAAGCAGTTAAGCAAATTGCATTCACAACTCATGAAATCACAACTGAAGGTAATCAATTCATATTACAAATATGTTCATGGCTTTGAATTAACCTCTAGCCAAAATAAATTTAGTTACACATTATTCTTAAATTAAAACAGAAATAAAATATAAGTTTGAGAGGATAAAACCGAATGAGGAGAGTGCACAGATTTGTTTTCGTCTTTCCCTTGCCAAGCTTGCAGTGCCGAGCCCTCTGTGCACTTCCCTGTTTCACCAAATGGCGCTGCCCATTTCCTAGTGCACTGCCCGTCTGTGCGCCAGTCTGTGCGCTGTGTCTTTCTCTGCACTGCCGTAAGCTGCTTTGCTATTCACGCTGCTAAGGCAGCCTTGCTAGGTAAGCCGCCTCGCTGACTGCCTCCTCGCGCTGCGCGCTGCATGTGGCAGCTTCTACCTACTGAGCCGTGCCTTCCTGGCAGCAAAATGGGGCTGCCCTTATTTTTTTTTTTTTCTTCCCCTTTTTTCTGGTTGCCAAGGCAGCCTTTTATTCTTTGCGCCTCTGGCAGCTTCTACCTACTGCTGCCCCTCTCTGGCCGCTTTGCCTTCCTCGAAAACCCTGCACCGTTGGCAGCTTCACCAGCGTGCTGCTCTGGTCCTGCGTGGCAGCTTCTCCGCCTACCGCTGCCTTCTGGCAGCTATATTTTCTGTCCCCTCGTTTCTTCTCGTTACACGCTGCCTTTGCAGCTTGTTATCTTCTGTTTTATGCCCTTTTTCTTCTGCGCAGCTGCCTTCGCTGCCAGCTGCCTTAAAAGGCACTGCCCCACGTTATTTTGCACCGAGTACCCCCTTCTAGCTGTTCTTTTATTTCTTTTTGCCGTGCCATGCTGCCTTTCTTTCTATGCTTTCCTTTATTCCATGTGTTTGCTTTCCTGTCCGTGCCTCTCAAATGGGCGCTGCCCTGGATGCCTTTTATTATTCTTGCCAACCTGTCCACATTCATGCACTGCCTTGCTGCCATGCAGCGTTTCTATTTTATTTTTCATACAAAACAAACCAACCCAATTGCTAAGCGAGTAAGGCAGTTTTGACGAATTTGACACTTAAAATTTCACTTATTCTATTTTTATTTTCTTTGCATGACAAATCTTATAAACACAAAAATAAAGTAAATAGCTCAAAAATATAAGGAACTAACTAAGAAAAGACGAGAGAATTTGATGTAAAATATGTATAAATATGATCCGATCAGCCATGTGAAAATTTAGTCATCTTTCCAAATTCACCATGTGTAGCGTTTAGGTGTTATTCGCACGGAAGTGTTCATGCAATATTCGCGCCAATAATTCCGACAAAGCATGGAATTGTTCAGTTTGCTAGCACATTTCCACCAATGATTCTAACAAAGTTTGGAGTCATTCAATCATCCATCCAGTGGTTCCACAGTAAATGCAGCAAATATTCCAACAAATTTCACTGTTCATCAATAGTGAAAGTAAGTCATCATTCATCAATAGTGGAAGCAAGTCATCATTCCAATTGTGAAAGCAAGTCTTCCAAGACCTTTTCCAAGTCTGGAAGATGAGTCTTCGAAGGATGAAAAGTTCCAAGTTTGGATTTTCCACAATCAAGCAAAAATTCTTTCTTTGAGTTCATACTGTACCCAAAGAAATCAACAATTGTAAAAACTTTTAATTCTAGAATGTTAATGATGCTTGTGTGCACCAATATCCTTTTCATTAGTCATTTTCTTATTTGCAGACTTAATTGTCAGTAAATCAATTGTAAGTTCTAGTGTAAGTTTTGCAATAAAACTTATTTTCAAATTATATTTGCATCATTACTTTGAATTCATTATGAAGAATATTTTCATAACAACTAATTTTGAATGGCATAAAATTCTTACACACAGTCAAATCATCGAGTACCTCAAGTTCAAAGTAAACACAGATTAATCATTTGTCCAATTTTTTCTATTTGTTTATACCAATTGGTTTCATGGCATATTTAATCCTGGTTATCCTTCACACCAAATTTCCAGCAATTCAATTAACAGTTCATTCAATTATAATCATCATTGTCCTTGGTTTAATTGTCCTCATTGTTTTTATAATTAGTTCCGTGTCTTTTGGTATTAGAGCTAAGTGAGTGTTAATTGAGTTATCATCTTTATAATCATCTTCATATAATCATTTTTTTGCTTTCATTTATAGTTTATCTTATTTGTTAACCTTCTAAGTAAGATTGTTTACAATAAATCGAAACAGTAGGACGTGTTCCAAACAATAAGTCCATAGGATTGGCATGACTAGATCGCATGAGCGGAGATGGAGCTTAGCAAATACGCGAGGAAGGCAATAGCCAGTAAGATTTCTGTCTTTTGAAAGCCTGCATTTTGAGCAATATGAGTAGATTATTTAGATCTAATTCAACTGCTAGCACTAGCTCTAGCTCCAGATCTAGTCTAGGTAGAATTCCAGACATAGTAAATGGAGAAGAAAAATTAGAATTTCAGACAGATGACAGTGTCGACTTTGGAGATTGGAATATCCCCAAGGTTTCTAGTAAAAACATTTACCAAAAGAAATGGTCAGTCGCCTACTTTAGAAGTGAACACCACGTCAAAACAGTTGAAAAAGCTTATGCTCTTAGTAAAGAACATGAAACTTGTCAATTATTCACACCATAACAAATCAAAACTCATAGAAACGATGCTTACAATTACATCCACATAGGTCTAGTCCAAATAGCAGTCAAGGCCTTAACAAGAAGAGTCAAATCTTTACAATGGACCAATTGATTTTGATTGTTTTCCAGTTCTCACAATAAGTCTTTTAGATCCCCACATGCTGAAAGCACTTACATTAAACATAAAAACTTTAGGGAACCAAGTCTTTGAAGGAGTCCAACCATTAGCTTTAATTTTCAGATTCTACTACTAGTATAGTGGGTCGAGGTCAAGATTTAATCAATTCCTTAGTCAACAAGAAATTAAATGGAGTAGAAACAAGTTCAACAGTCACCCAATAAGAATTAATCAATGTCCTAATCAACATAAAACTAAAGTCAATAGAAACAGCCTCTCAGGTGACTCGCCTAAGATACCAGCCCAATACTCAGGACCAAGGAGAACAAACCTCTCCAACAGACTTTGACTTCGAAGCAAGTCAAATCAACCACCAATTACTCGTTCTAAACAAACCATTCAAAATTCGATGGAGGAAACTCATTGCTGACATCGAAGCAACAAAAAATATTCCCCGTAGGAATATTTTTAGAAACAAATATACAAAAGAACAAAATTTGGACATTTACAATAAATGGACCAATTTCATGAAAAAACACAGATTTGAAGTATTTTTCTTCGATTTTGTTGAAAAATATTATGAGTCTGAAAAGAAATTAGAAGTTATCACCAAAGAAAATTGGGTCAAGGAAAATAAAACCATAGTCTCTTCTAGTCACCCTCCACAAGAAACAATTTTAATTACAACTGCAAAAATACAAGTCCCAGTCACTCCATTCAAACGTCCAAAAGAAGATGCAGGAGTCAAGCCAATTATTAAACAAAATAATTTCACAAACCAGAGTCTACACATCATAGGAAAATAGTTAGACACAATTGAAACCAAAATAGATAGACTTTCTCAACCAAAACCAACAAATAGGGAAAAACCCTTAATCAACTTCCCAGAGCCTTCCTCTATCACAATCACTTTAAAAACAATTTTCACAAGCCAGAAAATACATCAAATGTTACAAGAGTTAAAACAAGAAAAAACATTCAATGTTTTACAACACCCAGAAGAATCTCAAGCAGAAATAACCTTTGCAATATGAGATTTAGAATGCGAAAGTGAAACAAATTCCATCAAAAAAGTAGAAGTTTTTCAAAACCTTGAACTCAAACAAATCCCAAACAAAAGAGTCAACCCAACAACTCTTACCAAAAATTGGTATCCAAGGCCAACATCTCCGGATATTCAATTTGAGGAAAGAAACATCCAAAATCAATTCTCAGCTCAGCTGATAAACTCTATGAATGGAACATAGGTGGATTATCAGAACAAGAACTTTTGAACAAATTACAACACATCTCCATGGTTGCTAATAATCATATTACCAATCATAACCTCAGTCAAACACAAGTTGTTGACCTCTTAGTCACTGGATTTACAGGAATGCTCCATTCCTATTGGGAAAAACATCTCACTGAACAATCAAGAAATGAAATTAAAAATTGAGTCATAAGAGACAAAGATGGAACACCTATCTTTGATGAACATATAGGACAAGGAGTCCCAGATGCAGTCAACACACTACTTTTCACCATTATAGAACATTTCATAAGGACACTTAGTAATGTCACCTCCAAAATTCATGACGAACTTAGTAACTTAAGATGTCCAACCCTAAGTGATTTTAGGTGGTACAAAGATGTTTTCATGTCCAGAGTCATGCTTAGAGAAGATAGTAATCAACAATTTTGGAAAGAAAAATTCATTAATGGATTACCAAATCTATTTGCTCACAAAATCTGAAATGTTTTAGTTACTGACGAAGGTATCATACCATATCATACCCTTACTTATGAAAATATTATTAATATTATCCAAAAAGAAGGATTGAAAATGTGTATTGATATGAAAATCACAAAAAAAAGTCAACAATGACAAGTCAATAGCCAAATATGAATTAGGAACATTTTGTGAACAATATGTATTTCCTCCTATTGCTCCATCCAACAAAAAGATAAAAATCAGAAGCTTGCAATAGATACCCAAATAGGTACTCTAGTAGGAGACATCCCAAATATAACAAATTAAAAAAATAAGACTTTTGAAACAAATAAATTTTATGTGAAACCCAAGTCAAACAAGTGGAAGAGGAAACCCTCAGAAAAATTCCACTCCAAAAACCAAGAACAAAAAGGAAAATGCTACAAGTGTGGCAAATTTGGTCATTATGCAAATAAATGTAGAGTATAAAAAAAACAATCAACCAGTTGAAAATCTCTGAGGAAGAGAAAACCTAGCTAATCTAAGTCTTAAAATTGAGAGACACAGACCATAGTCAATCCGAAGATGATTTAAGTTCTAATTCGTCTTCTTCCAGTGATTACTCACATAGTATTTCATCCCCCGACATTAAGATAGGATGTACAGATCCTTGTTGCAAAAAGATTTCAGTCCTCAATAAACAAGAAGAACAAGAAGATCTTCTTATTGAATTAATCAGTAAAGTAGATGACCCTGAGTTCAAATCATTTTATTTAAAAAAGCTCAAGAAATTAGTATCTCAAGAAGAAGCCAGTACTAGTCAACCCCAAGTAACCCCAAAAATCAGTCTTAGCACAACCCTAGAAAGGTTCAATAAGTATAAGAAAGAAATTACAGTTAAAGATTTACAAGGAGAAGTAAATAAAATCAAAGATAAGATTAGGTTTCTAAAATTAGAAAACCTAGAAATTCATTCACATCTCAGTAGCATTCAATCACAAGAGTTTCTTAGAAAAAGTGACATCCAATCCCCATCAGATGAAGAATAAAATAATTCTTCATCCGATTAACAATTTAAACCTGAAGAAAATTCAACATATAACTTGGTTGGATTATTACAAAAAATTAGAATCCAAAAATAGTATTCTAAAATAAAAATAATAATTGAAGACTTTTAGTTAGACACAATTGCCTTAATTGACTCAGGAGCAGACTTGAATTGTATTCAAGAAGGTTTAATTCCCACTAAATATTTTCATAAATCAACAGAAATTTTTAGTGCAACAAATCAGTCACCAATGCAATTAAAAAATGAAATCCCAAAAGCCCATGTTTGTAAAAAAATGTTTGTTTTAAAACCCCATTTTGTTTTGATTAAAAATATTTCAGACCCAGTCATTTTAGGTCTCCCTTTCATAGCTCTTTTATATCCCTTCAAAGTACACCATAATCGCATAACCACAAAAATGCTAGGTCAAAACATCACATTTCATATCTGCATGGAAACATATCTCAAAAAATTAAGACAATTACAAAAAGATAGTACCTCGAAAACCATCAATTTAGTCACCAATAAATAACAACAAATTAATTTCTTAAAGGAAGAAATTAATTACAAAAGAATCGAGGAACAATTTGACAAACAAATCCTTGTTACAAACCATTGACAACTTTCAAAAGAAACTTGTTAATGAAATTTGTTCAGACATTCCCAATGCTTTTTGGCACAGAAAACAACACATTGTTAAACTTCCTTATAGTAAGGAATTTGATGAAAATAAAATACTAACCAAAGCCCGACCAATTCAAATGAGTCAAGAAGTTATGGAATTCTACAAAGTAGAAATTCAAGAACTTCTCAAAAAAGGAATAATTAGGAAAAGTAAATCACCAATCAGTTAGTTACACCAAAACATCACCTTATGTGAGAAAAATCCCATCGAATACCACCTTTTTAGTATCCCTTTCAATCTCAATCAAGAACAAGCTCTAGAAAAATTAGCCAAAATAGTTTTTCCACCCAATTGCCATTACCATCCTTCAGCACCGCAAAAAACACTGAAATATTATCAAGCCATCCTTAGTGAACCTGAGTCCTTTTAAATCAAACCTCTCTATAGCAAAACCCATGAAAACAAAATCCTCTACTATTCTATTTACAATGGAATTTTTTTAACGAAATCTAAATGGGGAATCCCCTTTTACAAAACCAAACCTCTTCATACCCAATATGTCAAGATTCCCAACAACCATTACAATTATTTTGATTACATTGATTCATGGACTAACATCTTTCTTCATCCAACAGAAGATTTTAGTCATTCCCAGTTCATTAATTTTGACAAAAGTTTCAGATGGAATTTTCCTGCATGGTTCCCAAAATGGTGGTTAATTCACGGCCCAATAGCCAGTCTCCTACCAAAAGAACTTATGCAAGTCCTCTCTACCAGTTTCCAGCATAAATTTGACAGAAGCCGATTCAACTACAGAATTGCACTTCTCCTAATTTTCATGGCCAAATACAAAGTCCCGTGGATCATGAAGTGGAATTATGAAGTCGAAAATGGTGAAGTCAATAGAATTAGATCAGTTAAGTGGTGGGACAGATTCAACTATCAGAAGACCACCAGTCAGGTCTTCACATAATTTCCCATTACTCCATCAATTCTGACATAGCCAGCACAACCATCTCTGCCAGCCATCCTAGAGCAGTCATTATCGGACATCAGTCCATCATCATCACTCAAAGGAACAACCAAGTCAACCAAGTCAACTGGCTCAAAAAGAAAGAAAAAGCCACTCAACTCAAAGACTAGCTTAACAATTACTTGCAGAAGCAGCGATGCTCCACACTGAAGAAGAATTAGACTCTAAATCTTCTGATGCATCCTCACAACAACCATCCAAGTCAACAAGTCAAAAACCACAGTCAGCTAAGTGGGCCGACTACTAGGATTCCCAGGACCTATTTGCATAAAGCCATGTGAAAATTCAGTCATCTTTCCAAATTCACCATGTGAAGCGTTTAGGTGTTATTCGCACGGAAGTGTTCGGGCAATATTCACACCAATAATTCCAACAAAGCATGGAATTGTTCAGTTTGCCAACACGTTTCCACCAATGATTCTGACAAAGTTTGGAGTCATTCAATCATCCATCCCGTGGTTCCACAATAAATGCAGCAATTATTCCAACAAATTTCACTGTTCATCAATAGTGAAAGCAAGTTATCATTCATCAATAGTGAAAGCAAGTCATCATTCCAATTGTGAAAGCAAGTCTTTCAAGACCCTTTCCAAGTCTATAAGATGAGACTCTGGAGGATGAAAGGTTCCAAGTTTGGATTTTCCACAATCAATCAAAAATTCTTTCTTTGAGTTCACATTGTACCCAAAGAAATCAACAATTGTAAACACTTTTAATTTTAGAATGTCAAGGATGCCTTCATGCACCAATATTCTTATCATTAGTCATTTTCTTACTTGCTGACTAAATCGTCAGTAAATCAATTATAAGTTCTAATGTAAGTTTTGCAATACAACTTATTTTCAAATTATATTTGCATCATTACTTTGAATTCATTATTTTCATTATGAAGAATATTTTCATAACAACTAATATTGAATGGCATAAAATTCTTACACACAGTCAATTCTTCGAGTACCTCAAGTTCAAGGTAAACACAGATCAATCATTTGTCCAATTCTTTCTATTTGTTTATACCAATTGGTTTCATGGCATATTTAATCCTGGTTATCCACCACACCAAATTTTCAGTAATTCAATTAACAGTTTATTCAATTCTAATCATCATTGCCCTTAGTTTAATTGTTCTCATCGCTATTATCATTAGTTCCTATATATATACGGAATAGGATCCTATCCAAATTCTTTTTGTGAAAATTTTAGAGATCATTTCATCGTGTCCATTCATCTATTATCATGCGGCTAGAAATCATTTTGAATTTTTTTATTTATAATTGAACACAAACAATATCTGATAAAAACTGGCCGTACGATATATGATGAACGGACACGATGAAGTGATCATCGAGATTCTCACAAAGAAGATCCTCATCCTATATACACAACATCGATGGGATCCTTCACTTTATTCAATTCTTTACGTAAATGTTTACAAGAATGTGGAGGTATTTTTTTCACATAGGTGCTGAATACGTAAAAATATATGTATCTGAGTTGAGAATTCAGAAGCCACACTACCAATAACCAATCCAGGAAACTAAACCTTATTAACGAATAATGAATGCAGAAATTAATTTTTCTGTATAAGGTTGAACAGTTTTTTCAAATTTATAAGTACGAACCAGAGAGATGATGATGACGAGATTTATGAGATTGATCTACAAAACAGAAAGAAAAATGTAAACTTTAGTTTATAAGGAGGCAAATGCATTAGGTGAACGTATAGTTTCTAAATTAATTATTAAGAATTTTAATTAATCTCAATGAATAAAGAGGAAATATTCAACAATTTAATGTAAATGAAAAAAATGAAGCGAAACATTTGAGAGGGTATCTGCAAGAACTTACTCTAGAATATCTTTCCAGTAGGATTCACTTGTTTCATGATCCATGAGTTTCTCCCAAGCGTCAAAGATGGCAGTGGAAGAAGTCCCCGGAGATACTGCTGCCGATGAAAATGCAGGAGGTGGTTGGTTCGAGGTCTGCACGAGGTTTGCACATATATATCACCATAACAACTACTGCTCATGTTCTCCTGATCGGTACCATTGCTACTAATACCTCCTTGTGCACCAAACCCACCTTGAAATCCTTCAAACAAGTTAGAAATCACTTGGAAGCCATCGACTTTATCAGCCTGCTGGTTCCATTTTTGACCGCTTAGTATGGTATTTGCACCACTCATATTCCCTCCCCCAAGCAGATGAAGACTGTGAGAACCAAAATGACTATTAGTAGTAGTGTTCATCACGTCTGCAATAATTTTTAGGAGGAACACTACTATTACTTGGGCTCGCGACTGGCATCATGTATAAACATTGAAGTAATTGCATTTTGGCAAGTTGGGCAGCACCCACTGCTGCTTGCAGGCTCATGGCATTGTCCCAAGGACTAGTCATCATGTTCGAGTTGCCAACACTTGCTGCTCTGAGCAACCATGGAAGGTTGAGAAGGTGATTGAGGTCAGTCATTGGCTTATGGGTGTTTGGATCAATCCCCATGTGCAGGAGCTTCTTTCTCAGTGGGTGTTCCAGTAATTCTTGATTTCGTTATCCGTTTTCCCTGGTAGATGAGTTGCAATCTTTGACCAGCTGAAAAAACAAGCAACGTAGACCTTTAATTAATTAGTTTCACAAATTAATTTTACAAATTTATATAGAGGAAACTTAATTTATATGTGAATTGTGATGGATGGAGAAAATTAATTAGCATACTTGTTTCTAAGAACTGAATGAAGATTGATGATAACTTGTTCTTCCCCCTTCGGAGAACTTTTCCTCTCTTAATATCAGGCCTCAGGTAATTTGTCCACCTTAATCTGCAACTCTTGCCACACCTGCTGAGGCCAGCAAGCTTGGGGAGAGCACTCCAGCTTCCATGACCATTTCTTCTAATATAATCCGTCAATTTTGCATCTTCGTCCATTGTCCAGCGACCTTTCTTCAAACTGTTCTCTTCATCACAACAAAGGGATCTAACCATTGTGCTAATATTAATACACAAACAGGGAAAAGGGTAAGAAGATTGATTGATTCTATGAATAGTTTTGGACATGTATATATTTTTGAGACGTGCTGGTTTTTTAGGTGCAAGGAAGATGTAGTTCAAAGAGTGATGTCATTTCATTCTTTTCCTCGTTAGGATATATTTCTTAGCTCCATGAAACGAGAAATGACGATTGATGAGGAAGCAACCTTGAAAGTTAAAAACCATTTAGAAAATAAGATGACACCATAATTATCAGGATAGAGGTCATCAATGAGACAAAATGGTCGACAAATTTTCGTAAAGCCACCAGTCAGATTTTCATTGGATATAGAATGCCAGAAGAATAAGGTGGCGTACCTAGGATTCAAGGTTTGGATTGTGTTTATGTTTTGTGACAAAAAACTGAAAGGCACGCGACAACGTGACATGAAGAAAAGCAGATGGAAAATATACAGATTGTGCGCTACTTGAGAAGATGTGCTGTCATTGACTGTTGTTGTCCACATAGTAAACTAGTATTAGAATTGATTGCAATGACACCAGAAATTTGACATTTTTTTTTCTTCTCAGGGAATGGTAGTGTTCAATTTTTTTATGTCGCTTCGTTGATGATGTTGTAGACATGCAAATTTCGGTGACAATAAATGATCACCAAACACATTAAATTTTGGCATGCGAGGGCTTACGTGACATATGCCTCATCAAGACCGGAAATTAATATTTGATTTTAATTAAAGCAAATAGAAATGCCAAATTGGGCAAGATTGATTATTTAATTTTTATTTAAACTAAATAATTGATTTATTGATTGATTAATGAAAATAAATCACGAACCAAGCCACAAATCAATTCCAAATTCATCCATGGGCAAGGCTTGGAAAGGCTATAAATACAAGGCCCCAAGGCAAAGGAAAGAGATAAAAAAATCATTCAAGCACCCAAATCCCCAAAACACTTAGAAAAATTTAGAAAGTTCTTTGTGTTCTTCATCAAACTTTCAAAGAATCATTAAGCACTACTACTCGTGCTGATCCTTCAAATCGCCATAAGACCAAAACCTTGCGGCAACTGTTCATCCAAGACCAAGTCATCGCGACCCTTGGATCAACAACCTACACATCCACACATCTTTCGGAGATTGAATCAGATGAAACTTGTAAACAAAGATTGTAACCCTACAAATTCAGTAATACAAGTTTATTTTTGTACACATGTTCTTGTTTCATTTGTCATAGGAATTTCGTGTTTACAAATTTGGCATGCTTAGTGGAACTATCTTTGCTTCTCATCTCTTTCTTCGTTCGACGAACAAACACCAACAAAATCAATGGCATCAAAGAAGGGTCAAGTTGTTCCAACAATCAAGGCGAATAGTGTGAGCATCTCGGCCGCAAGTGGGGAGTTTATCAGCTTCACAACTCGAAGTAAGGCAAGGGCGGCCACTGTTCAACAAGCCACCTCTAAGTTGGTGCCGCTGAAGGAACAAAAGGAGTGTCACAGGCGCGAGTCTGTCATCAGTTTGGCCTCACTAGAGACATTAAAGTAAGCCACTACACAGGTGGAGACAACCCGGAGTGATGAATGTCGTTCTTTTGCGTCAAAGAGTTCAAGGGAGTGCTCATTGTCACCAGCCTCAGATGCAGATTCATGCATTGGATCCTACCATAGATTGCCAATCAACCATTGCCACAGAGGACAACTGTGACCCCTTTAATGTCTGCATGAGACTCTTATCCTGTGATCATGCAAGTGATGATTATTGGCGCCACGCCCATTGAAGAGCAACTAGCTTAAATGAATGAGGCGATTGCAAAGTTGACAAAGACTGTCGAAGATAAAGACATGTAGATTGCCACTCTCATAAATAGGTTAGAGACCCAACATGAGGAGGAAGCCTACCTCAACCTGAAGAAGAATTAGTGAGACAATGAGTCTTTTGAGAAAAATGTGCGTCAAGTACAGAAAGTAGGAGAAAGACAAAAACCGGAGTTTGAAGTTACTTCTATGAGCTATCTTTCCATCCAGTAGCTCTATGACTTGATCTCTAATACCATCAGGGCACAAAACGGGGGTACTTTGCGGGACACTATGTTGTATTCCAAGCCATACACAAGGAGGATTGATGAATTGCTGATGCTGACAGGGTACCAGCCACCTAAGTTCATCTAGTTTGATGGAAAGAGCAACCCAAAGCAACACATTGCCAATTTTGTCGAGACTTGCAACAATACTGGAACAGAGGGAGACCACCTGGTGAACCAATTTGTCTGCTCTTTGAATGTGAATGCATTTGACTGGTACATAGACCTGGAGCCCGAGTTCATCAACAACAGGTATTAGATGGAGCAAGAATTCTTGAACCGTTTATATAGTACTTGTAGCACTGTCAGCATGATGGAGCTCATAAGCTCGAAGTAGTGAAAGGATGAGCTGGTTGTTGACTACATCAACCGATAATGGTGATTGAGTCTTAACTGCAAAGATAGGCTTTCAGGAACCTCTGCAATGGAAATGTGTGTACAAGGCATATACTGGGGACTACACTACATTCTTCAAGGCATCAAGCCATATACCTTTGAAGAGTTAGCTACCCGCACCCATGACATGGAGTTGAGCACCACCAATCATAGGAAGAAAGAGCCAATCGTTGACTATAAGAGAGACAAAGTCTTCAGGCTAAAGGTAGAGAAGATGGTGAAAAAGCCTACGAAGGAGGCAATGACGGTCAACACTACGCCTGCCAAAATCTCTACATGAGACACCGCTTATGTTAAAATCTCCTTGAAAGAAAAGAAGAAAGAGGTTAAGCGGAACGGGCCTTTACGTGGTCAGGAATGGTATAAGCACACCTTAAAACAATTAAAAGAGAAGACTTACCCATTCTCTGACTTTGATGTGGCTGCCATGTTGAAAGACCTGCTCGACAAGATAGTAATCGAGTTGCCTGAGTGCAAACGATCAGAAAAAATGAATCAAGTAAATGATCCGAAGTACTGTAAGTATCATCACATCATTAGTCATTTTGTGGGCAAGTTCTTTTTCCTCAAAGAGTTAATCATGAAGCTCACCTAGGAAGGAATAATTGAGATAGACCTGGAAGAAGCAGCAACAGTGAACACAACAACCATTGTGTTTTGGGTCATTTAATCTCGTACCTTTCTATGCATAATCTATATAGCCTCAGCCACGTTCTTCTAAGGTGTGTCGTGAAATGGTTCGTGCAAGAGAAGCCCGAATAGAGCATGCCACCATAACTCATCTACTGACGATAATGAAGGGTGGACATTGATGACACGAAGGAAGTTGCGAAGACAACAGTTGTAAGTTGCTTACCCAAGGAAGGAAGACCAAAGAGGAAGCCCTTGCCATTATGTTGATAAGACCCCTCTAAAGGTAACCATAAAGGTGACAAAGCGAACACTTGAAGAAAAGCCTAAAACCTGAAAGCCACAAGTTCTCATAGTTCTGCAAGAGTACTTTCCCAAAGGCTTTTTCAAACACAATTCAACCACGGTTTTCTTGCTACATGGTCAAATGAGAAAAGTCCTTGAATAAGAAGGATACTACTGATAAGGAAAATAAGGATCCTTTGCAAGTGAAAGGCATACCTGCATGCTTTAGCATGCAAGAATCATTACAATTACCTGAAGAAATACAAAGGGCATTAATGGAGGTGTTGATGAATTCTGACAACTATAAGTCACAGATATACAAGGTTGGAGACTTAGAGCTTCAGCCTCACAAATGCACCATGTGTTGTGCCACATGTGTTGTCATCAACTTCACTGATGAAGATCTACTATTAGGGTCGAAACCACATAATTGCCCACTCTTTGTCTCAGGTTATGCAAGAGAACAAAAGATTGGTCGCGTGCTTGCTGATGGAGGTTCAACAATAAACATCATGCCAAAGTCAACAATGACAGAGATATTGATCAAGATGGACAAGTTATCTCGAAGCCACCTTTTAATCTAAGGTTTCAACGGCAAAGGGCAATGGGTATGATCAGGATTAAGATGGCAATTGGAGAATTAAAGTTAAGTACACCGTTTCACATTATTGATGCCTAGACTTACTACAATTTGCTCATAGGAAGGCCTTAGATTCGTGAAAATGGAGTCGTACCATCAACCCTACATTAATCTCTAAAGTTCTACTAAGGCACGGTGAAGACAATAAAGGGGGACACTAAGCCATTTATTGAAGCAGAGTTGTATTTCGCCAATGCCAAGTTTTACATGGATGAAAACATGGTGCCGGAGGCCCATTCCACATAAATCCAATCAACAAGTAAAGCCATGTCTAGGAAGAAAAAACTGTAAGCAGTGTCATCTCCAAAGAAAAGTGGCAACAAGCGTTTAGAGCACTCGACATCTGAAGAGAGCGGAGCATCCTAAAAAAGATCCAACACACTAGTCCTCCGATACATTCTGGTGTCACAAAGAAAGAATAAGCAATCACCATTGCAGAAAGAGACAAACAATGAGCATGCAAGAAAATTGGAAAAAAAAAGACGTAAAGCTTCTGAAGGCAGCCACAATTGTGACGTTACCCACGTTAGATAATCCAAATGTTTCAAAGCCATCATTGCCAAGTTTTGTTAGACCAATGCAAAACATGAAGAAATGTGGCTTTTTTCCTACCAAGAGCACAACTTGGGCATAAATGAAGACCCAAAGCCAATCTTTGTTAGTGTACTATTAAGTCAGGGCAAAGTGGAGGAATATTACCAACTGTTGCTGGAGTACAAAGACGTATTTGCATGGACACACAAAGACATGCTAGGTATAGATCCCGTCATTGCCATGCATCACCTCCCGGTTAAACTGGGCCAAAACTAGTCAAGCAGGCTCAGAGACGTTATTGGTCATAGCTCATTCCCCCAAATCGAAGTTGAGTTTAATAAATTAATTGAGGCAGATTTCATTCGGGAGGTAAAGTACCCCAGGTGGATCTCAAACATAGTCATCATTCTTAAAAAATGGGGACTAATCCGCACTTGTGTAGACATTTGCGACTTGAATGATGCATGCCCAAAAGACGATTTTCCTTTGCCAATCATTAAATCATGGTGGATGTAACCATGGGTCTTGAAGCGTTATCCTTCATGGATGGTTCGTCTAGTTACAACTAAATAAGATCGGCACTAGAGGATGAAGAGTTGACAGCCTTTCGCATACTTAAGAGTAACCTATCAACGCGCCATGCAGAAAATTTCAATGACATGCTTCACAAGAATGTCAAGTGCTACGTTGAAGATTTGGTGGTCAAAATGAAAAAGAGGTTGGATCACTTAAAAGACTTACGAATGGTGTTCAACTGGTTACGAAAATACAATTTGAAGAAGAACCCATTGAAGTGCGCGTTTGGTGTCACGTCAAGGAAATTCCTTGGCTTCATTGTCAAGCATCGGGACATTGAGGTGGACTAATCAAAGATTAAGACCATTCAAATCATGCCCGAGCCAAGAAACCTAAAAGAGTTGAAAAGCTTGCAAGGGCGACTGGCTTTCATCAGGAGGTTCATCTCTAACCTAGTAGGGTGTTGCCAACCTTTTAGCCGGCTAACGAAGAATGACGTGCTGTTCGTATTGGATATGGCCTACCGTAATGCTTTTGAAAGCATAAAAAAGTATCTGTCCTAGGAGCACCTATGCCTGGAAGGCCATTCGTATTATTCATTGCCACTCAAGAAAGTTTAGTTGGAGCACTCTTAACACAAGAGAATGAATCCCATAAGGAAAGAGCACTCTACTACCTCAGTCGGACTCTTACTGGTGCTAAACTAAACTACTCCCCGATCAAGAAGATGTGTCTTGCTCTTGTATTCGCTATCTAGAAACTAAGGCATTTCATGCATGCATACACCATACACCTAATTGCATAGGCCGACCCAGTTAAGTATGTCATGTCAAAGCCAATTTTGACAGGGCGATTAGCCAAATGGGCATTGCTTCTTAATCAATACGAGATCATCTACGTCTCGACAAAGGCTATCAAAGGTCAAGCTCTGGCAGACTTCTTAGTAGACCACTCGTTTTTGACCGATTGGGAAATTTTAGATGACCTGCCAGACGACGAAGTGTTCTATGCCAATCTTTTCCCTATATGAACAATTTTTTTTTACGGGTCAGCACGATCAGATGGAGCAGGGGCAGGCGTGGTGTTCGTGTCACCACAAAGGCTGGTGTTACCTTACTCCTTTTACCTAAAGGAGTTATGTTCCAACAACATTGTTGAATACCAAACTTTGATTATTGGGCTCCGAATGGTAGTTGAGATGAAGATCTCAATGTTGGAGGTATACGGGGATTCTAAGCTAGTAATTAATCAATTATTAACTGAGTATGGAGTAAGAAAGGATGATCTCGTCCTATACTACCAATTAGTTACACAACTACTTTAAAAGTTTGATGTCGTCACACCATAGCACATTTCAAGGAAGGAAAACTAAATGGAAAATGCTCTCGCGAACTTGGCTTCAAACATAGCTTTAAGAGAATGAGAGGCTATAAGTATTCCGGTTTGCCAAGGTGGGTGGTCCCACTCATTATTGAGTCACCATTGGAAAATGCAAATATCATCTTCATGTTTCCCGTGGATACAGAAGAATGGCGGAAACCATTGATTAACTATCTGGAACATGGAAAACTGCCAGACGATCCTAGGAATTGCTTAGAAGTTCGACGAATAGCACCACGCTTCCTTTACTATAAGGAGACACTTTATCGACGTTCTTTCGAATGAGTGCTTCTCAGGTGTTTGGGAGAAGAAGAGGCTAACCAGGCGATGGAAGAAGCTCACTTAAGAGTATGCTGAGCACATTAATCCAAACCTAAGTTACATTTCCAACTAAATATGATGAGCTACTATTGGCCGATCATGGTGAAAGACTACCTCGACTACGCAAAGAGGTGCAAAGCTTGCCAGTTTCATGCTAATTTCATACATTAGCTGCCAAAACCGCTGCACTCAACGATTGCCTCATGCCCTTTCAATGTATGGGGTTTGGACGTCATTGAACCAATTTAGCCAAAGTCGTTTGCAGGGGAAGCCTACATCTTGGCGGCGACATACTACTTTTCCAAGTTAGAAGAGGCTATCCCATTGAAGGAAGTGAAGAAGAAGATCGTGGTTCATTTCATAAATGTGTATATCATTCATCGATATGGTGTGCCCCGCTACGTAATCATGGACAATGGGAAGTAGTTCTCGGCTTGACTGATGAAGAGAATGCAAGGCTACGCCTACAAGAGTTGGAAGCGTTGGACAAGAGAAGGCTCAAAGCTCAACAACACTTAGTGTTATCAATCGCGACTCTCCAATGCATTTAACAAGAAGGTCTGTCTTTGATCTTTTTAAGTGGTAAACGTCGTCCTTGCATTATGTAGGCCTATCATCACGATGCACAAGACGGGAAGCAAGTTTACTTCAAAGTGGGATGCCTTTACGTAGTGCGAGAAGTTTACACCAACAACGCCTACAAGATTGTGGGGGAAGATGGCTTGAAGATCGGCCCTATCAATGGAAAGTTCTTAAAGTGGTATTACGCCTAAGGAGAAGATAAACCTTGCTCTTAGCCCGCATGAGCCTAAATTGTGTACGGCACTAAATTTTTTAATAATATTGTCTGTTTAATTGAAATCCTGAAAGGGCTGCTCAAGCAAAAGTTAGGACATATATTTAAAAAAAGTGTCTGTTGAGTTGAAAACCTGAAAGACCAGCTCAAGCAAAAGTTAGGACATAAAATAAAGACCCTTGAACTATGTGATAACTTGATCCCTCCCCAAATAAGGGTAAGTAGGCAGCTCTAACCTTCAAGTTCGAGTTCAATCACATCAAAATAAAATAAAGGGATTGTTCAAGAATTAATACTTTATTCCTTAAAAGGTTCGACTAATGAACATTAGTCTACACACACACAATTAAAGATATTACTCTAAAACTAAGTCCTTGAAGCCATATCCCCGGGTTTCAAGCAGGCCCTCTAAGATCTTCGAAGTGTTGGTAGCTCCTTAGTCATAACTTTCTCACCCTCCAAGTGGGTGATCTCATCTTGATGTTGGGAAAAGAAAGCCTCCTATTCAGAAAGAGAATGCTGCAGTCGGGATGCCTCGGCTTCTAATTGCTCTTATTCTTTGTTATGCTTGTAAATTCGCTATTATATATATAATAGTGGCCAACTTGTGACCAACTTCACACACACACACACACACACGTGCAACCTAGGTTTCGTATATGTGCGTTATAATTAACGTTAAATCAGTGGTTTCCCATATAGGTAAGACGTATCTTGAGGACGAGAGCGGCCAGGCAAGACTCGGGGGTTACGACTCAGCTACATATTAGTATATATATATATATATATATATATATATATTATGCTTTACATTTCCCAATTTTTTTTAAAATGGTTTTACGTTTTAAATGTCATGTCAATTGCATCATATTTTAGTTTATGCATTAATGTTGATATACATAATATTGTTTGACGTTGTAGACGCAAGGTAAGCTTCAGGTGAGTACATGTTGATGATAGAGATTGCTGTGAGTATGGTTGTGTTTATATATGGTTAGTGCTCATTATCCTGCACCTCGATGTTAGTGCTCCGCCTGGGGCTAAAGCCTAGCCTTCATGTGATCGTTCACCTCCCACACCACACATTCAACTTGTATCCAAGGCAGGTGCCGGCCTGTCGTATAAACCACACTAGGTGATTCTGACTCGTAGGTGACTTGCCATACTTCGCACAGCCTTCACGTGATCGTAGCACTTTAGCGTATTTATTTACAACCAGCCTGTCGTACAAACCAAGTTAGGTGGTTCTGACTCGTGTGTAAGAATACATATTTATGAGCTATAGATTCAGCCGTACAGGTCACGTTAGGTGACTTCGGCTGACACATTAATTTTACATTACATCACATCACTTGGCTTACATATTTGTTTATGAGATATTTGACATGGCATATATTTGGTTTTCTTCATTATCGAGCATGAGTCTAAATACGTATATATATATTTACTTTCTGGGGAATTATACGGGTTTTACGGTGAGAGGTTATTATATTTGAAAAGTGAAATGTGTTTTCAAAATTTTGTTTTTGCCCATTCACATTTTCTGTTTTGCGCCCCTCCAGGTTCTAGTTAGACATTCGGATTGGTGGCTCAGAAGGACTTCAAGGCAGTTCTGACAGCTCTGCAAATAAGTAGTAACATCCTTTCACGTTATGTATAATTAATATTTGATGCTGGACTGCTCCTAGGACATATATGTTATGATATGTGTATTATCACCTTAAACACCTTCACATACACTTATATATTTGTTCCTAGTATAAATTAGTTAAATTGGTTTTTTATTTACTCACATTTTCATATCACCATCACTTTCACACTGCGCACATGGCTACGTCACCCTCACGTGACGGCCATCATGCCTCGATTTAGGTTGGGTTGTGTCAATAACTCATTTCTCCTTGCATAAAAATTTAAAAAACCAAATATCCATCTCCACTTGCTCTAAATAAAAACGAGGGAGTGTGAAAAATTAGAATCACGAAGCAATGAAGAACGGAATACGTGAGAACCGAAACATTAAAAACAAAATGAACCCATTTCAAAGATAAAAAATCCTACAAAGACAAAAAAAAAAAAAAAAAACCCAGAAAATCAGCATATCAGCACTTCATGCAAAACCCCAAAATTAAAAAATTAGAAAAAGAACCCACAATCAGTCGTATGGTCCTTGTTTCTCCATCAATCAGTAGCTAATGACCTAATGAAATAGAACCCAAAACAAATTGCTTAAATTATGAAAAGTGGTTATAAAGCTCATGAATGACTTTCACTTATTTGACCATCGTGTGATTGTTAACTACAATATCAACATTCACAAAGGATAATTAATTATGTAGAAAATTTGATATAGAATCAAAGATATTGAGAAAAGAAAAAAGAAAAAAGGGCAAGACCTTTAAACTTGTTTCTAATTTCCTCACAAAAAGAAAGAAAAAATGAGTACAACTATGTGTGTGTGTGTGTCATCCAACCAATCCAATCTATTGCAAAAGTTCTTAAGTATTTGTATAAGCATTTTAACCTCAGATTAGAATAGCAAACGAAACAACTAGAAGAATTAAACAAATGAAAACTATGCCATTACCTAAAAGGAAAGGAACTTTCATCTCCCATTGAAACAACCTGCATAATCTATTAATAATTTTTTTATCTCACCAATACTTTCCCAACCAAACATATTTTATATTGAAGCCTAGGCAAACACAACAAAATCAAGAGGCACAAATAATTGCCAAATAACCTATACAAAATTTTTAGAACCATAGAAAGAAAAATAGTACCAATTCAAATAATAAACACATATAGTTAACCTGCCGATTCATGCCCAATTTGTTAAAAATATGAATAAAAACTAATCACAACACATTCTTCAACAAGTCCTCTCGTTCCTTCCCAAAAATTATAAACAAATTTTAACCAACATTAAATTTTCCTAAATTCGAATCACTTTTCTAACCTCTCCAAAAAAACAATAAACACATTTTAATTCAACATTCATGAATGACTGCTCAAACCAGGAAAAAACCAAACGAGAAAAAAACATACCAAAAAAATAACAGGACCACCGGAGCTGTTCGCAAATCTATGATTGACTAACTGAGCAACGAAAATGTAAAATACCCTCTTAGCCACGACAATCCTAATAAAGGACCACAACTAATCCAAAACAAAATTATTAGAGCTTCATCCAATTCAACAAAAATACGTAACAAAAACTGAAAGACAACACTTATAAAACATGCCTCAGTTGTATTAAATTTATTTCCCAACGATCTAAAGACAGCTGACACTCAATGACTGAAAAGTAGCTGCCGCTCAAGCAAAGAAGAAAACAGGAAACATATCCGGCCAAAATTAATCAACAGGAAATAGATCTAGCCAAAATTCGTCAATCCCAAACGAAAACAAACAAAAGAATCCCGAAATGTTCGACCCCCGATCACAAGTCTACAAATCTTGGAAACCAATTTTATGGTGCCGGAGAAAACACCCACAACCCTAGGTCTAAAAATATTTGAAACCCTCCTCAAATCATATAGCAGAAATAAGGTTGAGACAAGAGCAAGAGAGAGAGCAGAAGCAGAGGGTTAAACCAAAAGGAAAACTCATGAACGAAGAGGACACATCAAGGATGAAGGACGCGTGGATCAAATGGGCAAAATCAACTTTTCATTGCAGCAAAGAGAAAAGAACAAGGCAAAGAAATAAAAAACCGAAGGGCAAAATAGTCCGGCCATTGATCATCATGAGTGCCCTTGAAAACTGGGTTTTAGTATATAGGACTAGCAATAGTGCCCGCGCGATGCTGCGGGTGTCAAACAGAACATGTTCAAATGCAGTGATAACTGGTATCAATTTGAATGGAATTTATCAAAGCATTGATTGGAGCATACCTTGTAATTTGTGCAAGGATGGAACAACATTTCAACCAAATGAAAAAACACCAAAATGCTGAAACAAATCAGTAACATAAACTGTGCATGAGTTGGCTCGTGTATGTTCATTTCTTTATATAATTGTTTTCTGTTTTTATGTAACCTTGGATTTTTTAGGTAAATATGGGTTACATAATGTTTGTTAAGATTATTTCAATGACAAATATACAGATCATGAGGAGTGGAAGCATACCTTGTAGTTTTTGCAAGGTGGAGATGCAGGATATCAGCAGTAATGCAAAACCATTGTAAAACATTTGAAAAACTATTGCAAAAGGTGTAATCATACGGTATCCTAATTAAATGACACAAATCCATGGTGTAGAGAATGAAGAAAGCAAGTTGTACACTATAAGTTGTGAAAAAAAACTCAGGCAAGAATGGAAAATAATTAAAAATACAAATTACCAATGGAAAAATAGGTAAAGATGTTGATCAGGCTGGGGAATGAGTTTGAAAATAAGAAACAAAAAGGAAATTAGAAATTACTAACAGAAAAATAGGGTGAATTATGTCTTTTTTTCTATTGTAAAAATAGTAACAAAGGACGTTGAGGGATGGATCAGATATGCCTTATTTTGTATATTTATGGCATACAAAGATATAATTTGGTGTGTTGTTTGAACTTTGATTTTGCTTGGCATTATCATCATGTCCATATTTCCTCTTCAGAGGAACTGACTGTTACCAATACATAAACAAATAGTTTCTTCTTTGCACGTGCTATAAATACACAATAAGTTGCTTACCTATTCATTGAGGGATTTAAGACGGATATCCTAAAGTACGAATCTAGACTCTTTAATCATAGGTATATTTGATGGCTATCCTTTGATTGAACAAAAGAACACAAAATGAAGTGGAGAATTGTTTAATCTATCTAACCAATAATACGAATGTTGTATAGATAAATTAAACTATTTATTTTATTGGTGAGGTGTGTTTTTTTTTTTGTTCAACCAAGGGTTATGGAGTGGATACATTTTTTGTTACAACATCTTTGATAACATTTTTGGATGTCCAACTGAATCCATTTATGGGTAGGCAAGTAATTAATCATGTATTAAAAGCAAATAAAAAGCAGAGACTGGATATATATGTGTAACAATCTGTTCACCTGAGGAGAAAGATTAGTAAAAATTTAATTTAAGCAGAAAGCATTTATGGAAAAGGGAATAAATTATAATATTTTTAACATACCATTAATTGTTACAGGAATGTTCTTGTATGAGAAACAAAGGAGACAATGAACCTCGTAGCTGAGTGAGTGATGAACACCATGAGTGCTGGCAAGATGAAAGAAAGGAAACATAAAGAAATTGATATATTTCAACAGAATGATGACCTAATTTGTACAAAAAAAGAGATCAATATTAATATATTTTTTTAGCAAGCATAGTATTCGTATATGTATTTTATATATTAATCACATATGCTAGAAATGGCTGGAGACATTTTCATCTCAAATTTAAACAACGTGTAAAAGACAGCAATAATTTTTTGTTTAACGAATAGCCTCTCAAAGGAACACATTTTATGTTTAAGCTCAACCAAACATAACTGATAAACCAAAAGGCCAACAATTTTTTATGAATTTAATTATCAGCCCAAAAAACACCCAAAGAAAGAATACTTGTAAAGGTCCAAATAAACCATTAAACTAAATAATCAAACGTAAAAACCTAACTATACAACATCGGATAGCATGAAAAACCTCTCTAAACACCGCAAGAAAGTGTAGTCGTAAATCTGGATAACATGCTAGAACAACACAATATCCCTAAGGTTTGATATTCATAAAACTTGCATGAGCTTTAAAAAAGCTAACTATTTTGTTTAAAATCAGTTTCCTACAAACAAATATCATTGAACTCTCATCACTCTCAATGATCTTAAAACTAAAAACTTCTGTCATCCAAATGGTAGCATAGACTCATTTCCTCCTATATAACTGACTAATTTGCATATTCTCTCAGCTTTGTTTCAAATCCATTCCAAAAATTATCTGACTCAAATAACAAATATTGTCACATTGTGTAAGAATCAAAACAAAATGGACCTCCACAAACTTACTCAGTTCCCTGAAGATCGAATGATTTTCAAGTTCAACAGAATTACATCCAACTCAATGAATTACTTATGAAATAGTGAAAAAAAACCATGAATCTGTGCAGTCACTAAAGACTCAATTACTGAAATCACAAAGAAGAACAACCTAATTGATAAATTGATGAAATACATGAATGGAGTATAAAATTGAATCATAAACTAAGAAAAGTGAGAAAACATACAAAAAAAATTCCTTATAAGAATGTTTATACTTTAATATTTCTTGGGCTTAAAAATATTGTACCACACACATTAATCCAATCCAATTGATTAGGTGGTTCAGCAGGCGAAAACCAAAAACTAAAATCCTGTAATTTGATGGCTAAAAAAAAACAGACTTTCAGCAAAAAAACTAAAAACTATACTTCATCAAACCTATTTAGCTAAATAGTATCCATGCAATTTCATGTCATATTAACGTGCACATTCCCCTTCAATTACATTTACACAAATGTATTATAGTATACAATGTCTTATCTTATATACAGTTACTCGTGCAGTTTAGCACAGTTCTTTGTTCTCAAAATTAGCATGAGTAGAACACTACTTCCAACAAAGAATAAAGGAGATAGAAATAAAAATAAAAACCAAAATACTCAATGCAAAAGCTCAAAGATTGAATCCAAGAAGAGTAAAATGTGGAAAAATACCTAGATGTTTTGTTGAAGGACAAAAAGAGTGTAAACAGCTCAGTGACTCCTCCACTCACAGCAAATTTCAAAATCTGCAAAGTCTCTAGCTTTTGATTTTTTTTTAAAGATCTTGCTGCTTTCTTTTAAAGATCTTGCTGCTTTCTTTGGAGGTTTGAAGCTTTTTTTTATGTTTATATACTATTAAAAACAAAAAAAAAACACAAATTAGTATAAAGAAAATAGCACTGGCAACAAAATTGAAAAACAAACAGAAAAATGAAAAAAAAAAAAGAAGAAAAAACAATAAGAACGCCTTCTAAAGCTTTTCTTTCTCTTGTGATATGAGACTGATAGCGTATGGGGTCTTAGTTTTTTTTCCCTCATATAGGATATACTCTTACTCACTAAGACAAAGACCCAACCTTAACAACCATTAAATGACTCCGCTTGACCATTTTGGTATCATAGGTATCAAAAACACTGTATTCGTCTTTTTATTTCACCATAATTTCAACATGTATTGGTCTGTAATGTGATTTCTCTTCTTTTCCACCAACCATTTAGCTGAAATCAAAGATTTTCTACCAACACTTTCATCTATATGGAATGACCATGTTAGACAGTGTTTTGACTACAAAGATCGTCTTAGATGATTGCCAATACAATGTGCACATTAACACATTTCATAGACAATTAAGATAGATCGAATGCATTATAACTTATCGAATACTTATTATTCGCAAAGAATTTTTTGTGCCTCACTAATTCGAATCATCAATAAACAGAGTACTGAAATTATAAACAAATTTTAACCTAATACCAAATTTTAATCATTCCTTTCATCTCTTGCAAAAAAATTATACACACATTCTAACCTAACACCTATGATCAATAGCAAGATAGCTTCAACGCCTTAAAATTCATCAGACACTTATTATTTCCAACAAATTATTTATGGCTCACTAATTTCAAATCGACAATGCACACATCGCTGAAATCATATACAAATTTTAACTTGAGACCATATTTTCCTAAATTCCAATCACCTCTCTCATCTGCTTGAAAAAATTACCAACATATTTTAATCTAACACCGACCAAGGGGTTGTCAAACCAAGAAAAAACAAAAAGAGAAAAAATTTACCCAAAAAATAACTGGATTGCCTGAACCGTCAGTAAATCTGCGACTGACCAAGCGAGGAACCAAATTGCAGAATATCCTCTTAGCCAGGAAATCCCTATCATATGATCAGAGCCAACTCAAAACTAAAGGGTTATAATTCATCCAAAATTAACCAAAACACAGTAGTTAGAAAACATACCTGAGTTGCAGAAAATTAACTTCCTAGAGATGCAAAAACCACCGGTGCTCAAACGGAAAACAAAATCGGAAATTGATTCGACCAAAATCAGTGCAAATCAGACAGAAACAAACACAAAAACCACTAAATATTCAGGCCATATCACAACCCCAGAAATCTTGAAAACCAATTTTACCAGGCCAGAGAAAACACCCAAAATCCTAGGTTTAAACAAACGGAAAAGCAAAAACCGAGGAGAAAAGGCGAGGATAAAGCAGAGATGAGGGAAATAGCAGAAGAATGACGGAAGCTAAACACAAAAGAAAAGGAAAGGGTCGAAGTAGAGAGACCCACGAAGAAAGACGCGTGGACGACATGGGCAAAATAGCCATTTGACTGTACAAATGCGGAAACAGCAAGAGAAATAGAACAAAAACTGAGGGGCATTTCAGTCAAAACGCTATAGATAAACAGTGCAACCCAAAACTGGGTTTTAGTGTGTATATATATATATATATATATAATTTGCAAGTAGGCATATCCGTGGGTATAGAAGATGCAGCAATAGAAGGCCCGGCCCAAATGATGGGCATCGGCGAAAAGGCAACAGAATGTTGGTTGTGGGTACACGTGGTTGATGGTGCACTTCTTATTTTTGTGTTACACAGTGACAGTTGCGAATCAAGCTCACAAGCAAAATTAACCCCTCTCTCTCTCTCTCTCTCTCTCAATTCTTCTTCCCTTCCCTTCACACTGCAAACCTCCTTAGTCTGATTCACCTTCTTCAACCAACCGCTCTCTCAAATTGTAAGCCCTCTCCCTCTCCCTCTCCCTCTACCGCCTCTACCGATTTAGTTTTCTTCTGGATTATTTGTTTGGCTTTCATTTGGGTTGTTGATGCTTTTGCTGTTTTCCCTCAACTGATTTGATATTCCATTCTTGTTGATTTTAGAATATTGTTGATGTTTTTGGCTATTTAGTTTGCAATTTTGCATTGATTTGAATAGGTTTACTTGTTTGAACAGTTTTGATATCTATTCCCCGGAGAGGGGAGTAGTGGTCAACCGGGGCTCAAGCAAAGGTTTAGAGAGAGAAAGAATGGAGGAGTGCTCGACCGGGGCTCTAGTCCCGGCAGTGAAATCAGAACCAAAGGCGTCAAGGGTCACGGATTTGGCAGATCCAGGCAGCGGTGACGTGGGTCGTCTGGTGCATGAGAAGGAACTGGCAGAGGTAGACAAGGACTTGTTATGCCCAATTTGTATGCAGATGATAAAGGACGCCTTCCTCACAGCATGTGGTCATAGCTTCTGCTACATGTGCATCATCACCCACCTCCGCAACAAGAGCGACTGCCCTTGCTGCGCCCAGTTCCTCAGCGCCAAACAATTGTTCCCTAATTTTTTGCTGGACAAGGTTTCCTCTCAAATTCCCACTCCTTAAAGATGAAAAATGATATACTGGAACTGCAGCTTACTGTTATATGCAATGTACTGTAGCTTCTGAAGAAGACTTCCGCTCGTCAAATTTCCAAAAGTGCATCTCCTGTAGAGCATTTTCGGCAGGCATTGCAGCAGGTGAGTCTGGCTGTACGAGTCAAGTAAAATAACATATGAATTGTCGTTTGCTGTCTGAATGTGGTGTTGTTCTGTGATAGGGATGTGAAGTGTCAATCAAGGAACTAGACGCCCTGTTGGCACTCCTGGCAGAGAAGAAGAGGAAAATGGAACAAGAAGAGGCGGAGAGAAATATGCAAATACTGCTTGACTTCTTGAATTGCCTAAGGAAGCAAAAAGTTGACGAGCTTAATGAGGTTTCTTTGTATACTTTTGGCGTTATTTGAAATATTTGATTGAACTGAATTAAATGGTATCTGTTACTAATTCAATTGATTTTATATTGCAGGTGCAAACCCATCTCCAATTTATCAAAGAGGACATAGGTGCAGTGGAGAGATGCAGAATGGACTTGTACCGTGCCAGGGACAGATACTCTGTCAAGCTGCGGATGCTTGGAGTGGATGATTCTATTTCTGGGGCAAGAAAACAATGGCAGTCCTCTCCAGATAACAACACCGGTGCGCTTAGTGGACGAGGGGGGATGTCATCTTGGAATTTTCCGAGAAGGGATGCTTTAAGTGCATCAGACTCCCAGTATCTAACTCAAACTGGTCTTGCTGTAGCCAGAAAAAAGCGGGTCCATGCACAGGTCAGTGACAGTCCTGTAATGATTATAGACTATTTTTGCACTTTGTGTGCTTCTGTCTTATGGTGAATACACTTGTCCCGGGGGATCTTGCTATTATTTAGACATTAGATGGTGGTTAATATTGGCAACCCCCTCAATCATTCCAAACCTGTTTCTCATTTGCTCCTCAACAAAAGCCACCTCAATTGTACTCTACAAATGCATTAATATAGCTCTCTGTCAATTTGGCATGAAATCAATACTTACACTGGGTTTTGGTTATGGGGTTTCTGGACTTTAGTTGAGTTTACGTTTATTTTTAGGTAATTGTTATTAGAACTCCAAAATTGTCACTCTGCACCCCTCCCTACCGTTTTTTTTTTTTTTTTCATTGGAGTGGAAATGAATTTTTTTTGGAGTGCCAGCACCTGTATTGATCAATTTAATTGAGTTTAAGGTAAGCTTAACCCTCCTCATTTTTATGGTTGTCTTGGTTTGTTCTTGTTCCATCCTGGGCTGTAGTTTGATGAACTTCAAGAGTGTTACCTGCGAAAGCGGCGTCAGATGGCGAACCAACCATACTCCCAGCAAGAACGGGACAAAAGTGTAATACAGAGAGAAGGTTATACTGCAGGTCTTTCTGATTTTCAAACAGTGCTCACTACATTAACACAGTACAGGTATGATATCAGATATTGGATCCCTTACAGAAATTTACTTTTCGTTTGGGTCAACATTCAGATATACAGTTTTATTTACTATAATCACCATTCTGTTTTGTTTGCTATGAAACAGTCGAATGAGGGTCATGGCTGAACTTAGGCATGGGGATCTATTTCACTCAGCCAATATAGTATCCAGGTGATTAGTTATGTAACATATCATGTCTAACTTTCAGAATTAAATGTCTTGATTCATTATAGATGAACTATGTTCTGGAGAAGTTGTTACTGGTATTGTTAACCTCATATAGTTGTTCGCATTCATTGCAGCATTGAATTTGATTGTGATTATGAGTTATTTGCTACTGCTGGAGTTTCTCGGTGCATAAAAGTTTTTGACTTCTCTTCGGTATGATTTTTATTTTAAGATTGTTTTTACCGTTACTTCCAGCAACATTATTTTTCTGTCGACAGTCGGTATTGTTAACTTCCAAAAGAAAGGGTGTTCAGATACTTTTGGTTGCTTGAGTGCATTGCCTAGTCAACTACTAAAAGAAAGGGTTTTAAGATATTTTCAACAAAGACAAATTGCTTTATTTTTTTTATTGTTTGAATGCCTTCCTCTAATATAACAATAGAGTATTGACTCAATACAAAAGTTGATTCTACTCGGTATATTTGAACAAACAGAATTAGATTAACCGTTGAATAATTAGCCAATTTAAAGAAAATTACATAAATAATAAACATTCATGTATGGTTTTGCAAAAAAATCTATCATAATTTTTTTTTCCAGGAAAATGAAGAATATTTGTTGGTGCCAGACAAAATCCTTATTCCAAAATTCCATATGCTCCTTCTTCCATCTTTCTGATAAAAGAAGTACTCTAGTCTATGATTACGTTCATAAAACTCAAAAGTATTGTCCATGCATTAAAAGAGAACTCAAACATCAAATATGAATATTAATTAGTACTGAGCATTAAAAGTATAGATCAGACTAAGACGTTCTCTTACCCTTAGCTGAAAGATTAGAACCGTATGACAGAAGAGAAAATGGTTTTTGTATGAAGAACTTGTATGAAACCACGAACACAAGCCTTTGGGAATCTGCCATCTCTCTTTAGGTCTATCTGCCATCTCTCTTCAAATAGGATATCTCATGCAGTAGGTTTGCTTTTCATTTTTAAGTCCCATGTCACTCTCCAATCCCTACGTCAAATTCAAGCAAGTGTCCAGTCCCTATTATAGAAAGCTCATTTTCTCTGCCAATTGAATTAGAAAATTCACATGCAGCTGTACAGTTTACCTACGGATAATGTAGATTTCCAGACTCCTGGTCTTCAACTTAAATGTGTAAAGCATTCATAGGATTGAAACTAAGAGATGTGAACACAAAAAGTTTTAGATACGCAAAAGAATCATTTTCTTTTCGGCCCAAGTAGATTCTTGAAGTTTAAGTTAACTGATTTACTTTATAAGTTACTAGCCTCTAGCCTCTCAGCACGCGCTGACACGCGCGCAATAGGCATTTTTTCAATTACGCGCTATGCGCGACACACAAACTTTTAATCATGCACAAAGACTCAACAAAATATTATTCTTGCACCCGTTACGCTGATTTTACAAAGAAAACTAGTTAATCTTATATTTAATCATGGTATAGATATAATTAAATAATGTATAAAAGAGATTGAACAAACCCTATAATTAGTTTTTGTCAAGAGACTTTAACCTATAACTTTGGTTGACAGAGATTGTTTTGAAATGCGCTCGAGTCTAAAGGGCGAGCCACCAAAAGATTTTGTGATATTCGATATAACACAAGCAAAAACATGTGAGAAACAAAGTCCTAAAACAAATAAATCCCTTCACCATTGCTTGCAAGCATCCTAAATATAATGTTATTATATTACAATTAAATCTATTAGTGAACATTGAAGAAGAAACAATTGACATTACATTCCAAGGCTTTTCAAATTTGGCAACAAAAACATATGCTTCCCAGCAACTTCGGGATGAAAGCCTGACAAATTCCTTTAAGTTTCTAATTTCTTCCAAATGATTGGCTGTGATTAGATAGGTTTGAGTGCGTCACGTGCCATTTTGTAAACACAAACAGATAAGTTGTCATAGTATAGTTGAATAAAACATGTATCAAGGGAACATAATTGACCACAATTATTCGTCAAAAAAAGCACTTTAGTGCCTATCTACAAGAATACGGTGATATACAAAATTGCATGAACTATAAGTGTTAGTTTAATGAGTCAACAATGAAGTTCTAGGAGAGAGTAATTGAGCATAGACTACGGTAAGAAACATGGGTCTCAACCAATCAATTCGGGCTCTGCCAGGAACTCTGGAAGAAATCTATCTTGTATGGACATCGATGAATCGATATAGAGATATGCAAAGAGATATGAAAATCGTTGTTGTAGATTTGGAAAAAGTGTACGATAGGGTCTCTAGAGAATTTGTTTGGAGCATTGCAGATAAAGGAGTACTAGTAGCATATATCTAAGCAATAAAAAATATGTATGATGGAGCAAGGACTGTAGTAAGAAATCATGAAGGACAAATTGAAAGCTTTCCTATAACCACAAGGCTCAACTTTAAGTCCATTTCATTGATAATGGATGAGTTAACAAGATATATTCAAGATGATATCCCTTGGTGTATACTTTTCATAGATAACATAGTGATGATAAATATAACGTAGGAAGGAGTGAATGCGAATCTTAAACTTTGCCAGGAATTGTTGGAATTTAAAGGTCTTCGCCTAAGTAGGTCAAAGACATAGTATATGGAGTGGAAGTTGAGTGAGAATAGGGATACAAATGAGATTGGGGTGAGGATCGAAGATCAGGAAGTATCAAAGAGTGAACTCTTTCGTTATCTTGGATCAATCTTGCAAAAGAACAGAGAATTGAATGGAGATCTCAATCATAGAATACAAGATGGATGGATGAAGTGGCAGAGTGCATCAAGTGTGTTGTGCGACGGTGGTATACCACTAAAGTTTAAGGAAAAATTTAATAAGTGTAGCAGAGATGAGAATGCTTTGTTGGATGTGTGGGCCAGTGTTTTAAAAGGCTCGCCTTAGGGCGCACCTAGGCGGCCTCTGAGGCTGGGCATCAATGTTCCCGCCTCTGTTTTGAGGGAATGGTCTGAAGTTTTTCCGGAGCGCGTCTGGGCTGTGGAGGCACGCCTCAAGGCGTCCAGTGCATTCGTCTGGGCATTTTTTCCTTCAAAATTCAGGTTTTCTGAAAAAAAATTTGCCGTTCAAGTTTAAACAAAGGAGACTTTCTCTCTCCAAATCCCATAAATTTCCATAATAATTGCTCCACTGAGCTTTTATTTCATTTTAAATACCCCATAAATACTCTACTCAACCCTTTATTTTCGCCATTTATTTCATTTTAAATACCCTATAAATACTCTACCCCATTTATTTCATTTTAAATACCCTATAAATACTCCACTCAACCCTTTGTTTACCTTTAAATTCCCATAATTATTGTTTTATATCATTTTAAATACCCTATACTACTCCACTCAGCCTTTATTTCCTCTTTAATTACTTATAATTCCAACATTCAGCCTGTATTTTGCTTGAAGTTTTCCTATAATTGTGACCATTCATCCTTATTTTCCTTGAAGTTCTCTATAATTGCTTACAATAAAATAAATAATTATAACATTTTGAGACTACATGATATAGTAATAAAGAAGATGATTTTATCTTTGATTTAGTTATAGTTATATTTGTTTTTACAAAGTATTATATTGTTATAAATATACTTGATTTAGGTTCCGTGAGGCTTCGCCTCACGTCTCGCACCTAGGCTGGGCTATCCATTGGACACCTCGGCCACACCCCCGCCTTTTAATACATTGGTGTGGGCGCACGAAAAAGGACATGATTGAAAACATGGATATCTGAGGTAGAGTAAGAGTGGCCACAGTAGAAGATAAGATTAGAGAAAATCGGTTAAGGTGGTTTGGACATGTAAAACGAACACCTACAAATACTTCAGCTAGAAAATGTGATTACCAAACAGAGGCTTTGGGCAAAAGAGGTAGAGAAAGACTTAGGGAGACTTGGAAAAGATACTTTAAGAAAAGACATGGAGTGCTTGGAACTAATTGAAGACTTGGCGCAAAACTGAGCTCAGTGGCGTTCTAGAATTCATACAACCAACCCCCCACTTAGTGGGATAAGGCTTTGTTGTTGTTGTTTTCGTCCAAGAGTAATGCTAGTGAGACTAAATTTGCCGGCAAAATTTTATAAACTAAATGACATGATACTAAGTGTTGATTAATGTGCGTATTTCTTATTGGTGACACATCATGTAGTTAGAAAATTTAGTCTACATACTCTTTGGTCTAAAAGACCAAAAACAAATAACCATCATCAAACCAATACCTGTTGGTTCAATCCCTGATGATTGCACACAGAAAAACATTCTTGAAACACCAAAAATTAGAACATGCTCTTGTAAATGGCATAATGGCTAATGGGGTATAACCTTAAATGCCTTACTAATCGAAACTAATAGGTATACCTAAATAACCTCAACCAATTGCATAATGCGGCATTTACACGGTGGAATTGTTCGACAACAAAAATGTCATCATCTTCCCCTCTCTCTAATTGAAACAACATAACTTCGTCACGTTAAAATTAAGTATATACCAAATACGAAGAAATAACATTGAATTGCTGATAAAAGAGAGAGCTAAAAATTGAACAACCCAACAAAATTGAGTGAAGAATCAAACCAAAAAGTCGAATTTCTGCTTGAGTTTTTGGGATATGGAAGCTTGGAGAGCTTGTTCTGAAGTGGAAGAGGCGACAATGATCCATTCCCAAAATGGAAAATCAAAGCATTGAACCTGATCAAATACCTAACAAAGCAGTCAAATACTGTCGCAAATTCTTGGAGCTTTGACAATTTCGATTGCCAAAAGAAATATTCTTTCAAGGTTGGACAATCTGCAGTTTTCACCAAGCAGTTTGGATTTTATTTCTCTACTTTTGTGAAACTGTTTCCATTTACACATTCGTGTTTTTCCATCCTCAGTTTAGACGTCTGCACCGTGTGGCGGACTTGCATTTGCTTTTCCTTTCACTGCTTTCTTACTTGGTTTTTTACTATATTGTCCGCATCTTATGAATTTTTTGTCTTTTCAATTCACTGTAATCAAAGGGCAGTTTAGGTACTTTCTGAAAATCTAACCACAAGGCCTTCTGCCTTAATAATATAGATAAACTAGCGTAAAAATGTCCTTCCACAGCAACAACGACAACAAGGCCTTTTCCCACTAAGTGGGGTCGGCTATATGAATCCTAGAATGCCATTGCGCTCGGTTATGTGCAAAAAAAATGTCCTTCCAAATATCTAAATTTTACTTGAGTTGGGTTGAAGGAAGTACTTGTATCAACTTAACCTGTGACATCTGATCAATGTTATCCCCCATTTAACTTTAAGTTTAGTTAAGAGAGGTGATTTCACACCCCCGTTTAGCTTCTCACAAACCCCTCTTTATTTCTTGGCATTGGATTGAATACATCAAACGGAAACAGCCATTCAATTGACATCTCATTGACTACTGTTTATGGGCTTTTGGAAATTTTGATATTTCTTCCCAGGTTCTGAATGATCCAGCTGACATGCACTGTCCTGTCGTGGAGATGCCTACACGTTCAAAACTTAGTTGCTTGAGCTGGAACAAGTTTACTAAAAGCCATATAGCCAGTACCGACTATGAAGGAATAGTAACAGTTTGGGATGTAAATACGCGGCAGGTATATGATTTTACTTATTCTGATAGATTTGTCATGTGTGATTTGAATTTTTATTCTTGTTGCATCACTTTCAGTTTTTTTTGCTCATGCTTAAACTTTTTCAACAGAGCGTCATGGAATATGAAGAGCATGAAAAACGTGCTTGGAGTGTTGATTTTTCATGCATAGACCCCACGATGCTTGTATCTGGTAGTGATGATTGTAAGGTACTCCGAAAATCTTTATAATCTTGAACCAAGTATTTTATTATGATTATTTGACTGGAAATGTAGTACCTCTCTCTTTTTGGATAAGCAAAGAAGTATTATTCTATATGCACCATTTTTTTGCACATAAAATAATTAGTAAGAAATTTCTGAGAACACCCAAAAGGGGCAAAATACTATATTTTAGTATGGTAGTAATTATTGTTGTGAGTGATTTTCTGGTTTAGGCAAAATGCTATATTTGCCATTGCTTGTCCTAAGGTTGCCTTGGTTGGTTTACGCCTACAAAATAGTTGATGTATGCTTGTATCTAATTTGTCCTAAGGTTGCCTTGGTTGGTTTACGCCTACAAAATAGTTGATGTATGCTTGTATCTAATTTATTCACTATATACAGGAGGCTAAATTGATGTGGTGTGTGTACAATGTTGATGTGTCCTTGTGTGCTTTGGAGGTGCATATTGGTTGTGGAACTGTTTCCTATGTTTTAACTTATAAAAGTACCAGTAAATAATTTTTTTATAACAATGCCAAAACAATAGTTGTATGCTTGCATTAAAATTGGCTTGGTTCAGGCTCCTCCTCATACTTTGAGGTTGCCCTCACAGCTTACCATCCGACCGTCAGAATTTAAGTGAGCAATTTTGAGTGACACGTACATTTGCTTTCACCTTTTTTGATGCTCAAGGAAGTGTGCATTATAAACTAACCACGTCCTCTATTCTTTGTATAAAAATCAGGTAAAACTTTGGTGCACAAGGCAGGAAGCTAGTGTTATTGATATTGACATGAAAGCCAACATATGTTCCGTCAAGTATAATCCAGGATCTAGCTACTTCATTGCGGTATGCACCTTTCAGTGCCAATATTGGAGAAAAGTTATGGCACGCTATCTGCTTCATTGTTTGATCTTGTTTGGTTCTTAGATGATTTGAGTCCAACCTTGTGCTTTGCTCACTTAATTCGCAGTAATATACTGTGCCTGAGCAATGCACTGGACTTACATGTACATACGCTAATGTGTGCATGCACACATCTATTGAGTTTTTCTTCGACATCCCGTTATGGGTGGGGTATGTCGTGTATAAAAGAGTCATACATGATATGTCCTGTTATTTACCATAAAGTAAAGCTGAAACCTTTTCATCCTTCTGCCTTTTCCAGGTTGGTTCAGCAGACCATCATATCCACTATTATGATTTAAGAAATCCGAGCGAACCACTCCACGTGTTCACTGGGCATGGGAAAACTGTTTCTTATGTAAAATTCTTGTCAAACTATGAGCTTGCCTCTGCATCCACTGATAGCACATTGCGGTTATGGAATGTGAGGGATAATATTCCAGTAAGTGATTATGCCTTGAAGCAAACTGACTTTGGTACACTTAATATAGTTAACAAGTTATTATATGCTCTAATCTACACGGAAAATAAAACTAATTGAGAAAATGAGAATAGAATGGACTTGTTGACATCATGTTATGAAACTTATTTAACGATTAAGTTGTACTCTTCATCTGTGTTTTGTTTGAAGGTTCGTACTTTTAAAGGTCACACAAATGAGAAGAACTTTGTAGGTCTTACAGTCAACAGCGAGTACATTGCATGTGGCAGCGAAACAAATGAAGTGTTTGTGTATCATAAGGTTAGTGGCATTCCAAAAATAAGCCATTCCTGCATTTTGTTAACTTGTGATTAACTAAAAGTTTCCGGTATAATTTGTCAGGAGATCTCTAAACCTGTGACTCGGCATAAATTTGGGTCGCCTGATTTGGATGACACAGAGGATGATGCGGGGTCGTACTTCATCAGTGCTGTATGTTGGAAGAGTGATAGCCCTACCATGCTAACTGCAAACAGTCAAGGAACCATTAAAGTGTTGGTTCTTGCGGCATAGACAACAACTAAATGGAAACTAAAAGAAGGATTCACAAGAAAGAAAGTTGTTGCTGCAATTGTTTTGTAAGCGATATTCGGATGTTGGAAGTGTAAATGCTAGGATTGAGTTGAGATGCAATGTCAGTGGAAAGTTTATTATTTGTTATACAGAAGATACTAAATGTGCCAAAGAAGGTGAATATATATAGCAATAATATCATTGATTCCCGAGTGTCCTTGTGTATTATGAGTAGGAATGGGCAATGGTTATGGCGGGCGGGTAACCGCGGTTATTTACCCATAACCGTTTATGCTCATACCCGCATAACCGTTTACCCGTTGGGTAATTGCCTAAACGGTTATACCCATACTCATAACCATTTATAAACGGTTAACCATACCCATAACCGCATACCCATTTAACCGTAACCGTTTAATACCCGTTTACCTATTTACCATTTTTAACCTATTTATCTTTTTTATTTATATTTTTTTTATCATTACTCATTTTTCACCTGTTTACATTTAACTACTCCGCTATCATTTCGTTCAAAAAAAAAAAAAAACAACTTGAAAATTTTAAAAAAAAATTGTTTTATATATATATTTTTTGACAATTAAACACCGTTATAGGTCAATTCATCGTACGTTTTTATATTTTAATTTTTTTAATCCTTATAATTGTGAGCTTTCAATTACGAAAAAATGTTTCTGATTTGCAATCGCTCACTAACATAAAAGCTCAATGATTATCGCACGTGTCTAATTGCTGCTCAACCTGGTAATTTTACTGGTATATCTTTTCCTTTATTCCAAAAATGAGCTCAAATAATTCGACTTTATTTCGAATTTTTTTTTCTTAAAAATCTTTAGAATGAATCGTGCAGGAATTGATGGCACTGGACTTGGGATCATAAGGCATCAACATAAGGCATCATCAAATAAATGGGTAAACGGTTATTCGTTTATAACCGCAGTTAATACCCATACCCGCCCATTTACACTTCGCGGGTAAACGGTTATACCCATAACCGTTTATTTATCTAAACGGTTACCCATAACCGTAACCATTTAATTTAAATGGACGGGTAACCGCGGTTACCCATAACCAATGGGTATTTGCCCATCCCTAATTATGAGCCTGTGTGCCCGTCTTTTCTTGAGTTCTACAGATTTATTCGTCCTCAACGGTTTCATGTATATTTGCAGTAAAAATTTAGTTTTTTGAACTTCAGTTTAATTTTTATTATTTTGTTTTGTCACATGATTTCGTGTTGTAGTTAGGTTGATTAAGCAAACGAAAGTTAATACCATGGGTGTTTCTAAAGTGCGCACCTTCAGTGTGGATGGGAATCTAACGGTGGTGAGTTGTTGAGCTCGAACGTAGAACCCAGTCTTTGTGACCCAGTGTAATACAAATTTGTTTTTTTCACTGGGTGTGTTTTTGTCAGAGAGAGGGAAAGCGAAGGGTTTATTGAGAGGGAGCTGGTGTGAGTAGTCGAATTGAGGTGGATTGAAGCTCCATTTCGATTGTGACTCGGTAACCCTAGACCTTTTCTTTTTTTTTTTTGGTTCATTATGTGGCTTTGTCGAAGAGAGAGGGAGAATTGAGGGTTGTATTTGCGGGAAAGAGAGACAGAGAGGGAAGTGGTGAAGGATATGAGTGCGATTTTAGGTGGATTGAAATTCAGTTTGGATTGGAGTTGACAAGGGTGGCTCGTCCACAACCTACGAAGAAACGCACATTGTGAAGGGTAGTTTTATGGCGTGAGTTCATCCAAATCCCACATATGTGAAGACGTTGTGTTGTGTGCAGAAACTGTGATCAGAGTGTTGTCGTCGTCGCGCTCGCTGTGACGGCAGCTAGTTCAGTCAATTGGTCGAAGTGTTGCAGGCTGTACGTTTCACTTCCATTTCCGTTCTATTTTGGTTCTAAAAACCAACTTTGACTACGTTTGTAAGATATTTATAATTTTGGGTTTTAATCCATAATGTTGTGATGAGTTGTGGTAAGTTGTGGTAAGTTGTAACAGGCCGTTATTGAATTGTAATTTGAAATTAGTACCAGGCGGAATATCATGTATATAAAAATTATAATCTGCTGGAATAAATAGTCAACAAAGATAGATTTGTTAGTCAATAAATCAAAGATTCAATAACCATGTTCAAATACCAAAAACTATCCTAGTCAGCAAGGCCTCAGTTCGTTTCAAGTTATTAATGTGTCAAGTGAGCATGTTGTAAGCATATACCAATTAAATATTCAAGTGATACATGTAGCATGTATATGGACGTGAGATATGTGACACAATATAAATAACTTTGGACACAAGATATTTTTGGTCGGACATACCCATCTCTGGGTTAAAAAATCGGGGACTCTCCATTGAGTCCAATCCACTAGTGTAAACAAGATTCTTACAAAGTAACACGCAAAGTCCAATTCTTGAACCTGGTCTACAGAGTAGTTTTACCTTTGTGCAGCATTGCCTTACACAAGAAGGATTCCTTCAATCTTCAAGAAGTAGCAGCTCCTCTTGAGCTCTTCACTTTAAGGCACAGAAATAGAGTCATCTCCAGTCTTCCCAAGATGACAGCTCCTCCTGAACTCTTGGCCTTGTGGCACTGAGATCAACACCAACAAATGCTATGATGTCATGATATGCTTACAAAAATTTAGATTCAAACGACCAGTCATATTCTCCAATCAAACAATTGAAGAAAGAACCTATGTGAATCCAAATGCATGGTCTAGGAAGGATTTAAAACTTAAATCTAGACCAAGAACTTAATGTTGAACCTTAAAACAATGTAGCCCTAATATGCAATGATTTGGTGTTTAATGCGTGAACTTGGTTTTGCAGCTAGGGTGTCATAAATGGGGAGGAAGAAGAAGAAAGAAGCATAAATGATCTCTGTCTAACTTCTTTCTATATAGAAATGTACTTGGAAGCCCCCAAAATCAAAGAACCCTAGTTGGGGATTTTAACCCCAAAAGCATCAGTTTGCTCTTCACATACCAAGGACACTTGTCGAACTACAAACTGATCAGAAGCGATCAAGGGCTGAGATTTGACCATCAACAAAAAGCAATCAAAAAGCCCATGTAGGTAGACCTTAAATTGTGTGCCCAACAGCTGGAAATTAGTGCGCGAAATTGATGAGACAACTAAGCTAGTCAGGAAGTAAAAGGAATTTAAACATGAAATGCACATGTATGACCAAACCTTTTGAAGTGAGATGTGTCAAAACCTTGAACGTTTATTCCTAGCAGCAATAACCCATAATCAGAGAATAGCCTAAAGCAAGATTGAGCATGTGGTGCAATTATAATGTTGACAAGCAAAGCCAAACCTAAAAGTCTATACTTCACATAATTCGATGAGGGATGAGTTAGAAATAGACGAAATCGTCAAGGAAGGAGAAGATGTAGACGCAGGAGATAAATTTGCTGCATGGAGGGTTGTATTTGTGGTACCAAATATAGATGATAAGTTGAAACTCAAATTGAAAATAGAGTTTGATTCGTTGGATGAAGGGTATATTGTTTACAATAATTATGCACTTGCAGTTGGGTTTGCGATTCGGGAGTATAGTAATAAAAAGTGTAGTGATGTTAATTGTTTAGTAAGAAAGAATTTGTTTGTTGCAAACAAGGAAAAAAGAGAATGGATGCTAATCCAAAAAAAAAAAAAAACAATAAAAAAAGAGGTAGAAGGTGAGATACTAGAAGTGATTGCAAGGCGAAAATTGTGTTATATAAGAAAACTGGTCGTGATAAGTTTGTTATTTAAAGCAGCCACATCCCTTTTGGTTACGAAGGCTGAATGAATTAACAGAGACTTGACAGAAATGTTAATATTGGGTTTCAATCCTAACGGACTTCAGGGTTTAAATTCTAATTTTTTAAACACAAGGTTATCTTCCAATTACCTTATCACAACGCGGATCATTAATTCAATTTAGCCTAAATATTATTATTCAAAAAATGAGACGTGTGTTCTTACTTGGAGATGCAAGTATGATTATTCTATTTGTATTTAACATCGTTTTTCAATTTGCATATAACTCGTAATATTAGGACACTAGCGAATATCCTCCTTTCGTGATTCCTATGCACATTGAGGCAGAAAAAGCATGCCTACAAAGTGTGGAACTAAATTTGCACGCAAGTCAAAGTGTTCCTCAATCCAAGATTTATCAACCAATTCATGTAGTTCTACCAACCCCTTCCATCTTGCCTAAAATTCTTTTTTATTTTCAATATCCCATATGCACTCATGCAAATCTTTGAAAATGTCCTCAACCCAACTCTTGTCATTGAATTTGTTTATAATATACCATATGCAGTACAGATGAAAAGTTGTTAGTTTGTTGCAAATTACCTTTGTTGTGGCTCCATCTTGATCTGTAATTATAATTTTCGAAGGCTCACCCCGCACAGCTTTAATGAATTCTTCAAACAACCACCCAAAGCTCTATTTTTCATTTTTTAGGAATGCACAACTTAATATTGTGGTTTGACTCGGCTCTTAACTCCTAACAAATGCGCAAAATCAACGTGGTCTCAAACACAATAACATCACCAAAATGAACAAACCATGTCGTGAATTAGAATCTGCCCAAAAGAAATTGTCAAGTGTTCAGCCTTACTCAATCTCCATCTTGAAATAGAATGACTCATTTTTCTCTTTCTCATCCTCAAAATGTTCTTTGAACAATCCCACATCATGCCCAATTAAATTAGCTTGTAATTAGCAAAAAAAAGCCAAATAAAAAATAAAAATTAGCTTGTAATTACTCTTTAGCATTATACATATCCTTGGGGGTGCAACCAATGTTTTCAATTCTTCAACTTTGCACCTCCAATAAACCCACATGTTTACTAATGAAAATATTTGCATGCACACATTTCCAATCATTGCCTTCTTTGCCTCCGAAACTCGGCGATGAGATCTAAATAAGTGAGGCACTTGCCATAAGGTGGTAGTGTCATTCGTTAAAAACTACAACAAACTTTTCATGGCTAATTCCCTTAGGACTTGGATCCTCTCTGGATCCCCTCCATGGGAATCCTAGGGATCAAGCCACATGGGTCGTTCATAAAAAATCGTGCGGTTACAATTAAATGTTTTTTTACGCAAAACGAAACTGCTTTATTTTAAAAAATATAAAAATCATTTAATTTTAGCCGCACGATTTTTTATGAACGGCTCTTATGGCTTGATCCCTAGGATCCCATGGAGGGGATTCGGAGAGGATCCAAGTCCATTCCCTTATACAACGCAATTTTAGCCTTACAATCACTTCTAGCGCCTCCCATCCTACCTTGCCGATTGGGTTTGAGATTAGCATCCACGGCAGACGCGACGGTGACAAAGCTCTGACTACGGTTTCTTCACACGGCTGCGCAGATGTGGGATTTGGATGAACTGACGCCACAAAACTGAGCTTCACAATCTGGGTTTCTTCAGAGGTTGTGGACAAACCAACTTTGTCAACTTCAATCCACTTGAAATCGAGCATTCACAACCTTCACCAGCTCGCTCTCTCTGCCTCTCTTTGCCCGCGAATATAACCCTCAACTCTCCCTTTCTCTAAAAATTTAAAAAAAAAATATGAAAAAATAGAACACCACTTCAGTGAACCAAAAAAATTAAGAGGTATAGGAATACCGGGCCACAATCGAAACGAAGCTTAAATCCACCTCTATTCGACTCATCACACTAGCTCCCTTTCTCTGCCTCTATTTCCCTCTCTACGGCGCGAATAAACCTTCAGCTCTCCCTCTCTCTCTGACAAAAACACACCTAGTGAACAAAAGAAAAGTAGGAATTACACTGAGTCGCAATGACTCGGTCCTACGCGTGACATCGACCGCTCACAACTGTTGGATTTTCGTCCAAGTGGTTGCAAGGTGAAGACTCGTCCTCTGATGGCAAAATTTTCTTCGCATTGTGAGAAGAGTTTAGTTGTTGTTGGATTTTTTTTTTATTTTTTTAAGTATAATATATATATATATATATATATATATATATATATATATATATATATATATATGTTATGATAAGGAAATATCCATTTTTTTTTGCATATATTTTGACACATATTTTGTAAGCATTCAAAAAAAAAAAAAAATTTACTCAAGGATTTGAACTATTTATATTTCAATCATCTTTCTTGTAAAAATTTAGTTACATTAAAAAACATTAAGACATTAATTTGTAGCGAATAAATGGACGAATAATGTTCGACAAAAGAACACTAAAATGACAATGATTTAATCCAATAGTCATTTAGTTTCGAATTTGAGTGATTTTTTGATAAATATGATCTTTGAGGGAAGACCTAATAGATATATGGTTCCTACAAAATAAGTGTTAAAATGGGTGTCCTCGATTCTAACCCTTTATACACACACACACACACACACACACATATATATATATATCATTGAAAAGAAAAATATACTTGTGAAGAGTGTAGAATGAGATTTTTGAAGTGCTAATAATAAATCCCTTCATTTAACAATTAAAATTAAGTAAAAACAAAATAGGGTAAATTATATTAAACCACCTCAACTCTGGGTCACATTACAATCTCATACCTCATATTTGAAAGATTGCAATGTCATACATCGACTCACAAATTTATTGTAATGTCAAACTTCCATTAAAATATCTGTTAAGTAAGCAGTTAAATAATGATGTGGCGATAGTGAATCTCACATTTTTTGCTAACATGTTACCCAACTAATGCCACATGGCAAACAGCTAATAAAAAATATTTTAATTATTAAAAAATAAGTAAAAAAGAAAAAAAAAACAACCCAGATCCATTTCCCCTTCATCTCTCTACCTGATTTCCCACCAGGGCCAGAGCCACATGCAGACTAAGGTAGTCCAGGGCCTATCCTGGAATTAAATTTATGTCAATTGTGTAGTGATTTTTGCAATAATATGCATGTGGTGTGTTGGTATATCGGGTTTTCAAGGTTCCCTTAGGTCTTGGGTTCAACGCCTACTAATGTAAAGCTATTTTTTGGTTTTTTTTTTTTTACCAATTACCATATATAACTACCTTTCTGCCAACATTCTGATTTCTTTTAAATCAATTATTTTTTTGTTAGTTCATATTGTTGCAGTCCTATTTAGAATAGGAATGTGATTGTGTAAATCCTAGTAGATTAGGAATGTATCTTATATTCCTATTAGGAGTAGATTACTTATTAAGTATTATAATCCTTATGGGAAAGGGTTTGCCCTTTCTACTACTATAAATAGAGGCACAATGGGGTGAATAAAACACACCTCACAATTACACATCTCTCTTCTCCTCTCTATTGCCGCACCTCTCTCTCTCTAGGCCTCCATAATTGTTCAGTAAATTATACCTACAACACGTTATCAGCACGCTCTTGACGCTACGCTAACAAGAGAGTTTATTCTTCAATTAGGGGAGTATTACGTTTTAATTATTCTTTTTGAGATTAATTTATTATTATTTTGAATTGATCTACATGCTATTGATTCAATTTAATTTTTCTTTGTTGAACATGATACACCGCATTGGAGACGCAATTTTGGCTTTTTGAGAAGGATCTTCTACAAATTCAAAGGCTTTTATTTGTTTTCTGCCAATCAGGTATGCTTAAAATAAAGTAAGATATTTGAAACGACCTTGAAGCATGAACATTCCCCATGATGCATGAACCCCCCTATGTTTATATTTTCCTTCCGATATATATATTGTATATATTCATATATTTGTCAATATATATATTTGTTTCATGCATTACGCAATTATAAATCGCTATGTGGAATTTGTGAGTCAAAGAATCGAAAATAAATTAGAAGCAAATTAGGGTTTCCTAAACCCTAAGGGATTTGAAAAAAAAAAAGGGATGTTTTGTGGGACACGGCCTGAAGCCGCACCTCCACCAAGCCAAGCCAGCAGCTTCGACATGTTTCATCTGGACCACAGCAGCCCTGTGCGCTGGGCCTGGGTAGATCTCCTGTGCGCTGGGCTTGCAACCCTCAACCCACACGTTGGGCTTCTGCATCTGATAGACCAGCAGGTCTTGGCCGGTATTCCATCAACCAGCAGGCTGGGCTCCCAATTTTTTTTTCTCTCAGCCCGTAATTGCAACAAGCCTTAAAGCTTGCCTTTGCAAGTGATTGGGCTGCCTGCAGCAGCCTCACACGGCCCAACTCGCAGTTTGTAGTTGCTGGGCTATGCAAAGTTGGACAGCAGCCAGCAATCCTTTGCTGGGCTGCCTTTTGTTCTCGGCCCAAAGCCAATTTTTGGCTTGTTTTTTTCTTTTGCACGGCACCCATGCCCAAAATTATTTTGGGGCATATTTTTCAAATCCACATGCTATTATTTTAGCATTATAAAATAATTTAACCCGTATGTTAATATTATTTTGCTTCTACAATCGCCCTGTATGGCCCGATCTATTGAATTAATTAAAAGTGACCAGCAATCCATTAATCTGATAATGAATCCAAAATTATTGACCTGAAGATCACTTTTGGACATTAACGATTCAATAATTTATTTCTCTTCTTTGAACCATTGACTCACTTTCGTAGTCCCGAAGCACTCACACTTGAGTTCCCGAAGAACCTCAAAATCCACTACACTTAGTTGTATATTGCATTCTGTGTTCTTGCAGGAGCCTTTCTTTGATGAACTAAACGTTCATAAACTAAATTGAACCTGTAGTTTCGAATTTAGTGCCTTTGAAACCCGAAGTTTTCATAAAACAATACACCCATGAAAACCCAACGTTTTTTTCATGAAACCATGTCTTAGAACTCGAATGTTCTAACTTTGATGCTTATGGATGATTCCTTCCCATAGCACCAATCACAATCTTGTTCCCTCCAAATTCAATGGATTGTTGAACCGTCACAAGTTTGATTTCCCTTATTTTGGACGTTTCTAATAGAAACCACTTTATGTGGGGTAGAAGACGTGAATCTCCACTTGACTATCAAGAAGTTGAGCAACCATTGAAGCCAACAATGGCATGGAAGAGCTGAATAAGCCTCCGCCATGATCTTCATTCGAAGACTTATGCCTGAAGCATTACCAATGGAAATACCTCCCGAACGAGGATTCCATGGCTTTTTGGCTCGCTTCTACAGACTGTTTAATCATGAAAGATATTGCCCGAAGCATACCATGATTACGTCCATGAATGAGTACAATTTTGAAGTTTATAAATCCGATTGAATTTTGACTAGAGAATACTTTTCTCGTCATTCCTTGTTTCTAACTTGCTCTTGAAGCAGCAGTGTAGAAAGTGGAAGTCTACCAAATTCTCGGATCTGATTACTACCACAAACGTGAGAGAAAGGTATAGACCCAATTCGGCTGGAGTCTACCGAATGGTATAAACTCAGTTCGGCTGGAGTCTACCAAATGGCTCGACCCAGTTAGGTCAAAGACTACCAAATGGTGATGCACTGCTTCGGCAGAGATACACCGAATGGCATACCTTCTCACAATCCAATTTCGAGTTTGTTTTTACAACATATGGTAGAATCAGGGCCTGCCAAGGTGTGGCATCATGCCCGAAGCGTGATCTTTGGCACCTAAGACCTAAAACTTCAAGAACAAGGGATAGTATTCCCAAACCTTAACCGTGCAGAATCTACTTCATTCTCGATGGAATAGATAATTGGTTATGCACTTGTTCGTGCCCCTACCAATGTTGTTAAGGAGTACCATTCTCGTAGTCAATATGTGAGATTAATTTTGCTCCACCGAACACCGTTGGGAGAGCATAATTTTGACATGGATGACCTTGTTGGTCGAATCCCATTAGTAAACCATTTACTTTGTGAACATTTTTCCATGTTCTTGGATTCAAGTTTGGTGTATGTTTTACTTATGGATAATCTTATTGATATTGTCCTCGAATATGAGTTAATTGAATCATGTTTCTTAGTACATGTGACTGATTCAATTAAACACGTGATTAGGTAGGAATGTGGGGAAGTTAGTTGTCTGGACGAATGCGTACTACACACACTAACTTTATGCCTAAATCACATCTCTAACAACGACTTCAGGTCTATCCAACCTGATTAAGAGCATTGGCACGCTCCTCGTTGTATGAATGGTACTTGATCACCATTTAAGGGACCTTAAATTCTCCCTGACGTTGAGTTTTTAAGGATATTCGAGATGACAATGATCATAAATGAAACCACTAAAGAAAATAGAGTGAAATATCTTTGCACCACCTCCAAATATAAGCCTGAAGCTTCGATTTGGGGCCAATGGGTTGTCTCCTAATTGGGAACATGCCACATGTGGCCGGCCTAGAGCTGGGTGATTGAGCAGTTTCCTTACTTTGACATGACCTTTTTGGGACACTTAGGTCGAACAATGACGCTACGACGCATCTCCTTACCCGAAGTAAGGATCTTGTGCCTACAAGCACACTTTGTCAAGCCTGCTCATTAAGGAAATTGATTTTCTATATCATTCCTCGCAAAGATACGAAATCGCCTCTTTTCCATAAGTGGATTCAATGGAATATATGTGGACTAATCCAATCAAAATGCGGACCATATAAAGACTTATGGTTTTGATTGATGAATCGACAAACTGGTCACATGTTTGTCCACACACATTACTGCTAAACCTCTTGGCCGATTATGGGTTCACCACCCTACTTATCCCTTAAGGTCCTGGAGACTGGATAATGCCGGAGAGTTTATATCGACGGTTTTCGATAAAGTATTGCATGTTGTTTTGGGTTTCTAATTGAACATTGAATTCCCATGTTCACCCCAAATAGCCTCGCCTAGTGATCATAAAGCGCAATTTAAATGATCGCCTAAATTTTGGTAACAGTGCCAAGTTTTCGGTTTTCTGCCTAGGGCTATGCAATCTTGTACACAGTTATGTTGGTCCGCCTTGAGGCCCATTGCCACCCAACCTATATGACGTTACAGTTGGTTACTGGGTACGAACCTAACGATTTTCGTATTTACGCATTTGGGTGAGCATTCCATGTGCCCAGTTGCGCTGCCGCAACGTACCACCATGGGTCCTCAAAGAAGGATGTGTATCTTTTGTCGATCATGATTCTCCTTCACACTAGCTCTCTTCGAGCCCTTGCATGCGATCTCTTTACCGCTTATTTGCGGGTTGTCACTTTAATGAGACAATGTTCCCACCGTTTGGGGGAGATAAGAACATCAACGTTCCTGTAGAACAGCGCGAAGTTGCGTGGACGTTGCCCACTATGTCTCATCTCGATCCCCATACCGCACAAGTGTGATAAGCAAGTGCGATGAATTCTAGATTTCAGAATGTTGCTCCATACGCATTCCTCTGATCTAGCTAAAGTGACGAGATCATATACTAGCTGCAAACATGCCTGCAAGGATAGATGTACTTAACGGACGTCGAGTCAACATCCCTGAAGGGTGTGCCGCCCCTGTTAGACGGTCCGGTACAACGGCAGATAGCCAATCAATCTGTCTTGGCCTGGAGCACGACAGATCAATCGGTTCGTAGGATTCACTTCCCCAGAAGAGGAAGACACAGCACAACTATGAATCTAAACTCGATCGCTGTCTCAAATCATTTCCATCTCATGAGATTAATCCGGATTACTCCCGAGACATGAAGTTCTTGGTCCAGTATACTAGTTTGGATGAGAAAAATGGAATTGAAATGAGATTATCATTGATGATGTTTTCACTTATATGGTAGCTACCGACATAAATGAAAATCGACGATATCGAACCGTGTTCTGTTGATTAAGTGACAACGTAGAACTGATTGGACAACTGAGATTACAATCTAGGTCAAATTCCTTACCAAAGTGTGTATTGGACCTGTCGTTCCTACACTGCCCAAGGTAACCCTGTTGTGTTACAAGTGGGAAATGAAGCATTATGAGATGAATGAAATAGTGCGATATGATGCACGCCTTACGGCGCAAGGTTTCTCTCAAACGTCCTGTGATTGATAGCAGCATTATGAAATATGGTTAGTGTTTTCTCCATGGGGATATAGATACGGAGATTTACATGTAAGTTCCCGAAGAATTACATGGACTGGTTCAAAAGGTTCCAAAACCACGGAACACCCTCTTAACTTGTTTTGAGGCGTTCACTTAAATCCAACGGATGTGGTATACCCGTTTAAGTGATTGTTTGATCAGTCAGGGATATGAATGATGCCCTTGCGTGTTAAACTATGAAGTCTTATTCCAAATTGCTAGAGTTACAGTTTATGTCGTTAACACGAATCTCACTAAGACTCTTGAAGAGCTTGAGAAAACTGCCTCGCACCCGAAGATGGAATTTGAGATGAAGGATCTTAGGAAAACTCGTTTATGCATTGACCTGAAGTTCAAAGCGTTGTTCTGACGGTATCTTGGTCTACCAATCAAACTACACTTCAAATGTGTTACCTTTGAGTATACCTTTGATCGTCCATACGTTATATGCAAATGAGACCCTTGAAGAGGTTATGGAATCCGAAATTCCATATCTAAGTTCAACTTTGCGCTTCGTTGTACTTAGCTTATTGTATTTAGACAGGACATCTCCTTCGCTGTTGATCTTGGTAAAGATGCAGCACCGCGCCTACACACAACCACTGAATTGGTATTAAAAGACGTACCCTGAAGGTATTACGAGGGCAAATCCCAAGGCATCTTAGCGGATCCGACCCCCCTGATCCTCGAAATGATGCTTGCCTTGTTGTTATGTTGATGCTGGTTACTTATCAAACCCGCACAAGGCAAAATCCCTAAATGGTTATGTCTTTACCGTTAGGGACATTGCAATATCTTGGAGGTCCATGATATGACCTTAGTTGCGAAATCTTTGAATCGTTCCAAGACTCACCTCACTTCACTACGCCACAAGTGAGACATGGTTAGGAGTTCTTGTTGAGCATGTTCGTAGTACTTGCTGTGTTTTCATTCATCGTTGAGTCCCGACAACGATCCATGAAGACTATGGCGCATGTATCAACCTGACCAAGACATGATACATCAACAAAGTCAACGCCAAGACATATTGCAACTACATCTACATCAGCAAAGCATCAGGAGATTGAAGTCATGCAAGCCGATCCCAGACAACCTTGCCGACCTTTACACGACGTCACTGCCGAAGTCAACCTTCTAGAAGCTTGTCCGAGGAATTGGTATGCCTAACTATTATATGCAATGCTTGTAGTTCTCATTTGGAAGTTATGTCAAACTCAGGGGGAGTATCCAGAAGTATACTCACTTGATCTTAATGTACTCTTTTTCCCTACGATTAGGAGCATTTTTCCCACTGGGTTTTTGCTACCTAACTAGGTTTTAACGAGGCACCCTGTAAACACGAAAATTTCCTGAAACGAAAGAGACAAGAACACGTGTACAAAATATATTTGTATTAATGAATTTGTTTGGGTTACAATCTCTATGTGGTTTGATCCTCTGATTCAATCTCCGTGAGGTGTTGGCTTGCGGATTTGGTTGATCCAAGGGCCGTTGGGGCTTGGTCTTGAAGTGGTTTTTGATGAAGAATGCAGAGAGCTTTCTTGATTCTTCGAGATTTGCTTAAGAACTTTAGAACTTTGAGTTTTCGAGGCCTTGGTTTGATGTAAATTCCCTTCTGATTTTAGAGTAGAGAAGATGTATGTCCAAAGTCCCTTATCTTTTGATGGAGCAGCCTATTTATAGGCCTTGAGAATGAATCACTACCATCCGTTTTTGTTGGTGAGAATGAATTACCACCGTCCATTTTTGTTGGTGAGAATGAATTACCACCGTCCATTTTGTTGGTGGGAATGAATTACCACCGTCCATTTTTGTTGGTGAAGTGTATGATGTAGGTGAAACGGGTGGATGTTGTAATTTTAATGCAATGGTCGACATTTTATTTCACCAAAATTTTAATGTCTACACATGTAATTTTAATGCATTTGTTAATATTCATTTCACCGAAATTTCAATGTCTACAAATGCCCCCACTTCAAGGCGCGTCGTGTACATGTGCTTGTCACGTGTAGAAGATGCGTTTTGAAGTCCTTTGATGTAGACGTTGATTCAAGGGCCGTCGAGGCTTGATCTTAGATTCGTACTGGAAGATTTTATTTTATTTTATTTTATTTTATTTTATTTTATTTTTTTGGTTTCTTCCAATCTTTTAATTTTCCACAGACTTTTCTTGAACTAGATTTGATTCAAGGGTGTTGAGCACTTGTTCTTGAATCGGGCTTGCGATTTCTTCATGGGTCGTTGGGCTTGATCTTGAAGAAGCTGGACCGCGACCGGTTTGGTTAGGGACGAATCAGCACCTGTAGTTGTCATAGTTGTCGATTCTCCACGAGCTTGATGTATCATGTGGGAGCTTGAGTGGAAGTTCGACATATTGCTTTTCTTCATCCTTGTCTTGTAGGCAAGGGCGAGGACGAAGGAAAGGACATGGGAAAAACATGATATGAGATACCTTTGCTTTCGACCCCGATGATATGAGATACTTTTGATTTTGAAGAATTAGCGGATGAACCGGCACATATGTATTGGTTGCGCTTGTCTCCATGTGTTTCGATGTATCAATTTCACCTGCTTCGTCTGTTCTCCTTGCAGAGGCGGCATCTTCTTCGGAAGCACAAGATGCTGAAAATGAGTACTCGAGAGCAAGGCTAGGTAAGCAATCAGGGAAGGGGTTCCAGGCAGTCGGTTCCAAACCAGAGGTCTGATTTCGGGTTCCGACTGATTGTTTTTCTTTCTCCTTGTCTTGCAGGCGTGGGCGAGGGCAAGGGAAAGAACAGGGAGATTGCATGATATGAGATACTCTTGCTCTCAGCCCTGATGATATGAAATACTTTTGCTCTTGCAGGAAAGAAGTGTAAGATTTTGATGCTGGTGCAGACTTTTTTGGGTGGCTTGATTGAATGGTTATTTTCGGGGAAGAAGAGAATTGAGCATTCTCTCTTCCTCTTTTTTTTTTTTTTTTTTTTTTCGAGAGGTTTGGTCGCAGAAGGGAGGACTTTGCATTTTGGATGTGTGCCCCCCAATGAAGGATGAGGATGATGTATATAGGGAGGAATGTGGTAGTGCGCGGACGTGGATTCCACCTATTGCTTGTCGGTAGAAGTGTGTGGTTGTGGATTTCACACACACCCGTTGGTGGAAGTATGTTGGTGCGGTGGTTGGCACAGTGATTTTGTTGATGTGTGGTAGTTGAAACCGAGACTTCACGTGCTTTTGTCAGTAGTGTGGTGGTTGGAACAGTCGGCTCCACGCGTTTTTTTTAACTTTGTCAGCCGGGTGGTGGTTGAAACGACGATTTTTTACGCGTTTTCGTCTTTGTCAGAAATTTTTTGACAGAGTCGCACGTGATATCTGAAAAGTTGAGATTGTGTCCGGAAGGAGTTGACGGATTTTAGGCGGGAAAATCCGCCTCTTTGAAATATGGGGAGTGACGTGTTTTTGACCTTTGAATAGGTGGCTGCGTTGCTTTTCCTTTTATGTAGGTATCGATTGTATTCGAGATGCACACTTCGAAGATTTCCGCCTGTGAAAATTTATCTTTGCCATATTTCCGAGATCTTTACTCCATCCAGCCCTTCCCCTTTACCATTTTTGATAATGGCTTCCTCGTCTAACATTTGCTTAGATTTAAGTCTCGGGAACGACTCAAATCTTGGGAATGATACAGGCGTGCCACGCCAGGGTGATGCATGGCGCCCATCCTTCTTGTCTTCTAATGGCCCTCTTACGGTCGAAGACTCTGTGATGAGGGATGCAATAACAGCTACGGTAGTAGCCAGGAACCTCCTCACCCCTAGAGATAACAGGCTGCTTTCAAGGCGGTCCGATGAGTTGGCCGTCCAAGACTCCCTAGCTCTCAGTGTTCAGTGTGCGGGTTCCGTGTCAAACATGGGCCAACGTTTACTTGCTCGAACCCGCCAAGTCGAATCATTGATGGCCGGGATGACGACTCTTAGCCAAGAGATCGAGCAGCTCAAGCGTGAGAATAAAGAGCTGCATGTGCTTGTGAATAATTATTCGACGGGCATGAAGAGGAAGCTTGATCAGCTGTTGGACTCCGAAGGTCGCATTCAAAGTGACCGTCAGAAGTTCGAGGATGCATTATGGAGGCACTTCTTGCCTTCGTCATCTGGAGCTCGAACAAGTATCGAGGCCTCGAATAATCCATCTTCAGCACCTCCTCCTACTAGGGTTTTGCCGAGTACTGAGGCTTCACATAAGTGACATTTGTGAAGGCTCCACTTTTTTTTTTTAATTTTATTTTATTTTAAATTATGTAATTTATCAGAGATATTAATGGACAGACTTTTATTTTATTAAGTGTATTGTGCTTAATAAAACAAATGGCTCACTAAGATGTGTGCCCACGCATCATCCCATCACCTTTTTATTATCTTCCTTTTTTTTTATATATAAAAAAAAGTATTGCTTAAATCATAAAATGATAACATTATTTAAATAATAATGATTTATCACAAAATGATTAGCGGAAGACCCGTATCTGAAACCCACTGTGTCCCACTGAGTTTGTACCTCCTATTATTCCCCACTGATTTACAAACCATTTCCTTTTTTAATAATGGGATTTGCTATCGTGCAAAATGGGTATACATACCACGGGTTATGAAGGATAATGGTGCCCTTTTTTTTTTTTTTTTTCTAAGGCAACTGCCTTCGCTTTTTTGTACCACGTGTGCTTACATGGCAGTGAGTGAGTTTCTTGCTGGTAGTGATGGATGGTGGAGTGTTTGATCTTTTTACTAGCAGGCTTTTTTGAGTGGGAATGATGTCATTTCCCCTTTTCAGTGATCGCCCCGTCTGCTTCTCTGGGTTTGTTGACGGGACTCCTCGCTGTACTGGCTTCTTTTCTTCACGCGGGTCACTGTTTATACAGCTACGATACTCTTTTCTTTTTTTTTCTTTTTTTTTTTTCTACAGAATATATTTAGATAAAGAAAAGCAGACATCTTAACCCCCAAATACTTCCAGATTTGCTATCTTTAGTTGTCATAGATAGGATGAGATCATACAGGCGATCAGCAACTATATCAAGAGAATCTTTTAGTTTCTGATCCATATTTTATTTTATTTTATTTTTCAAAACAAATACTTTTGTAGGATTGGATCCTGCGACCTCATAACGTCGGGTAATGTTAGCGACTTCAGTTACCGCACTGCCTACAAACCGGTTTCCTTTGTGGCCGTTGAGAATATTACATGTGCATAGTGCTGCATAGTCATTGCACTACATGCGGATCGATATTTTGCGCAGTCGAGGATCTGCGTTCTTCTCTGCATCCTTCACGCGGACTGCTGTTTGCACAGTCAGCGCACAGTTTCTGTACTTCGTGCAGCTCGGCTTCATTTGAGACCTTTATATATATATATACACGCATTCACACGCGCATGCATACACACATATAGGGCACTGCATAGTCTTGACATAGCCACTACCCCAGCTCACTATCCCGTCTTCTCTCGTCTACTCCTCTAGTAGCAGGGGGTTATTTCTTCCTTGTTTTCTCGAAGAGCCTCTTTGGCGGTGGGTTTCTTTTTGTTTTAAGAGAGCAGGTAAGGATGATGTATATAAATATGCATATATGTATATATATATATACATATATATTTGTTCCATCTGTGCTCTGAGTCTAATAAACTTCTATATTGTAGGCAACTGGAGGGGTTCTTTGATTTCTTTAAGCTCTGGTCCTTCAACAACGGCGGATCGGAGTGCATGAATGCAGCAGCCAGTTGAAGTCTTAAAACAACGGCGGGCAGCAGTTTGTGGCGAAGATATATCGAGCAGCAAACAAGGCGTGAGACGAAGGAGTGCGGTTCGTGGCCTCGGGGAGGAAGAAGCGAGGGTGACCGCCGCCGTGAGGCTCTCAGCTCGGTGTGGTTCCCTTGTTTCAGGTCAAGGAGGCCATGCATACAAAAAGGTAGTTGCCTTTCTCACTGCTTACGTATATATATATACATATAAATTTCGGCTGTTTAGGACGTCATGCATATGTATACATATAATTTGATTTGTTTAGGGCGCCATGCATATGTAATTTGATTTGCTTTAGGGCGCCATGCATGCATAATTTGATTTGCTTTGGGGCGCTGTGCACATACAAATATATATATATATTTATTGTAGGGCGTAAGTCAGCTTTGATTTGGTAATATATATATATATATATATATATATATATATATATATATATATATATATATATATATATATATTTGCAGGCTGCCAGTCGGCTTTGATTTGGTTATATATATATTTTTTTTTTTTTGCAGGTTACAATGCGCCCTTTTTTTTTTTTTTTTTTCAATGCGTGTATGAAGCTTTTAGGGCCGTGGCAGTAGGGCGCGGGTACACTTTGTGCCAGGGATTGCGACGAGGTTTCGTTGTGTAATGCCTTTTGATCACAGTTTTTTTCCCTCGGTGGTGCACTACCGTGTGGAGCTGTGCAAGAGACTGCAGTGGGGCTTTGTTGTGTAGTGCCTTTTGGTCACAATTTTCCCTTGGCGATGGCGTCGCCGTGCGGTGCAAGAGACTGCTTGTGTAGTTACTGCGGGGTTGCGTAGTGCGATTGCGTGGCACCTTGGTTTCTTTGCAACCATAGCATTCCTTGAAGGACCGTCTTGTAGCTGCCCTTTTTACAGTGCTTTACTGCACCGCCGTCGCTGCATTATTTGCCGCACACCATTGTACCGTCCACTGTCTACTGCTTTGCTGAAGTTTTTTGGCTGACTCTTCGTTGCGGTCATGGTGTTTTTTAAGTGCTTTAAGGGCAACACCATCACCATTCTTGCAAGGGAAGGTGATTCGCAAGATAGTGGAACGACGTTGAAGCTTTACGCGCCGCTGACTGGCCCCAAGGCGCTTGTTCTTCCCGCAAAAGACAACTCCATGCATATTAAGTCATGGTCTTCTGAAGTGTCTTGGGAGGTGGTAGACTCTATTCCACCAAATGCAAAGAAGAAGGCTTGTTCGTCAAAGATTCTTATTTTGAACTCTTCGCATCATGTTCATGATAACCATCCGGCTTTGTTCGAGCTTCTTGGCGATCGCATCCGTAATGGAGCTGTGGCTTGGAGTGGCACTCTGTCAACTACTGGAGGAGCCTCTTTCGTCGAGTTTTATTGGGAATGGCTTGAAGATGTCCTGAGCCGCTCCAAAGATGTGCTTACCAAGACGGGCATTTATCACGCCGTATACGCATCTTTGTTCAGTTATGATCGTCATCCTCCCGTCATTCGTGCACTCTTCGAGCATTGGTGTTCAGCGACCAACACACTTCACACAGCTCAGGGGGAGATGTCGCTTTCTCTTAGGGATCTTCACAAGATAGGAGGCTTGCCGATCCAAGGAAAAATTTATGACGAAGTTGTTCCTAGCGTGGAAGAGTTTTCTTGTCGCAACAGTCGCAGATTGCCTGCGAGTTGTCGCTACTTGTTTTGGGTATATCATAAGCTTTTCCAAGAGGCTCCGGGCAAGTCAGGCGTGAAGATTTCTTTATGGATCCGATTTTGGTATCGGGGTGCCATGAAGTACAAGAGGCCTTCGAAGAAAAGTGGCCGTAACAAGACAACCCGGCCTAAAGGAGACTCAGATCCGTCAGGTGTCATTGGTCTGGCTGAGCGCCGTACTTCTGCCGAGTCGAAGGCGTTCGAGGATCTTGGCGTGGCGCCAGAGCACTTTGAAGAATCTTACTTAGCCGCTTTGTTAGCTTGTTGGCTTTGTAAGTTTGTTTTCCCAAAAGACGACGTCAACTTCGTCCGTCCCGGAGTCTTCAAAGTTGCTAGCAAGATGGCCGTGGGTGAATCCTTTAGTCTTGCTATTCCGGTCTTAGCTAGTATATACAACGGCTTAAGTTTTGTTTCGAACTCGGCGAGCACTGAAGACCGTGATGCGGTACTCCCTTACCACTACGTGTATGCCTGGTTGGGCGAGTATTTTGGCACTCATTTTTCTTCGTCAACTTTAGACAAGTCGGGGCTTTCTTCACCGACTTCGGTCAAGTTGGGGCCTCTAATGACGAAGTATTTTGGCGTGCTTTCTGCGAAGAGTCTCGATGATTCGCAGGTGCAAGCACTATTCGGAAGTTGCGAAGGCTTGAGGATGGACCGCTTGGCAAGAGTTGGCTTGGCACGGCAAGGCCTCATGGATGATTCACATCTTCGTTCCTCAGACCTGTCCTATTTCATAAGTCTTCGTTCGGGGTATGTTTCTCTGCGGCAAGAAGGCCGATGTATAATTCAGCCGTATAATCCCCACAGTTTTAGCAGGCAATTTGGTTTTGTCCAAAACGTGCCCGGTAAGCTGAAGGAGAGAGACCAATCGAGATCCTTGCAAGCCGTGTATATTCATTGGGAGTCTTGTACCCGTGCATGCACTAATGCTTCTATCACCTTGCCAGCAAAAGACGAGTTCAAGAACAATCCAGTGACCCGCGTTTACGTGAGTTGGTGGTCGAGGGTACATTATGAGGATTTGGGGATGGCAAGTGATACCAATTCTTCTCATTCTCACCGTGAAGCGTCGAAAGAGGGTTTTTCTGCAGTTCCTACGCAGCTGGTACCTTTTGACTGTGCGAGTGCTACCCCATTGCAGGATTGGCCTGTGGTCCCAGTCTGTCAGCGCTTGTGCTTGCCTTCCTCCCGTGATGTTTCTGAAGAGGCGGGTGACGAAGTTGATTCGCGTGAAGATAGACTTGTTTTGCGGCAGCGCCAACAAGCTTTAAACAAGCGACTGTTCGAAGTCACTCAGGTTGATAGCGACGTCAATTTTCATCATAAGAAGAGGGAAGTGCTCAGGCCCCCTCAATCCGATGGCCGCACGTCATTTGAGGAAGATGTATGTATTTATCTCCCTTCCATGACTTATCCTTCTTTCATTATTTTAGCTTTCGTCTCTAACACTTTTCCTTGTCTTCTTTAGGTTGGGCCTTCTGCGTTATTTGGAGGCGATTTACCTACGGACGCTGAAATCGGGGATCCGCCCGGTGCAGAGCTTGTTCAAAATCCGCCGAACTTCCTAAGTTTGCCGTGCACATGTGAAGGTGTGCAAGAGTTTGTCGTGCGCCCGACACTTTTGCCGGCTAGTTCTGAGATCTCTTTGAGAGGGCCGAACCTTAGTGGCACCGAGCAACTCATCCGCCGCATCAGCCTTCGCGCGGCCATGGACATCAAAAGTCATATTGAGAGCAGGATTTCAAAGTGCCCGTTGGAAGACCTTGCGTTGCTTAGAGGGGATTTGCTAAAGCTCGTTTCTGCAATTGACAACCTTAACGTTGATTCTTCATCTTTGAGGATCAAGATTGCCGAGCTTATGGCCGCTTCGACTGAGTACTCTTCTTTGCGTGCAATTTCCTTGCAGAAATTGAGTCCGGATGCTAGGGCTCAACAACTTGCAATAATAGACTCCTCGCTGGCCCAAGTCCGATCTTCTCAGCAAACTGCTTTGGGAGATTATCAGACTACAGAGACTTTTTTAGCTTCCGTCCGAGCGCGTCTTGATGCATTAGTGCGAGAGCGCGAGCGGTTGGAGACCGAATCATCTCATCTTGAAAGAGCTCTTGCGGAACAAAAAACTACACTTTCTCAGTACCAAGAGGAGATTTCTCACTTAGAGCAGGAGAAGGGTGCGGCTATGAAATCGCCTATTTTGTCTCCTACCGAGGTCGAGACTCTGAAGTCTTTGGAAGGCTTACTCGAGGATCACCTTCGTAGTTTTAGCCATTCTTCAAAGTGTTTGTGTTTTTGTTGATGATGTGACTGTACTTGAAGTTTTGAGGCTTTCAAGCTGCCTGCGTACCCTCGGTTAAGGAGGGATCAAGTCATTACGTAGTTCAAATGAATGATGGATTCTTCTTTTTTTTATTTTTTTTTATTTTTTATTTTTTATTTTAATTTTTTATATATATATATATATATATATATATATATATATATATATATATATATTAGGGTTTTTCCATACACAGTTTATGCTCTTGCGGGCCAGGAGCGTAGAGCGCTTGTTTTAGGGGTAGTAACGCTTCAAGAACCTGCCGTTGATGGGGCCGATCCTCAAACCGTCATCCGCCATGATTAAGTAGGCGCCGCTGGTGTAAACTTCTTGTATTACGTACGGTCCATCCCACTTTGATGTGAACTTGCTTTTTGTTTTGTAAGTTGTGATAATAGGCCTACGCAATGCAAGGACAAGATCTCATTTTTGAAAAGAACGAGGACGAACTTTCATGTTGAAAGCCTTGGACAGCCGTGCTTGATAACACTCCAAGTGCTGCTGAGCTTCGAGCCTTCTCTCATCCAGCGCCTCTAGCTCTTGGAGACGCAACTTTGCATTCTCTTCGCCAGTCAAGCCTTCTTGTATAGCCATTCTTAGTGAAGGGATTTGACTTTCGAGTGGTAGAACAGCTTCTACACCATACACGAGAGAATAAGGCGTAGCTTGGGTAGGAGTTTTGTGTGTTGTCCTATATGCCCAAAGTGCTTCGCTTATCCTTTCGTGCCAGTTTCTCTTTGTTCGGCCAATCACTTTCTTCAGAAGGTTGCACAATGTCTTGTTGAATGCTTCTGCAAGGCCGTTGGCCGGAGCATGATACATGGAAGACTTGTGTTGTTTAAACTTGTATTTCTCGCAGAGCTCGTCCATGAGTCGATTGGAGAACTGTTTTCCGTTGTCGGTGATGATGTAGCGAGGTACACCATATCGGTGGATAATATGTTCCTTGATGAAACGGACGACAGTTTCCTTCTTGACTTCCCTTAGGGGTATGACTTCAGCCCACTTGGAGAAGTAATCTGTTGCCGCTAAGATGTAAGCTTCTCCCGCAGATGACTTTGGCGCAATTGGCCCTACGACGTCCAATTCGCACGCATCAAAAGGCCATGAAGCGACTGTGGGGTGTAATGGTTCAGGTGGTTGATGTATGAAGTTGGCATGGAACTGGCAGGCTTGGCATCTCTTGGCATGTTCTAGACAATCTTTTACCATGCTTGGCCAGTAATAACCCATTCTTTTGAGCCGGAAATGTAGTTTTGGCCCAGACTGATGTGCCCCGCACACGCCTGAGTGTGCTTTTTCCATGGCTTGATTGGCCTCCCCTTCACTTAAGCATCTCAGAAGTACTCCTTCAAAAGAGCGTCGATAAAGTGTTCTTTTGTAGTAGAGAAAACGATGTGCTCACCGACGTATTTCGGAGCGGTGTCTAGGATCATTTGGAAGCTTTCCATGCTCCAAGTAGTCGATCAGCGGCTGTCTCCATTCTTCAGCGTTGACTGGAAGTACTGAGATAACATTTATATCATCTGGTAACGTCTCAGTGACGAGTGGGGTTACCCATCTTTGGCAAATCGGCACGTCTGCCGCTTCATCTTCTCTTAGCGTCATACTTGAGGCTAGGTTGGCTAGAGCGTCCGCTATTTGATTCTCTTTCCTTGGCACGTGCTCTAGCGTTACGGCCTCAAACTTTTGTAGCAGTTGAGTTGCCAGCCGAAAGTATGGGATGAGATCATCCTTCTTTACTTCATATTCGGTCAAGAGTTGATTGATCACGAGCTTAGAGTCGCCGTATACCTCGAGGGCTGTGATTTCCATGTTGATCGCCATTTGAAGACCAATGATCAGTGCTTGGTACTCAGCGACGTTGTTGGAGCACAATTCACTTAGCTGGAAGGAATAAGGTAGTATTTGCCTTTGTGGTGACATGAATACTACTCCTGCCCCTGCTCCGTCTGTTCGTGTGGATCCATCGAAGAACATCGTCCATGTCGGGTAGATGTCGATGTAGAACACCTCCTCGTCAGGCAAGTCGTCTGAGATTTCCCAATCAGCTGGGATTGGGTGATCAGCAAGGAAGTCTGCTAGAGCTTGTCCCTTGACGGCTTTAGCAGGGACATAGATGATTTCATACTGATTAAGAAGCAACGCCCATTTAGCTAGTCGCCCTGCCAAGACTGGTTTAGACATGACGTATTTGACTGGGTCAGCTTTAGCGACCAGGTGGATGGTGTAAGCCTGCATGTAATGCCTGAGCTTCTGGATGGCGAACACCAAGGCGAGGCACATCTTTTCTATTGGGGAATAGTTTAATTCAGCGCCGGTGAGAGTTCGACTGAGGTAGTAAAGCGCTCATTCTTTCTGGGATTCATTTTCTTGTGCTAGGAGTGCTCCAACTGAATTTTCCTTGGCGGCGATGTATAATATGAGCGGCTTTCCAGGCGCGGGTGCCCCCAGGACAGGTGGACTTGACAAATATTTTTTTATGCTTTCAAAAGTATTGCGGCATGCTTCATCCCACACAAATGGAACATCCTTCTTCATGAGTCGACTGAATGGTTGACAACGCCCTGCGAGGTTGGAGATGAAACGCCTAATGAAGGCTAGCCATCCTTGTAGACTTTTCAGCTCGTGCAGGTTTCTTGGTTCAGGCATGCTTTGGATGGCCTTGATTTTCGATTGATCCACTTCGATGCCACGATGTTTGACAATGAAGCCGAGGAACTTTCCAGATGTGACGCCGAATGCACATTTTAACGGGTTCATCTTGAGGTTGTATTTTCGCAGCCTTTCGAATACTACTCGCAAATCCTTCAGGTGATCTAATCTTTTCTTTGTCTTGACCACCACATCGTCCACATAACATTCTACGTTTTTGTGTAGCGTGTCATTGAAGATTTTCTACATTGCGCGCTGATATGTAGCTCCAGCGTTCTTCAGACCAAACAGCATCACCTTGTAGCAATAGATACCTTTTGGAGTGCGGAAGGCTGTTAGTTCCTCATCTTCGAGAGCCATGCGAATTTGATTGTATCCCGAAGAGCCGTCCATGAATGATAGTGCTTCGTGGCTAGTGGTTGCGTCCACCATGATTTCAATGATCGGCAAGGGGAAGTCGTCCTTCGGGCAAGCATCATTGAGGTCTCGGAAGTCTACACAAACACGTATTTGTCCAGATTTCTTAAGGACAATGACGATGTTGGAGATCCACTTAGGGTATTGCACCTCTCGAATGAAGCCTGCTTCGATTAGCTTGTCAATCTCGATCTCAATTTGTGGGATGAGCTCGGATCGATAACGTCTTGGAGTTTGCTTTATTGGTCGCATTCCAGGCTTGACCGCAAGGTGATGCACAGCGATGGTAGGGTTAAGGCATGGCATTTCTTTGTATGTCCAAGCGAAGACGTCTTTATACTCTACTAGCAGTTGGTAATACTCCTCTATCTCGTCCGTACTTAGCAGTGCACTTACGAAGATAGGTTTTGGTTCCTCGCTTGTGCCTAAGTCGAGTTCTTTAAGATCATCAACCGTGGCTTGCCCCCCGTCTTCGAGCTGTGGTGGTGCAGCAGTGACATCTCCCTCAAGGATTTCGTCTTCTTTGCCTTCTTGGACTGTGATGTGGAAGACGTCTCGGACTTCTTCTTTAGTACCGTCCTCTTGGGCTTGTTGGCATGCGGGTTGTCCAGTATGGATGATGGTGCGCCTTCTTATTTTCAGTGGTCCATTTGTGTCGATCTCTAAGATTGCTTGGCGCTTTATCCTTGAAGGAATTGAGCTTCGAATATCGCCTTTTTCTGCTAGTTTGTTGAGGTTTCCTTCTTTTAGCGTCGTCTTCTTCTTTCCAGAAGGCTTCTTGTTGCTTTCAAGTCTTTCCAACACCGACCGTCGCGAGGGCAAACTAGCCATGTCGCTTTGTTTCTTAGGTTTTGACAACCTTTCGAAAATAGAGCCTTGGGATGCTGGTGCTTTAAGCCTATTGAAGACGGAGGTTCGAGTTGGACCACCAATGCGATGAGGTGCGGATATTCCTAGTCTCGGATGACTCATCCTATTAAAAACTGATATTCGATGGGCAGAATCAAGCTCTTCTTGGCTTTGTACCACGCTCACGCTGATGTGCTGAGCGCTAGCATTTTTTGCTTTGCTTGAAATCCTCACAGGTGTGTTTGGTGTGAAGCCGATTCCTGCTTTGTCGTTGTCAACTCCGTAACCATGCTCTTTTAACCTCTTTTGAGTCTTGGTAAGGCCACGTTCTTTGTTGCTGACAATGTCTGAACCCTCATTTCCAGGTTTTGACGAGGGAACGAAGGCGTACCCAGCCTTCGACATGAGTTTGTAGGTGTTTGGATCAAAACCTTCTTCGGTCCTTTTGGTTGGGAGGAAGCTTGGTTCCGCTCCTTTTGGTAGAGCTTTTGTGAAGCTTTGTGGTGGTTTTGCAATCTTTGTCTCGCCTAGCTGTGTTAGAGGCAAAAATGCATTTGTCTTAAGCAATCTTACATCACCCTCGCGCTGCTGCACGTTAGTTTTGCTTGTCCCCGTTTCAAATGGGGATTGACCATTCTTTTTTTTTGACATCGGGATGTATCGGAAGACAGGTGTGTTTGGTCCTTTTGAGGGCGTCCTGCTCCCTTTGGTTATTGCAGGTTCGACAAACTCATCACTATTTTTGCTTGAAGATGGTACGACCTCTCTTTCTTGCTTCTTGGTCATGGCTTGCCATTCCTGCCTTTTGGGTGTTGCTTTGCCCGTAGACTTGATTTCTTTTGGAAGAGCTTCGGGCACCATGTCTTCCTCCATGTAGAACTTGGCGTCTGCAAAGTGTGATTCAGCTTCGGAGAATGGCTTGGTATCGCCTTGGATCACCTTCACTCTTTCTCGGTAGAATTTTACACATTGGTGGAGGGTGGATGGTACTATTCCATTCTCATGGATCCAAGGTCTTCCTAAGAGCAGGCTATATGAAGTTCTTGCCTCAATCACATGGAATATTGTGCTTGAGCTGAGTTCTCCAATGGTCATCTCTACTCGGATCATGTCTATCGCCCTTTGTCCCCCTTGGTTAAAACCCTGGATTAGCAAACGGCTTAGGGACAACTCATTCACCTTGATGTCGATCGTGGTCATTGTTGATTTTGGCATGATATTTATGGCCGATCCACCGTCCACCAGCATGTGGTTGACTTTGTGCCCCCTCATGTACCCTGATATGAAGAGAGGACGGTTGTGAGGCTTGGATCCTAGTAGCAAGTCTTCGTTGGTGAAGTGGATTGCGTCACGGGCAGCACAACACATGGCATATTCATGTGGCCGAAACTCTAAGCCTTCGTCCTTGCTTTCTTATACCTTGTGGTCATTGGGACTCGCCAAGGTCGCTGCTAGTTCTTTCTCTATTTCTTTGGGTGATTGTAGTGCCTCCGCGACGTTAGAGTGTGCTAGCAAGCTTTTCTTGGGTGTGAAGGTACTGCCTTCCTCAGTGGCGATAACCTTGCCTCTTGAGGATTCTTCCATTTCTATTTCGACCATGTGACATGCGGCGATAGTGCACTGTTGGAAGAAGTCACCTGGGAAGTACTCATGCAAAGAGGTAGGAATGCGTGGCCCTTGCTCAATAGGCTCCCCAGCGTGTGTTGGCTTAACGGCAATCGCTATTCCTTCGGGTTTCTTATTACTGCGGCGGCGATGCCTTCTCCCTTCCTTCACTTTTGGCCTTGTGGCTGGTGACTTTGGCTTCCTTATTTTTTTGTAGGTCACCAATGTCCATCCTTCTTCATTGTCGGTAAGCGCATCTATGTCGTCTGCCCCCAGCGATGGTTGTGCGGACGGAGGCATGTGATTTAAGCTTTGAAGGGGATGGTCATGTGTCACCTGAAGAGGCACCGGATCGAAGGATCCAAACACGATCGTCGTAGTGTGTGTCGCGGCCGTGTCCTCTAGGTCGAGCTCAATTCGCCCTTATTGCGCTAACTTCATTATAAGTTCCTTGAGGATGAAGCACTTGCCAACGGGATGACTTACGATGCGATGATACTTGCAGTACTTGGGATCGTCAACGCGATTCATCTCTTCGGGGCGTTTGCATTCAGGTAGCTCGATCACCTTCTTTTCCAACAAGTCTTCTAGCATTGTGGCCACGTCGGAGTCCGGAAATGGGTATGCCTTCTGCTCTAGTTCCCTCAAGGTGTTCCTATACCTATCTTGGGTGCGATGGGGCTCGCTTCTTTTTATCTCATTTCCCTTGTTCTTGGAAGAAATCCTGATAGGGGTGGATGAGGCTTTGCCAGGCGCGGATGAGGTCTTGATGGGAGTAAACGAAGTCTTGATGGGAGTAGTGTTGACAGTAAAAGTTTTCTTGGCAGGCCTCTTCCCAGTCTTGTCTGTGTTCGGGGCGAACACCTTATCCTTCTTAAAGTCGGTGATCAGCTCTTTCATCCCGTGATTGGCGATGCTCAGCTCCATGTCGTGGGAACGAGTCGCCAGCTCCTCAAATGTTCTCGGTTTTATGCCTTGAAGGATGTAATGTAAACCCCAATGCATCCCTTGAACACACATCTCAATGACGGAGGTTTCAGAAAGCCGATCTTTGCAATCCAGACTTAATGAACGCCATCTGTTGAAGTAGTCGACAACAGGTTCGTCCTTCCATTGTTTCGTACTTGTTAGCTCTAGCATGCTAACGGTGCGGCGAGTGTTGTAGAAGCGGTTGAGGAATTCCCTTTCTAGCTGATCCCAACTGTTGATAAACTCGGGCTCAAGGTCGGTGTACCAGTCAAAGGCGTTGCCTTTCAACGAGCGCACGAACTGCTTAACAAGGTAATCCCCCTCTATTCCAGCATTGTTGCAGGTTTCAATGAAGTGGGCGACATGTTGCTTTGGGTTTCCCTTTCCGTCGAACTGCATGAATTTTAGCGGCTGATATCCCCGCGGCATCCTCAAAGCGTCAATCTTCCTGGAGTAGGGCTTTGAGTATAATACGGAGTCATGTGAGCTTCCTTCATACTGCGCCTTGATGGTGCTGGCGATCATTTCCTGCAATTGTTGGATAGAGAGAGATCCCGTGAGCGCCGTCGCTTCGTCTGGCTTCCGCTTTTCTTCAGTTTTCTCCACTGGGGGCTCCTCTTCTTCATCAGTTTCTTTCTTCGTTGGGTCGACCTTTAGGTTGACTTTCACGTCTTGTGCCTCCAGTTGGCTGGCGAGCGCGGCGATCTGCAAATCATTTTCCTCCACAGTTCGTGTGAGTTTCGCAATTGCTTCATTCATTTGAGCCAACTGTTCCTCAATCGAAGTCGCTCCGGTGGTCATGACTTGCATAACCGCACTGTCGCTTGAGTCGGTATCAGAAAACAGAGACTCGGAGTACTTCCCTGGGCTTTCCTCCCTTGGCGCCTTCGGCGATGCTAGGGTGATCACAGGCTCGTGCCTCGGGTGTTCTTGTTTCTCCAGCAAAGTTGATGCAGGGGTGGAAGATGCAGCCAAGAGAGCTCTTGCCTTGCTTCGGGTTATGACCTCCGAAATGCCCCCACTTGCAGTGGAGACGGTTTTGTCCTTCGTTGATCGGACCATATTTATATACATTTTACATCAAATTTACTCGTCTTTTCTTAGTTAGTTCCTTATATTTTCGAGTTATTTACGTTATTTTTGTGTTTATTAGATTTATCAAGCAAAGAAAATAAAAATAGCACAAGTGTAAATTTTTAGTAACAAATTCGTCTAAACTACCTTCTCACTTATTTTATTGTTGTAACTTAAGAAAACATTTTGGCAGAAAAATAAAAGGCTCGGTGGGTGAGCTAGCTGCCAGTGGGGAATAAAGCAATGGAGAGCAGAAATTATTAAAAGAGCAAGAGGGTCGGATAAAGCAGTCGGTGGAAATAGAAATCAAGCTGGCAAAAGAAAAATCATAAGTGCGTTCATTATGGGAAGGCAGCATGCCTTTGGTGATTTTATTAAAAGAAAAGGCATATGCACGGTTTAAAAGAAAGGAAAGAAAAGCTGTGAGGGGCCTTGGTTTTGGAATATATTAAAGCTGTGGAGGAGGGAATTAAAAAGGAGGCATGGAATAAACAGAGGACTGTGGAGGGGGAGCTGCCATCAGGCAGTATTAGGCAGAAAATTTCGGAGATGGCTGCCTTGTGGCAGCGAGCCAAACAGAAAAGAAAATAAAAAAAAAGGGAAAGCTGCCTTTGAAGGCAGCCTCGGAGAAGAAAGGAAGGCATAAGCTGCCTCGGGGGGAGCTGAGAAATAAAGAAAAAAAAAAGGCCTCGAAGGGCAGCAACACCAAGAGAGGGAGAGAACCGAGAGCTCTCGCGGGGGGCGCCCATTGGAGAAGAAGGCTGCCCTGGGCAGCAGAAAACAGAAGTTAGAGAGGGCAGTCAGCCCTTTGGAGAGGAAGCCGAGAGAAAGAGAGAGGGCTGTCACAAAGTCAAGCCTCGAAGAGCAGCGTGAGCTGCGGATGTGGCAGTGAATGAGAGCTGCCTAAGGCAGTCAGCACCCAGTCCACGGGAGTGCAGTCAGAAGCAACAGTCACGGGGGAGACAAATAGAAACATTGCACACGGTGCAATTGAAAACAATCTGTGCAGTGGCACAGTGCACAGAATTGCACAGATCCTTGTACCCCTCAATTCGGTTTAATCCTCCAAACTCATTATTTTAATTTATGTTTTTAATTTATAAATAATGTGTAGTTAAATTTGTTTGGCTAGAGGATAATTCAAAGCCGTGATTATATTTGTAATTTGAATTGATACATTCAGTTGTGATTTCTGAGTTGTGATTTAATTTGCTTAACTGCTTGATTAATAACTTATTTGTGTTTGTCGATTAAGAATGCATACTTAATTTACATGCATGAATTTGATGCTAGAATATAAGTGAATTTCACCTAATCGTTATGAACTTATATTCATGAGTAGTGAAGGTTGCTAGTCACAATCGCGTTAAGTAAATTCCTGGCAAACGTATCATGCTGTTCATAGTTACGAATGCCTTGTCAACACTTATGATTTTCATAGAACATAATGATCTTTAATCGTATCTCTATTGTGCTTTTCACGTAGGGAACTTTTGGGGAATAATTTGAGTTGTTGTATGCTGTTCATCCAATTCAATAATATAAGGAAAATCTGAAGATTAATTTAAGCGTACCTAATTAATTTGGGGTGTTGAGATTCACAACTTATTGAAAGAACAACTGAAGGTCAATTTAGATTGCATATGTGTCTTGTGTGGAGAAAAACCCTCTAGCCAATCCGTCGCCCATCCATTCACCTTTATTTTATGTTTTTGTCAATTTTATAATTTATTTAAGTTTAATTCACGTTTCGCCAAAACCAAACCCCCCCCATTATTAAATTATATTATTTAATTAGTTTTTATTATTTTTAATCTTTAAATTCGATTTCCGTCCATTTTAATTCCTAGTGTTTAATTTTATTGTTTTCATTATTTTGAGTCATTTTAGTGTGTTTTGAATTATTAGAGTTTTTAGCCTATTTTTGTGTCCTTGAGTCTTGTTTAATATTTTTAAATTAATTTAGAGTAGATTGGCAATCCCTCCTAATCCCCGGTCCAGAACGATACCCTACTTACACCTATACTACAATTGTCAAAAAGAGGGTTTAAATTTGTGCGGTTTTAAAGCACCGTCAAATTTTTGGCGCCGTTGCCGGGGATTAGTAATTTTGCTAATCCCTTTATTTTTGTTTGTGTTTATTTTTATATTTGTGTTTTTGTTGTATTTTTGTTTATATTTGTGTTTATGTATTTTACTTTTGGTATTTGATTTATTTCTCTTTCTTTAATTTTAGGTACTAGAGAAGTAAGTCATGGATTTTGCTAGCATTCACGCTCAATTGGCAAATCTTACTTCTCAATTGTCTCAGAATGCCGGAAGGTCTACAATGCAAAGTGTCCCTACATATGGTGGGCAAGATCATTCCAATTCTATGTGGTGGGAAGCTCAACAAGTTCAACATGAAGCAAATTAGCAGCCATATGAGGAGTTTTATTCAAAACCTATGCAACCACCACAACCTCATATGCAATATGCTCAATCAAACTCAGGTTCGTCAATAGATTATAATCATATTCTTAATGAATTAAACTCTTTGGTGCAGGGTTCACAAGATCAAGCTAAGGAGACTCACCAAGGAGAATATTGGCAGCCGTATGAGGAGTTCTGTCAATGGCCATATGAACCACCACAGCCTCCCCTTCAACCTTCACATTCAAATTCAGGTATATCAAATTATTATAAGGAAGTTATTCAGCAACTAAATTCTTTGGAACAGGGCAGGGAAGCTCAACCATTTCAACAAGACGCATTTTGGCAACCAATTGAGGATTTCTATCAAGCAAAGGAGTTGGCTGAGTGGAACAATCAATTTGGGCAGAATGCAGAATGCATGGAACAAATTCAAGAACAAATGGTTGAAGATGAGCCTATGGATGAATTGCTACTGCTCGAAGAGGAGGAGGATGCACAAGGCACGGCAAGGGAAGAACAACCCTTGCCGCAACTTCTAAACGAGGAAAAAGTGGTTGAGGAGCATCTTGAATTCATCAAGGAGGAAATTGGAGTGGATCACACGGCCACAATCATCACTTGCAATTTGGCCAAAATCAAAGTCCCTGAGACTTTTGAAGACGTGATTTTTGTTATTGAGTTTGTGTCGGAGAATGAAACTAAGCCATCTTCTCCATTTTTAATTTTGTTTTTTACTAACATTCTGATTTTGATGATTCAGGCACCCACTCTTGAATTTAAACCATTGCCGGATCATTTCAAGTACCATTGTCCGTTCAAGGATAAACCCATGCACTTGAATAAGGAAGGGAGGTCTAGGAATCACCCACAATCAGATTTGCATTCCTAAACCTTTCTTTTTACTGAATTTATTTTACTTTGAATTGTTCTTTCGTTGTTTGTTTGATCTTGTGTGAATTTATTTTATTTATTTTACATTGATTTTTTTAAAATTTATAAAAAAAAAATATAAACATCCATATATTCAAAAAAAAAAAAAAATTCATATAAATAAAACACAAAAATATATACATATATATATATATATATATTTAATTAAATAAACTTAAATGCATAAATATTTTACAATAACTTGTAAACTAATATCGTTCATTAGTCGTTGGTAGGTGGTGCCCCAGAGGTCGACGGAGCTCCGGGAAGACGAAGAGCCAGAGTTGGAATCTCCAGAGCCGGAATGCTTGGTGCTACTCCAGAGGACGAAGGCAACATAAACCTCGGGAGTAATGCCATGAACCTTTCATGATCACTCTGGATCCGACCGTCCGACTCCTGCAGCTGGTCCAGCTTCCTCTTCATGCTGGTCGAGTAACTAGTTGCAAGCATGTGCAACTCCTTGTTCTCGTGCCTGAGTCCTCTGACTTCTTGCCGAAGACTGGCCACCTCAGCCATCAGCGACTCCACCTGACGAGATCTTGCAAGCAGGCGCTGGCCCATGTTCGAAACTGAGCCTGCACTTTGGACGCTGAGAGCAAGAGATTCCTGAACGACCAGCTCGTCCGACCGCCTAGATAGCATCCTATTGTCCCTTGGAGTGAGCAGATTTCTGGCAATCACCGTAGCGGTGATTTCATTCCTCATCATTGTGTCCCCGACTGTAAGAGGACCATTGGGGGATATGAAGGACGGATTCCAAATGTTGTTCGGAGAAGACGAGTCATCGTCTTCCCCGACATTCAAGTTTAGGCGACGGTCGGAAGGGCAAGACATTTTTAGAGGGTGTTGAGGAAGAAAAGAGTTCGGAAAGTTTAAGAGTGCAGGAAGAGTTCGGAAGGAGTAAGAGTACAGAGAAGAGTGTTTTCAGGAGGGAGTTCAAGTGTGAGGTGGAGCAGCATTAGCGCCTCTATAAAAAGAAGAAAATGAAGAGGTGCCCGCTCCTCAGAGGTTGAAGACGCGTCCTCACGCAATTCGGAAAAGCTGGATGCTCCTTTCTCAAAAACCGGAATCCTTTATCAAAAGCTGGGCTTGACTCAGCAATCACGTGGTTCAGTTTTTCCAATTTTGTCGTGACTCATCACGTGCAGCTTGGAGCGTTGCGAAAACCACGAGCCGCACCCGGATTTGAACCCCGGTTTTCAAAAGATCATCATTCCAGTTTGTCGTCACTCGTCGCATGCGCAGTCAGCTTCGCGGAAATTACGGAAGCTTTGTCAGAAAGCGCGTAACGGGCACTGTTCATCCATCCACCGGCTGCCGACAAATAGTGAGGGAATAGTTCTGGTTGAGGAAGAAAAATTTCTATAAGTCTCGACCTTCGCCTTCCACATCAAAGGCACACCTTCACACCCTCTCAACCTCTCAACCTCTCTTCATCTCCTATAATGTCTTCCCAAAGAAAGCTTTCGAGTTATTCAGTGTTCTTCATCCCTTGGATCACCCCAGAAAACAAACCTTCCAGAGCAAAAGTATTTCATATCAAAAAGGTTAAAAGCAAAAGTATCTCATATCACGCTTTCTCCTCACTTTCATCTGAAGAACATGGAGAAAGTGAGATCCTGATTGCTTACCTAGTCTTGCTCTCGAGTACTCATCTTAGACCCCTCCCAACCCACTTCAAAAATAAATCTGTGTTGAGGTACTTCTTCAAAAACAAAAGTACCTCACAGACGAAGCAGGAGGAGTCTGAGGTGCATCCAGATGAAGGCAGAGTCTGAGATGATCCAAGAGTTCAAGAAGATGCCACACCTGCGTGGAGACTGGACTACTTGAAGCATGCGGAGACAACGTGCTGACTCATCCTCAACTAAGCTGAGGAGCACTTGCAAGAAATGAGGCCCATCCAGTTCAAGATGAAAGCTGTGGAAAATCAACAAGCGACCAATGACCACCTATTAGTTCTTTTCGTTATCTTTTATTATCATTTTCAATTTTCGTTTACTTTATTTTCTATTTTTTCTTGCGTGCTTAACTGTTTATTTCTGTTCTTTGCAGGAACGTTTGGTTATTTTCTCCCTTGAAGTTGATTACAAAATTTACGCTTGGGGGTCATCGCTTGGTTTTCTGCAAATTAGAGAAGTTTTCAGTCCCTTTTCTTTATTTTGTTTCGTATTATTTATTCATTTTATTTTTATTTGCATATTTTTGTTTTATAACATTGGGGACAATGTCTAGTTTAAGTGTGGGGGTATCAAGTATAAAAAATTGACCAAATTGAAAATTTTTGTACCTTCGACTTTGAACTGGTTTCATTTGTTTCCATGTTATTGCTTTTTGTTTTCTTAAGGAGTTTTGTTTTATTTAATTTTTTTTCGAAAAATTTTTAAAAAAAATCCAAAAATATTGTCTTGTTTTCCTTATTGTTTTAAATTAGATTTTTTATTAGTTTCCCGACCCAATGATATTACTGGATGAAATTTGAACCATGATTATCAAGAACTTAGTTAACATGTGTTTTATGAAATTCCTTATTCTCTTGTTAGTTTTGTACATATTTGATTATTCTTGAAAAAACCAAATGCACATAGCCTTGTTGATGTGAAACTAAAGCATGACTTAAAGCTTCATATGTGAATTTAGTGACCATATATATCCTATGTGAGTTTTTGAGCCTATTGAAAGTGTGTGCATTTTTCATACACTCCTATTCTTTCATGTGTGATGAACTTATGTGAGATACATCTCTAGAACTTGCTTAACGATCTTTCGAAATATTTGTCATTGATTGCATGAACTTGAAAATGATAGAGGCATTAGGTTCACCACCATGGCCCAAATAACCTTATTTCCCAAAGAAAAAAATGATATCATTAGATTGCCTATTTGAGCCGTTTATGTTGAGCCTTTTATTTCTTATCACCAGATATGTCTACCCTTATACCTCAAACATGTTTCCTTATCCTTTCCAAGCGAGCAATTTGAGACTGTCTTTTGAGAAATGTTTGTGAAGTACTTGGAAGGTTTGGCAAAAGAATAAGTGTGGGGGTATTTCATGTTTGTATTTATTCTTCTAAAAAAAAAAAAAAAAAAAAAAAAAAAAAAAAAAAAAAAAAGAAAGATTGTATACGAAGAAAATAAAAAAGTTTTTAAAGTTTTAGTTTAAGGGTGTGGTTGGAGGTGTTAAAAGAATCGCTGGAAAGTTTGAGTTCTTATAAATCTCAACAAAATAATTGCTTGCAGTGTAACTTGGAACTTGTGCTTTCCTATTCTTTCGTTTCAATAGCCCTATCCCTAAGCCTCATTACATCCAATAAAAGTCCTCTTGATTTAAGTTTTGCAATTATGATTGTGGAGAAGTGATCTTTATGCAAGCTTATGGTAGAACTTTCACATTTGTTTCTTTGAGCGAAACACATTTAAAACTAAACACATGTGTGATTGAGTGCATATCCCGTGAGAAGATTGCTGGTTTGCATATGGTGATTTTAAAAATAAAAACTTGAAATTGCATTAGCATGGCTATCTCACACACTACACTTCAAGAATGATTTAAAGATTACTGCTAATATTTGAATAAGGAAGATGAACTTGGATTAGCTTGTTTGGTGCTAGCTATGGTTCTTGATGATTTGTGTTCTCGAATGAAATTCTATGAGGGTCACATAGAGGGAAGCTAATGTTTTTCATGTTACTACTTGTTCTTGTTTTCTTTGTTTTGCTCGAGGACTAGCAATAGCTAAGTGTGGGGGTATTTGATCGGACCATATTTATATACATTTTACATCAAATTTACTCGTCTTTTCTTAGTTAGTTCCTTATATTTTCGAGCTATTTACGTTATTTTTGTGTTTATTAGATTTATCAAGCAAAGAAAATAAAAATAGCACAAGTGTAAATTTTTAGTAACAAATTCGTCTAAACTACCTTCTGATGCGAGAATTAACTCGACACAAATTAAACCCTCTTTTGTCAATCGTAGTATAGGTATAAGTAGGGTATCGTTCTAGGCCGGGGATTAGGAGGGATTGCTAATCACTCTAAAATTAATTTAAAAACGTAAAAACAAAGTTTAAAACACTAAACTAAAATAAAAACACTTAACTAAAATAACTCAAAATAAAACTAACAAATAAACTAAAATAAATCAAAAGACTCAAAACAACTCAAGACTCTAGAAAATACAAACTAAGCTAAAAACTTGAAACACACTAAAAATGACTCAAAATAATGAAAACAATTTAAAATAAAAACTAGGAAATTAATTAGACGGAAATTAAATTAAAAGATAAAAACTAATAAAAACTAACTAAATAATATAATATTTTAATAATGGGGGAATTTGGTTTTTTTACGAAACGTAAATTAAACTTAAATAAATTACAAAATTGACAAAAACATAAATTAAAAATGAAATGATAGATAACGGATTGGCTAGAGGGTTTTTCTCCACACATGACACAAAAGCAACCTAAATTGATTCCCAGTTATGAATTTAACAAACGCATGAATGACAATGTTCCAAGTTAATTAGGTCCGCTTAAATTAACTTTCAGATTTCCCTAAAGTCATTAGATTGGATGATTGCATACGACAACCCAAAACATTTCCCACAAGTTCCCTACATGAATTGCATAATAGAGATACAAGCAAGAATCATTAAGTTCAATGGAAATCATAAACATCGACTAGGCATTCATAACTATGGAATACGCATGTTAATCCAACCTAGGGTTTACTAAACACAATCGTGACTAGCGATTTTTACTACTTGTGAATATAAGTTCATAACGATTAGGTGAAATTCCCTTATATCCTAGCATCAAGTCTAAGCATGCAAATTAAGTATCGATCCTTAACCCACATACATAAACAAGTTATTAATCAACACAGAAAAGTAAACCACATCCAAACATTTATACATTCATAACTGGAGTAAATCAAATTAAATTACAATTATAATCATGGTTTCGAATTAACCTCTAGCCAATATAAATTTAATTACACATTATTTAAAACAGAAATTAAAACAGAAATTAAAAACAAAAGTTGGAGGGATTAAACCAAAATGGATCAAGGGTTGTCTGTGCAGTGTGCTTGCTGGGCTGCCAAGCAGCCTGTTTTCAACGCTGCCTTGGGCTGGTCTTCTGATTTGTTTCTGGCACCTTTGTTGTGCGCTGCACTCATCAGGCAGCTTCTTTCTCCACCTGCCTCTCGCTAGGATTCGGTGTTGCTGCCAAATGGCAGCAATTCTTGTTGGCCTTTCCTCAAATTCCGAGAGCCCTCTGACTTCCAGGCACCCTGCCAAGAGCTTGGTCAACAACAGCTGCCCTCCTATTTAATTTCTGTTTGTTTTTCCCTTTACTGCCCCCCGGAGAGCTCCCGCAGCTCTCCTTTGCCTTCAATTATATCCCCCCCCCGAGAGCCCTTCACAAGCTGCCCAAATGGCAGCTTTTTATTTTATTTTTTTAATTTTCTTTTCTTCCAGCTCCCCCAAAGCTCTCTGGAGCTCCCTTCTATTCCTTTTATGTTTTCTCTTTGACCGAGTCTCCCCTCCACGTTAAGCTCCCCTCCAGTAGCCCTTTGCACCGACTCCCCTTTATTTTGTTTAATCAGCTGCCCTTTTCATTATGATCTCCACTTAGGCCTCACGTTCTTCTCTGCTTTCCACCGAAAGCATCCACACATATTATATTAATATAATTATATAAATAAATATATATATAAATATATATATATATATATATATTATTTTTAAAAAGATAAATTTTATTAACAAAGCAAGATAGTTTAAACGAAAATATTACTTAACACTTCATTTATTTTTTTTTTATTTTCTTAGCTAGATAAATTCTATTAAAACACAAAAACAAAGTAAATAGCTCAAAATATAACGAACTAACTAAGAAAAGACGAGTGAATTTGATGTAAAAATGTATATAAATATGATCCGATCAAATACCCCCACACTTAGTTTTTGCTAGTCCTCGAGCAAAACAAGGAAAACAGAAAAAGTAATAACATGAAAAACATTAGCTTCCCCCTATTTGACCCTCATAGAATTTCCTTCGAGAACATAAATCATCAAGAACCATAGCTAGCACCAAACAAACTAATCCAAGTTCATTTTCCTTATTCAAATATTAGCAGTAATCTTTAAATCATCCTTGAAGTGTAGTGTGTGAGATAGCCATGCTAATGCAATTTCAAGTTTTTATTTTAAAAATCATCATATGCAAACCAGCAACCTTCTCACGGGAATGCACTCAATCACAAATGTGTTTAGTTTTAATGTGTTTCGCTCAAAGAAACAAATGTGAAAGATCTACCATAAGCTTGCATAAAAATCACTTCTCCACAATCATAATTGCAAAACTTAAATCAAGAGAACTTTTATTGGATGTAATGAGGCTTAGGGATAGGGCTATTGAAACGAAAGAAAAGGAAAACACAAGTTCCAAGCTACATTGCAAGCAATTTTTTTAGTTGAGATTTATAAGAACTCAAGTTCTCCAACGATTCTTCTAACACTTCCAACCACACCCCCAAACTGAAACTTTAAACTTTTTATTTTATTTTCTTCGTATACAATCTTTTTTTTTTTTTTTTCGTTTTCTTTTCTTTTCTCTTTTTTTTTTATAATAAATACAAACATGAAATACCCCCACACTTATTCTTTTGCCAAACTCATTCCAAGTACTTCACAAACATTTCTCATAAGACAATCTCAAATTGCTCGCTTGGAAAGGGTAAGGAAACATGCTTGATGTATAAGGGTAGACATATCTGGTGATAAGAAATAAAAGGCTCACAAAAACGGCTCAAATTGGCAATCTAATGATATCATTTTTCTTTGGGAAAACATGGTTATTTGGGCCATGGTGGTAAACCTAATGCCTCCTTCATTTTCAAGTTCACGCAATCAATGACAAATGTTTAGAAAAATCGTTACGCAAGTTCTAGAGATGTATCTCACATAAGTTCATCACACATGAAAGAATAGGAGTGTATGAAAAATGCACACACTTTCAATAGGCTCAAAAACTCACATAGGATGTATATGGTCACTAAATTCACATATGAAGCTTTAAGTCATGCTTTAGTTTCACATCAACACGGCTATGTGCATTTGGATTTTCAAGAATGATCAAACATGTACAATACTAACAAGAGAATAAGGAATTTCACATAACACATGTTAACTAAGTTCTTGATAATCACGGTTCAAATTTCATCCAGTTATATCATTGGGTCGGGAAACTAATAAAAATCTAATTTAAAACAATAAGGAAAACAAGACAATATTTTTGGATTTTTTAAATTTTCCGAAAAAAATTAAATACAACAAAACTAATTAAGAAAACAAAAACAATAACATGGAAACAAATGAGACCAGTTCAAAGTCGAAGGTACAAAAAATTTTCAATTTGGTCATTTTTTATACTCTATACCCCCACACTTAAACTAGACATTGTCCCCAATGTCAGAAAACATTAATAAGCAATTAAAATAAAATGAACAAATAATACGAAACAAAATAAAGAAAAGGGACTGAAAACTTCTCTAATTTGCAGAAAACCAAGCGATGACCCCCAAGCGTAAATTTTGCAATCAACTTCAAGGGAGGAAATAACCAAACGTTCCTGCAAAGAAAAGAAATAAATCAGTTAAGCACGCAAGAAAATATAGAAAAATGCAAATGAAAAATTGAAATTGAAAATAAAAGATAATGAAAAGAACTAATAGGCGATCATTGGTCATGATTGTTGATTTTCCACAGCTTTCATCTTGAACTGGATGGGCCTCCTTCTGGCAAGTGCTCCTCAGCTTAGTTGAGGATGAATCAGCACGTTGTCTCCACATGCTTCAAGTAGTCCGGTCTCCACGCAGGTGTGGCATCTTCTTGAACTCTTGGATCATCTCAGACTCTACCTTCATCTGGATGCACCTCAGACTCCTCCTGCTTCGTCTGTGAGGTACTTTTGTTTTTGAAGAAGTACCTCAACACAAGTTTATTTTTGAAGTGGGCTGGGAGGGGTCTGAGATGAGTACTCGAGAGCAAGACTAGGTAAGCAATCAGGATCTCACTTTCTCCATGTTCTTCAGATGAAAGTGAGGAGAAAGCATAATATGAGATACTTTTGCTTTTAACCTTTTTAATATGAAATACTTTTGCTCTGGAAGGTTTGTTTTCTGGGGTGATCCAAGGGATGAAGAACACTGAATAACTCGAAAGCTTTCTTTGGGAAGACATTATCGGAGATGAAGAGAGGTTGAGAGGTTGAGAGGTTAAGAGGTTGTGAAGGTGTGCCTTTGCTGTGAAAGGCGAAGGTCGAACTTATAGAAATTTGGCTTCACAACCGGAACTATTCCTTCACTATTTGTCGGCAGCCGGTGGATGGATGAACAGTGCCCGTTACGCGCTTTCTGACAAAGCGTCCGTAATTTCCGCAAGGCTGACGATGCAGTGACGAGTGACGACAAAACCGGAATGATGATCTTTTGAAAACCGAGGTTCAAAACCGGGTGCGGCTCGTGGTTTTCGCAACGCTCCACGCTGCACGTCATGAGTCACGACAAAATTGGAAAAGCTGAGGCCACGTGATGCCACGTGATTGCTGAGTCAAGCCCAGCTTTTGAGAAAGGAAACGGCTCTTTTGAGAAAGGAGCGTCCAGCTTTTCCGAATTGCGTGAGGACGCGTCTTCAACCTCCGAGGAGCGCCTCTCTTTGATTTGCTTCTTTTTATAGAGGCGCTAATTCTGCTTCACATCACACTTGAACTCCTTTCCTCAAATACTCTCCTCTGTAAACACTCTCTTCTGCACTTCTTAATCTTTCCGATCTCTTCTTCCGCTTCAGCAATCTTAATTTTTCCGAACTCTTTTCTTCCTCAACCCCATCTAAAAATGTCTTGCCCTTCCGACCGTCGCCTAAACTTGAATGTCGGGGAAGACGATGACTCGTCTTCTCCGAACAACATTTGGAATCCATCCTTCATATCCCCCAATGGTCCTCTTACAGTCGGGGACACAATGATGAGGAACGATATAACCGCAACGGTGGTTGCAAGAAACCTTCTTACTCCCAGAGACACTAGGTTGCTGTCTATGCGGTCAGACGAGCTGGCTGTTCAGGACTCACTGGCTCTCAGTGTCCAGTGTGCAGGCTCAGTTTCAAACATGGGCCAGCGCCTGCTTGCAAGATCTCGTCAGGTGGAGTCGCTAATGGCGGAGGTGGTCAGTCTTCGGCAAGAAGTCAGAGGACTCAGGCACGAGAACAAGGAGTTGCACATGCTCGCAACCAGCTACTCGACCAGCATGAAGAGGAAGCTGGACCAGCTGCAGGAGTCAGACGGTCGGATTCAGAGCGATCATGAGCGGTTCATGGCGTTACTCCCGCGGTTTATGTTGCCTTCGTCCTCTGGAGCAGCACCAAGCGTTCCGGCTCCGGAGATTCCAACTCTGGCTCTTCGTCTTCCCGGAGCTCCGTCAACCTCTGAGGCGCCACCTAACCAAAACCAATGATTGCTATTAGTTTTTCGTATTATTGTAATTTTTTTTTTTTTATGCTTTTAATGTTTATTTAACTAAATATATATATATATATATATATATATTACTAATATTATTATTATTATTATTAATTTTTTTTTTGTTTTTGTTTTTTTTTTTTTTTTCAGGGTTATTTTAAGCAAAATAAAATATGTAAAATATGTAAATTAATGTAAAAAGACTTTATTTACCAGCACTTAAAATAAATATTGCCCTTAATTTATTTAAACATAAACTAAACAAAAATCAACCAAATAAAACAACTAACAAAACAAAATAAAAAAATTCAAAGTAAAGGCAATAAATAAGAGGGTTAAGAAATGCAAATCTGGTTGCTTGGGTTGCCTCCCAAGAAGCGCTTGCTTTAACGTCTTTAGCCGGACGAATCTTTCCTTATCCTCCCCTCGGCTCCAAAGCATGAAATTTATCTTTTAACGGGAGGTGATATTTGAAATGATTCGGCAATGGTCTGAATTCTAAGTTGGGTGCCTGAATCATCAAAATTAGAGACATGTTAGTATAAAATAAAATGAAAATTAAAATTGGAGAAAATGACTTATTGTATTTCTCCGACACAAACTCAATTATAAAAACTACGCCTTTGGATATTTCAGGGATTTTGAACTGGGCCAGGTTGACTATGGTTGTGGCCTGTCCCGTATCATCAAACTCAACTTCATGGGCCTTTGTAGTCTGCACAGCCTCTTGAATGTATTCTTGATACGCAACGCATTCTCCAGCCACTTCGATGTCTTGAATCTCTTTTCTTGGTGTGCAAGGTTCGGGAACTTGTTTTGGTGCACCAAGAATCGAGATATCACTTTTCACCTCTGGAAGAACTTCCACAATGTCCTTTTTACTTTCTTCGATATTTGGAAAAAATCTGCAAGGAAAAGGGACATTTAGTGGAATAATGTTAGAATGAATTTCACTTGGAACAACATTACCGAAGTTGGACAACATAGGGACTTCAGGGGTTTGAGACAAGAATTCGTCTAAACTGCCCAGGTCGTCCTCCTCCTCTTCTGCTTGCAGCGGCAATTCATCCAAGTTCGGGATATGGTTGGATGGTTCTGGGACAACTTCATCCTCCACGTCACCTTCCCAAGTGGTGGCTTCATCAACTTCAGCTTCTTCCATTGAATTTGCAAATGTGAAGTTGGAGAATTCATTTTGATCTTGAATCTGTGCCATGGATTCCATAATCTCCCCAACTTGCCTTTCCAATTCATCCACCTTGTTGGTCCGGTCTTGCATTTCCTGGATTCGATTTTCCACTCCCTGATTCAAGGAGGAGAGTAACTTATTAAATGTATCATTATCCAAAGAGGTACCTGAATTGAATTGGTCAGATTGTTGTGGTGGATGTGATGGTTCATATGGCCATTGATAGGACTCTTCAGAAGGCTGCCAATATTCTCTTTGGTGAGTCTCCTCAGCTTGATTTTGTGATCCCTGCACCAAAGAGTTTAATTCATTAAGGATTTGATTATAATCCACGGGCATACTTTGATTCGATTGGAATTGTTGTGGGGGATGTTGTGGTGGCTGCATAGGTCTTGAATAGAAATCATCTTGCTGCCAATATCCACTTTGTTGAAATTGCTGAGGTTCATCCCACGTTTGATCTGAATAACCTCTCCAATCCGAATTGCAAGCGTTGGAATACATATTGCCCCTTGATTGGTTGTGGCCTTGATATCCCCAATCATCTTCATATGCAGAAAATTGAGGATATTGCTGAGTTTGATATCCTTGCCCATAGGGCACATCAAGTGTAGGGACACTTGGCATTGAGGTCCGTTCGGCATACTGTGACAATTGAGAAGTAAGATTTGCCAATTGAGCTTGAATACTAGCAAAATCCATGTCTTACTTCTCTAGTACCTAAAATTAAAGAACGAAAAATAAATCAAATACCAAAAGTAAAATACACAAACACAAATAAAAACACAAACAAAAAATAAAAATAAAATAAAATAAAATAAAATAAACACAAACAAAAAATAAAGGGATTAGCAAATTTACTAATCCCCGGCAACGGCGCCAAAATTTGATGCGAGAATTAACTCGACACAAATTAAACCCTCTTTTGTCAATCGTAGTATAGGTATAAGTAGGGTATCGTTCTAGGCCGGGGATTAGGAGGGATTGCTAATCACTCTAAAATTAATTTAAAAACGTAAAAACAAAGTTTAAAACACTAAACTAAAATAAAAACACTTAACTAAAATAACTCAAAATAAAACTAACAAATAAACTAAAATAAATCAAAAGACTCAAAACAACTCAAGACTCTAGAAAATACAAACTAAGCTAAAAACTTGAAACACACTAAAAATGACTCAAAATAATGAAAACAATTTAAAATAAAAACTAGGAAATTAATTAGACGGAAATTAAATTAAAAGATAAAAACTAATAAAAACTAACTAAATAATATAATATTTTAATAATGGGGGAATTTGGTTTTTTTACGAAACGTAAATTAAACTTAAATAAATTACAAAATTGACAAAAACATAAATTAAAAATGAAATGATAGATAACGGATTGGCTAGAGGGTTTTTCTCCACACATGACACAAAAGCAACCTAAATTGATTCCCAGTTATGAATTTAACAAACGCATGAATGACAATGTTCCAAGTTAATTAGGTCCGCTTAAATTAACTTTCAGATTTCCCTAAAGTCATTAGATTGGATGATTGCATACGACAACCCAAAACATTTCCCACAAGTTCCCTACATGAATTGCATAATAGAGATACAAGCAAGAATCATTAAGTTCAATGGAAATCATAAACATCGACTAGGCATTCATAACTATGGAATACGCATGTTAATCCAACCTAGGGTTTACTAAACACAATCGTGACTAGCGATTTTTACTACTTGTGAATATAAGTTCATAACGATTAGGTGAAATTCCCTTATATCCTAGCATCAAGTCTAAGCATGCAAATTAAGTATCGATCCTTAACCCACATACATAAACAAGTTATTAATCAACACAGAAAAGTAAACCACATCCAAACATTTATACATTCATAACTGGAGTAAATCAAATTAAATTACAATTATAATCATGGTTTCGAATTGACCTCTAGCCAATATAAATTTAATTACACATTATTTAAAACAGAAATTAAAACAGAAATTAAAAACAAAAGTTGGAGGGATTAAACCAAAATGGATCAAGGGTTGTCTGTGCAGTGTGCTTGCTGGGCTGCCAAGCAGCCTGTTTTCAACGCTGCCTTGGGCTGGTCTTCTGATTTGTTTCTGGCACCTTTGTTGTGCGCTGCACTCATCAGGCAGCTTCTTTCTCCACCTGCCTCTCGCTAGGATTCGGTGTTGCTGCCAAATGGCAGCAATTCTTGTTGGCCTTTCCTCAAATTCCGAGAGCCCTCTGACTTCCAGGCACCCTGCCAAGAGCTTGGTCAACAACAGCTGCCCTCCTATTTAATTTCTGTTTGTTTTTCCCTTTACTGCCCCCCGGAGAGCTCCCGCAGCTCTCCTTTGCCTTCAATTATATCCCCCCCCCGAGAGCCCTTCACAAGCTGCCCAAATGGCAGCTTTTTATTTTATTTTTTTAATTTTCTTTTCTTCCAGCTCCCCCAAAGCTCTCTGGAGCTCCCTTCTATTCCTTTTATGTTTTCTCTTTGACCGAGTCTCCCCTCCACGTTAAGCTCCCCTCCAGTAGCCCTTTGCACCGACTCCCCTTTATTTTGTTTAATCAGCTGCCCTTTTCATTATGATCTCCACTTAGGCCTCACGTTCTTCTCTGCTTTCCACCGAAAGCATCCACACATATTATATTAATATAATTATATAAATAAATATATATATAAATATATATATATATATATATATTATTTTTAAAAAGATAAATTTTATTAACAAAGCAAGATAGTTTAAACGAAAATATTACTTAACACTTCATTTATTTTTTTTTTATTTTCTTAGCTAGATAAATTCTATTAAAACACAAAAACAAAGTAAATAGCTCAAAATATAACGAACTAACTAAGAAAAGACGAGTGAATTTGATGTAAAAATGTATATAAATATGATCCGATCACCTTCTCACTTATTTTATTGTTGTAACTTAAGAAAACATTTTGGCAGAAAAATAAAAGGCTCGGTGGGTGAGCTAGCTGCCAGTGGGGAATAAAGCAATGGAGAGCAGAAATTATTAAAAGAGCAAGAGGGTCGGATAAAGCAGTCGGTGGAAATAGAAATCAAGCTGGCAAAAGAAAAATCATAAGTGCGTTCATTATGGGAAGGCAGCATGCCTTTGGTGATTTTATTAAAAGAAAAGGCATATGCACGGTTTAAAAGAAAGGAAAGAAAAGCTGTGAGGGGCCTTGGTTTTGGAATATATTAAAGCTGTGGAGGAGGGAATTAAAAAGGAGGCGTGGAATAAACAGAGGACTGTGGAGGGGGAGCTGCCATCAGGCAGTATTAGGCAGAAAATTTCGGAGAGGGCTGCCTTGTGGCAGCGAGCCAAACAGAAAAGAAAATAAAAAAAAGGGAAAGCTGCCTTTGAAGGCAGCCTCGGAGAAGAAAGGAAGGCATAAGCTGCCTCGGGGGGAGCTGAGAAATAAAGAAAAAAAAAAGGCCTCGAAGGGCAGCAACACCAAGAGAGGGAGAGAACCGAGAGCTCTCGCGGGGGGCGCCCATTGGAGAAGAAGGCTGAAGATTAATTTACGCGTACCTAATTAATTTGGGGTGTTGAGATTCACAACTTATTGAAAGAACAACTGAAGGTCAATTTAGATTGCATATGTGTCTTGTGTGGAGAAAAACCCTCTAGCCAATCCGTCGCCCATCCATTCACCTTTATTTTATGTTTTTGTCAATTTTGTAATTTATTTAAGTTTAATTCACGTTTCGCCAAAACCAAACCCCCCCCATTATTAAATTATATTATTTAATTAGTTTTTATTATTTTTAATCTTTAAATTCGATTTCCGTCCATTTTAATTCCTAGTGTTTAATTTTATTGTTTTCATTATTTTGAGTCATTTTAGTGTGTTTTGAATTATTAGAGTTTTTAGCCTATTTTTGTGTCCTTGAGTCTTGTTTAATATTTTTAAATTAATTTAGAGTAGATTAGCAATCCCTCCTAATCCCCGGTCCAGAACGATACCTTACTTACACCTATACTACAATTGTCAAAAAGAGGGTTTAAATTTGTGCGGTTTTAAAGCCCCGTCATTCGCATTGGGTGCGGGAACAACTTGATCTTTTCTTGTTGCCATTGATTTTGGGGGTTCTCTTGAGCGGAGAAAGAGATGAGAGGTAGAGATTGTCCCACCGGGCGTGCCAAATTTGTAAACACGAAAATTTCCTGAAACGAAAGAGACAAGAACACGTGTACAAAATATATTTGTATTAATGAATTTGTTTGGGTTACAATCTCTATGTGGTTTGATCCTTTGATTCAATCTCCGTGAGGTGTTGGCTTGCGGATTCGGTTGATCCAAGGGCCGTCGGGGCTTGGTCTTGGAGTGGTTTTTGATGAAGAATGCAGAGAGCTTTCTTGATTCTTCGAGATTTGCTTAAGAACTTAAGAACTTTGAGTTTTCGAGGCCTTGGTTGATGTAAATTCCCTTCTGATTTTAGAGTAGAGAAGATGTATGTCCAAAGTCCCTTATCTTTTGATGGAGCAGCCTATTTATAGGCCTTGAGAATGAATCACTACCATCCGTTTTTGTTGGTGAGAATGAATTACCACCGTCCATTTTTGTTGGTGAGAATGAATTACCACCGTCCATTTTGTTGGTGGGAATGAATTACCACCGTCCATTTTTTTTGGTGGGAATGAATTACCACCGTCCATTTTTGTTGGTGAAGTGTATGATGTAGGTGAAACGGGTGGATGTTGTAATTTTAATGCAACGGTCGACATTTTATTTCACCAAAATTTTAATGTCTACACATGTAATTTTAATGCATTTGTTAATATTCATTTCACCGAAATTTCAATGTCTACACACCCATCCTGGGCTGATCATACCCTTGTAAGCTCTTCTACTTGCGTCCAAAAGACGTATAGTTTTGACTTAATGCAACTTCTCACTTTTCTCCTTTGACTATGGGTTTTCCCCACCTTGGGTTTTACCATAGCGAGGTTTTGTGAGTTTTACTTTGTATGCATTCTTTCGTTGATTTGAGACTCGCATTCGCCCATTGTGCCGATGACTTCATCAATTGTACCTGCTTCATCATTGAAGACCTGATGCGCCATTTACTTGAGTATTTACACACTCAAGGGGGAGTGTTGCAGTCCTATTTAGAATAGGAATGTGATTGTGTAAATCCTAGTAGATTAGGAATGTATCTTATATTCCTATTAGGAGTAGATTACTTATTAAGTATTATAATCCTTATGGGAAAGGGTTTGTCCTTTCTACTACTTTAAATAGAGGCACAATGGGGTGAATAGAACACACCTCACAATTACACATCTCTCTTCTCCTCTCTATTGCCGCACCTCTCTCTCTCTAGGCCTCCATAATTGTTCAGTAAATTATACCTACAACACATATAAGGTTAAGGTATATCAATTATTTTTTTTGTTAGTTGATATAAGGTAAGGTATATATATCCGAGAGGAAAATTCAATAATATTAAAAAACATCGTAATAATAGCTTATTGTTTTGTTAGTTCATATAAAACAAGGTATAGAAGATTCAATAATATTAAAAGAAAAATATCGTAATAATAGTTTGAGCTAGTTATAACGTTATTATCAATTTTGCGTTAGATGTCAACACAGGTTCTATTTACTATGACATCTCTCAATACTAATTTTTTCATACAAATTTTAAAGCTTCATCACTCTTGTTTGATTCCAATTTTAAAGCTCTATCACTCTTGTTTGATTCAAATTTTCCATAATATTACTAAATTTTTTTCTAATTTTTTTCATTAGTTTAAAGGCCCCTCCTGACATGAATTTCTGGCTCCGCCACTGTTTCCCACGGCACACCACCCACCTCCTTCCTTCCCCTCACTTCCCTCTCTCCCTTCCCCTTTCTTAGTCGTACCCATTTATCTCTCCTTAAGCGACCTGCTTACCATGGAGGCTAGTGGGAGGTAGGAATTTAGTTAGGATGAAATTTGAATGGTTGGTGGGTGGTGTGGTGGTCCTCAATGGAATCGAATTCCTAGTAATTCATTAATTTGCGAGGGTTAGGGTTTTTTGGAGGATGGGATTTTAATGGCATTTTGAGTTTTTGCAGTGGCAGGGATTACAGTTGTTTGAGAGGGGTGGAGTTGACGAGATCATAGTCGGGTCGGTTGTTGAGGGCTTTGAGGATGGAACGGGTCTGGAAGACATTGGAAACGCCGTGTTGAATGGCGACAAAGACTTTAGGGTCGGAGAGGTGGGGCATCTAGTTAAGGATGGGGTGCTGATTGGAGGGATGGGTGCCGATGTGGATTTTGCAGAGGTCGGGAGGGAAAAGGAAAAACAAGAAGAAAGGAAAAACTACTGGAAAATGAAGGGAAGAAAAAAAAAAGAGAAAAAATTGTTTGAATGTCAGTTCACGTGTCAGCCAGTAAGTCACGTACTTGCCACGTCAGCAGTTAATAGAGAAATTGATGAAAGTCTAACATTGCAACGAATTCGTAAGATGAGATATGACATTGCAATATTTAAAAAACGAGATATGAGATCATGGTTCAACTCAAATTTGAGGTGATTTAGTGTAATTTACACAACAAAATAATATTGCGGACCCCATCGCCATTGCCATCCCCATCCCCAATCTTTCTCTTTCCCCCTCAACTGGAACACCAAGCCCTAATTCTTATGCAATCCTCCTCCCCCTTCCCAGCTATAACAACCACAATTGCTCCTCTCTTTTTTTTCCTTTTTTTTTCTCTCCAAACCCACAACCGCTCTTCAATAATCCTGATCTTCCCAACAGCCCCAATTTCCCCAATAACCTATATCAATACTCCCCACTCTTCTTCCCCAAAGTTCCATGGACTCGGAAAGGCTCACACTTTCCCGGCAGAACCCGGCTTTGATAAGATCCCAATCTCTAAGCCCTTAATCAACCTGCAAGTGACAAAGAGGTTAGAAAGGAAAAAGGAAGGAAGAGAGAGAGCGAAGAGCTCTCGAATGTTTTTGTATTTATATTTTTTTTTATCAAAATAATCACTGGACAAAGCCATTACATATTAGACTATTTATAATACTCCCGTACCACTGCCAGCTAGCATAACCTAACAAAATTTCCTAATTACTTGTAATAGTGCCATTTTACTAACTAATTCAAAGCCTAACTATGATTAAGCTAATCAAGGTCATAACACGCTTTTTCCCCACAAGCGTCTGCCGACGGAAAGGCCATGCTCGATACTGAGTTAACTCAGAAGCCCCAGCCTTTGACTCCAATAGTCGACCGATTCAATGCTTTATTCAAGCAGCAGAGAAAGACCTGAGGGTTTCACTCGATGACGAGGTGTCCCCGTCTTGAGCGACGGCACCAGAGGCTTGATCACTCCTGACAAAGCGATGAGCTCCTTGTTCTCCTCGCACAGTGAGAGGTTGAGAATCATAGTGGAGATCGGACGACAATACGAGCGACATCAACGGCCATGTTGAATCAGATTGTCGGAGTTGTCGAAAGCATAGGCAACCAAATAGTCTCGAGGTGGCTTTCCTCGTAACCCGAGAGGTCGTGGGTGATTGGCGGCGATGGGGGAGTGGGTTTTGATTTTGGTGAAGGAAGGCTGGGGGAGACGGTAGACTGGGGAAGAAGGATTATGGGTTTATAGGGAGTGGGTCTCATTTTTATTAAAACATTTAAATGATTTTATTTTTAAAATTTAAAATTTAATTAATTTAGGTTAGCGAGTAGGCCCCGCTTCAAGTCAAGTCAGCATTTATCAGAAAAATTGACAGAAAAATTAACGGATGTCTCACATTACAACAAAATCGTAAGATGAGGTATGTTATTGTAATTTTTAAAATATGAGGTATGAGATTGTGGTTTGACCCATAATTAAGGTAGTTTTGTGTAATTTATCCAAGTTATTTTGATATATCTTGGCACTCCAAAAATTTAATTTTCTACTCTTTACGAGTGTATTTTATTTTTAAATATAGAAAATTTGAAGTGTAAAATGAGAATTTTATAGTGCCAATATATATATATATTAAATAAATAACAAATAATTTATTATTATTTTTCTAATTGGTGGAGGAGTGGGTCCCGCCTCTACCATGTCAACATTTAATAGAAAAGTTGATGAAGGTATGACATTACAACAAATTAAAAAAATGAGGTATGATACTGCAATGTTCAAAACATGAGATATGAGATTGTTATGCGACTTACCATTAGGGGTGGACATTTGAAACCGAAACACAAATCAAATCGAACCACACCGAACGGTTCGATTTTGCGATTTTGAAATGATTGCGGTTTTGAAACTGAATTGCAAAGTAGGAAACAGTTTGGTTTCGATTTTGACTTTCGAAAACCACACCGAAACCAAAGTCGCACCTCAAATAAAATTTCATGTTTTAATAGTTTGTTTGTTAGTGTCGATACATTTAGTATGGATTCAACCACACTAGAATATCATCCTTTTTCACCCCTATTCTATTCAACAATTATCACTTATCAATGCAGCCTTTCGAAAAGGAAGAGCTATCCTGCATTTCTTTAGGAAACTGATATAGTGTGTAGTGTGGTTAGCAACAATGTTCCAAGGATGAGCTTCAACCTTTGGTCTGCTATCAAAGGTAAGATGTGAATTCTTGACGAAATCCTCCTTACTCTCTGTTGGCTATAGCAGATGGTATGTTTTGTGTCAAGCTTTTCCAAAACCTCATGATCATTTATTTTGTTGATTGTTCCTGCCGTGATGAATTTGATGATACATAGTTTAGAGGGGATGGTAAATATAAAGATCATGGAAAAGGCAAACAACAGCATTCTGCAGTCAAAACGCTTTTCCTGGCAAAGATTGTGAATGAGAACGGGCTTCCCATGGTTGTGCTATGCACGTAGTCGCCTAGCCTTCGACTTCTAAGTTTTTCGATTATTCAGGAATAAAGTCTCTCTGTGGAATGGAGTCAAATTCTTGACCAATGGTGTAATTAACTTGTAATTTTTTTGGTGCAAATTTACATACAATTTTTTTGGTATTATACCATGTTAGTGATTAACATGTAAATGTCTAAATTTTAAAATGTACATTTTTTCTCAAAAACCAAACCAAAACCGTTTGAAACTGTACTGAACTGAACCAAACGGTTTGGTTTCCTTTTGGTTTTGGGTTCAAAACTGCACCGAATCGCACCGCAAAAAGTTTTGGTTTCGGTTGTGGTTCAAAACTGCACCGAATCGCACTGCAAAAAGTTTTGGTTTTGGTTGTGGTTTCACTCAAAACCACACCAAACCAAACCGTGCCCACCCCTACTTACAGTTGAAGTGATTTTGTATAATTTACCCAAATGACTTGGGCCAAGACTCGTATGATAGGTCCACATGGTTATTGCTACTCATCAGCTATTTAAATGGTATGGTACGTTAAAGTTTTTTTTAATATAGAAGGAAATTATTTTGATTTACCTGAAGTACAATAATTGTTTGATGTAAAATGTTGGACTAGATGAAAATATTTACTTGGTTTGACATTCAAATCTAATCACAAACACACAAAATACTAGAATTAAGAGTGTTTGCTATTGCACCAGATTATATTTTCCAACCCCTTACCCTCCGCATCGATATACATGCCTTCCTAAACATTCCAGTGTCCACTAATATTTCAAAAATTAGAAAATTGATGGGGTCAACTTAATATCCAGAATCGAATTATGAAATTACCCAGAATTGGATTACCTAGATGGATGTGGTATTTGGATTCTTAGGAGAAGCCTTAGTACGGAATCAAACTTTTCTTCCCAAAGTACCCTTCCATCTTTTCTTTGTCCTTTACCATCCTCTCCAGTAGCTCTATGCTCCTCTTGTTCTCATCATTTTTCAAAATCTCCCTAGTTCCCTCATCTTCTCACTCCCTCACCATAAAATCCTCCACGCTCTCCTACATCGAAATCAGACCCAAGCACCCATCCATCTCTACCTCCATCGGCTCAAACGACATAGGCCACATCGATCATCATTTTCTGGAAGGAGATTGTTGCCGCAGGAGTGGGAAAGGTAGAGGAGTTTGAATTATTTTCTTGCAATGACTTAATTTAGGAGAGGTGTGGATGAGGATGAAGGAGGAAGAATAGGAAGAAAAAGAAGGGCCTGGGCATTAGATGATGAGGAAGAAAAGGAATGGAGATCTCTTTCTTCTTCAAATCACTGTATGTTAGGTTATAGTTGCCCCAAGGGGGACAAGTAACACAGAAAAGGAAAAGTTGCAGAGAAAAGCAAAATAATGTAGAAAGATAAGGGCCTGTTTGGTAGTGTACTTAAATTCAACTTTTAAAACTCAAAAACAGTTTTCAAGTTTTAGGTCTTAAAAACTTGTTTGGTATGACTATTTTTAAAAACTGAACTCAAGACTAACTCAAAAATATAGTATATTCCTTAAAAACATAAAAAGTGAGTTTTTAGAGTTTTTAAACTTAAACTCACTCATTTCTTTTCTCTCCCCTCCCCTTTCACTCCAAATATATCTCTCTCTTTTCTTCTTTCTTTCTCCTTTTTTTTTTTTTTTTTTACTTTTTTCATCTCTACTCCAATCCAATCAAGTTTAAGTCGTAAGATTTAAAAATTTTAAATTGGAAACCAAACAAGTTTTTGAGTCTTAAAGAAAATTGTTTTTAAGAAATGTTTTTAAGAAATGTTTTGAGAAATGATAAAAAATTTCAAATACAATACCAAACAGGCCCTAAGTTTTTCATTCATAACCCATAAGGGGATCACAATGGGAAATGTATACCCACATCAGTCACTACAGACAAAATAGTTAGGTACACTAGTGCTGAGTCACTATATTCTATTACTCCACTACTAGACAAGGAATTAAGCAAAATAAATAGCTAAGGTGGATTAGAATCCTAATAGGGCACCCCCCATAGAAGAAGCTTGTCCTCAGGCGTTGAATTCTGGAAAATGACTCACGATTGAGTCGGCATTTTCCCAAGTAGTGTTGTGTTTGGGCAGGCTTTGCCATTTGATCAACCAGTGAGTGATATCTTTGTTACCCTGTTTGAATATACCACGTTGGAGGATCAGTTCGGGGAACCACAAGAAGGATCTATCTACGGTGATTGGTGGTAGTGTTGCGGAGGCCATTGTATGTGTACCCAGTTTAGGCTTGAGCAACGACACGTGAATAGTGGGGTGAATGTGGGATTAAAGAGGAAGGTCCAAGATGTACGAAATCGATCCGATGCGAGCTATCACCTGGAAGAGGCCATAATAGCGAGGCGTGAGCTTGGGGCAGTGATTCTTGGACACTAAGGTCTGTCGATACAGTTGGAGCTTGAGGAAGACCCAATCCCCGACATTAAAAGCTCTCTCTTATCTGTGTTTGTCAGCCTGTTGACGCATTCAATGTTGAGCCACTTGCATATTCTCCCACAGGTGTTTAAGGAGAGTGTCCCTATCCTTGAGAGTGACATCAACTAGGTGTACTAGTGAGGAATCTAGAAGATACGGCGATACCGTCGGAGGATGATAGCCATAAACGGCCTGGAATGGCGTCATCTTGATTGTCGATTGAAAGGTAGTATTATACCACCATTCTGCCCATAGAAGCCAACGAACCCAAGTATTTGGCTTTGTCCATGACAAAGCTACGCAGATAGTGCTCCACTATACAATTAAGTACCTCGGTTTACCCGTCTGATTGTAGATGATAGGCTGAGCTTTTGCAAAGGCCCGTTTGTTGGTTTTTGAAGAAGGTAGTCCAAAATTCACTAAGGAAAACTGGATCACAGTCACTAACAATAGACACCGACATCCTGTGCAACCGAAAAACTTCTTGAATGAACACTTCGGCAATTTAGGGGGGGTTGAATAAGGATGCTTGATAGGGATGAGGTGCCCATACTTGGAGAGATGATCCACTACTACTAATATAGCATTTCGACCATGGGCCGAGGGAAGAGAAAGTCCACGGCGAAATCTGTCCGTACTTAGGTCAGAACGGATAGTGGCTGCAAAAGACCTGGTGGCTTAATGGTTTCATAATGGGTGCATTGGTAAACATCACAAGCAAGCACAAAGCTCTTGACATCCTTTTTTAGGCCGGGCCAATTGAAGTTATGGGTAAGGCGTTTGTAGGTGCGCAAGAATCCGGAGTGGCCCAAAAAAGGCAAAGCGTGGAACTCTTGGAGGAGTTGGGAGCGCCACGGGGACGTAGCTGGGGACAAAGATACCTGACTTGTAATATATAAGGTCTCCTTACAACCAGAAAGAGCCTTTACTGTTTGGATCTTGCTGCAACGCCTTAATCACCTCAGTGGTGGGAGAATCCGTGATGTAGCAGGCCTGAATTTCAGCCACACAATCAAAGAGCGGTTGCAAAAGTCCCATCAAGGATAGTAGCTCGTGCCAACGGGATAAAGCATCAACGGCGGTGTTGGAAGCTCTGGATTAGTAAGCCAAAGTATAGTTGTACCCAAGGAGTTTCAACAACCATTTTTGTTGTGCCAAAGTGGTCATGCGTTGGTCCAAGAAGTACTTGAGAGTTTGGTGGTCCATGAGAATGGTGAAGTGGTGTCCAATTAAACAGGAACGCCACTTTTGGATGGCAAACACCACGGCTAGGATTTCTTTGTCATACACCGAAATGGATTGGTGTTTGAGTGCCAAGGGCTTGCTAAGGAACTCAATTGGGTGATTATCTTGGGACAACACTACACCAATGCCGACGTTGAATGCTTCGCACTCCAAGGTGAAGGACTTGGTGAAATTAGGGAGCGTCAGGACATGAGTTGTGGATAATGCCACCTTGAGGCCTAAAAAGGTTGTGTCTGTTATTAGGGACCAAAAGAAGCTGTCCATCTTGAGTAAGTCCATAAGGGGGCTTGGCAATGAGACCAAAATGACAGACGAACTTGCGGTAATAGCCGGCGAGGCCCAAGAACCTGCGGAGAGCACAGATGCTCGAAAAAGTCGGTCATTCGACAATCACTGCTATCTTGGAGGGATCTACAGTCACTCCACAAGCTGAAATGATATGTCCCAAGTAAGCAATAAAATTCTGCCCAAAGATGCACTTCAAGGGTTTCAAACAGAGGTGGTGCTGTTGGAGAATATCTTAGACAGTAGTTAAATGTGAGACATGGTTATCCAAGGAGTCACTGAAAACTAATATATCATTAAAAAAATGAGAATAGGTTTTCGTAGCAGTGGCTTTAAGATAAAGTTCATCAGGGCTTGGATGGTTGCTAGCGCATTGGTGAGACTGAAGGGCATAACGACTAATTCATAGTAACCCTTGAAGGAAAAAATTTGTCCTAGCTAAGAACAAGTAAGAACATTTGAACACATATGCAAACTATTAACACATTAAGGTAGGCATGCATTCAAAAACAATTCATAAAACCCATGACTTTCAAAGCCTAGTATATGGTGAACCAAAAAACTCTTTGAGATCATTAAAGAGAATGAAGGATTTAGAGTTCATTACCCTTTAAGCTCATCCTTGTTTATACAAGGGATTCACCCGAGTGGAGGGCCTTCAAGTCACCTCCTTGCTTCTTTGAGAATTTGAGGAAAGGATCTCCAAAACACCAAAAGCTTGATGTCTCTAAGTCTCTTCACCAAGGATTAGTTGTGAAGATGATATGGATGACTTAGGGAAGAAGAGATTGCTAGATGTCCCTCCCCTAAGTGGCTGGCCTCTTTTAGAAAAAGGAGAGAAAATGTTTCACCCAATTTCTACAAGAAAACCCTAAATGAAAATAAAGCTATAAAGTTGAATTTATACTTCATTTCATGTGAGTGGCAAACTTGTAATTAATACAAGTTTGCTACCCCTCACCCTTATGGCCGGCCTTGACATTGTTATTGGGCTAATTGCCCATTTTGTTTTAGTTGTCATACAACTTAAACATAATGGGCCTTGTGGTCCAAAACACTTTTGGGCCCCAAAACCCAAAACCAACTTAAAAGCCCAATACGAACATTTCGTATAATTAATTAACTTTGACCATTCTTCAATTAAACCATTTAATTGCATATCCATTTCATTTAATTACTTCACTTTCATCCTTATTCGGTGTATGATCCATTAAGTTCCAATTAGCGAGGTAGTGGGCGATCCTTACTCTTAACGATCGATTGTGAATTGAAACCACATTTCAATTCTCCCTTAAAATTAGTGTTTGCTAATCTTTAGGGCTTCCACAAACCATGAGTGACACCTAGCAGCATGTCATGGTTACCCAAGCTAAGTAGAAGTGGTTGGAGAACCTATCCAGTTACAACTACAATGCAATACGGTCCTTCTCTAATACAATACTTTTAATCACATTGTTTAAGTGATAGTTTGTTTCATGTCTACTATCCAATGTGATACTTCCCTATATGATTCAATTGAATAAGATTTGGAACAAACTTCCTAAGTCATATTCATATGCTTTGGCCAAAGACTCTCGAATCATATCTTAGAGTATTCTCCTTCCACCATGGAAGGTTAGAGATCCCTTGTTGTGCATTCATATGCCTACATGACTAGATAGCTTGACCCCAACAATGCCGTGGACACTCCAATGGAATGCCATTTGACATGATCAAAGATCAAGGACCTAACCATTAGACATCTATGATGCCTCAGGTCAAAGGACTACTTTGCATATTGTAACTATCGAGTTCTTACATGACATGTATGTTTGAACTCTCTTTTGATCGTTGTTCAGTGTACTCGATTACTCTTTCGAGCACCTATGTGTTTGTCTTAATGTCCAACACTAAATGACTTGAGACTTGTCATACTCGCGCTTGAGTCTACATAACACATACTAACCTTAGCGGATTGTCAATGCCCAATTGGCAATCCTATGGCTAGGAACCTTTTAGGAATGAACATAAGAGAAAGGTCTCGTTAATCTAACTTACTTAAATCACTTATCTCTTAGATCATATACATTCCTTGGATTCCCTTATTGCTTAAACACAAGATACAATAAATATTGATTAACAATAAGCTTTGCCCTTCATTAAACATATAAAAGTTTAATACAATAAGTATTCCAAAAGCTATTACATCAAATGAGTGGCTTTGTGGGCATACTTCCAACAATCCTCATGTGTGCGGAATACTGTCTTGTGGATGTCCAGTTAATACATGCAGATAATTTGCATAGCCCACCTGTGTGCTTTGGCCTTATTTTGGGCCCCGAGTTTAATTGCCTATTTATTTTAGGCCCAATGGATTTTATAATTTTTTTCACCCACACTTTAAATTTGGCCCGAAGTCCAAATAATTAATTCAATTATAATTATAGACCCGAAGTTCTATTTGCATATTTTCTTGTTGCATATTTATGTATATATATTTGCATATGTCTGCAGGAACATATGAACCTGAAGTTCATAATTACTTCAAAAGCTAAAGTTTCTAGAAACATGGCTTGTTTGAAAACTTGAAGTTTTCCTTAAAAACATCACCCATGAAAACCTGAAGTTTTTTCATGCAAATTTAAACTAATACATGTCTATTAAAACCTAAATGTTCTACTTCTATGTGAATGGATTGATTTTTCTCCATTATAGTAACCACATCTTGTCCATCTATTTTGTGATAGGAACATGTCAAATTTGAACAAACTCGACTTCACTGCTTTGGAGCTCTCTAGAAGGAACTACCTCAAGTGGGTCAAAGATGTGAAGCTCAACCTCACTGCAAAGAATTTACGTCTTTCCATTAAAGATCAGATGGACAATCCGATTGGCGAAGCTAAGAAAGCCACTGCTATGATCTTCATTCGAAGACATATTCATGACGCCCTGCAAACTGAGTACCTTGCGGAGGAGGATTCACGGGCATTGTAGGTTACTTTGGCTGATCGTTTTGATCACTAAAAGGACATCTTCTTGCCTGAAGCAAGAGATAACTGGCAATAGTTGCACTTCAAGACTTTAAGTATGTGAATGAATATAATTATGAAGTTTGTCGAATCTCCTCACTTCTCAAGTTTTGTAACAAAACTTTGATCGAAGAGAATCTCCTAGAGAAGACCTATTCAGCCTTATCTGTGATAGGAGCATATTTACATCACTTAGTTAGCTTGTTTCCTTGCATTTAGGTTGGTAGTTCTTAGTTATTTTAGTATTTTAAGCTATTTTTGTGTGTTTGTAGGTCTAAAGTGCCAAGGTAGCAAGGAAGTGCATTTTGGTGCATTTTGGAGCAGTTTTAGGCATTGGATGGATAGCTTATACTTGGAGCCAAGTGAATGGACGAAATTGAAGATCAAAGGAGCCTAGGACTGAGTGAAGAAGTGAAGAAATGAAATGGAGAACAAAGAAATCAGAAATGGAAGCCAAAGTTTCTAAAGTTGGGAGTTTCTATTCTTGGAGGTTTCCATTCTTGAAAGTTTCTATTCTTGGCTTAGAACTTTCCTAATCATAAGCCACCTAAGTTCCAGATACAATGGTTTTCCAAAACATGTTTAGACACCTCATTACATGTTTCTAGAAGTCCTAGAATGTTCCCCAATCAATGCCGCACCTCCAAAGGCACTTTTCCCTTTCTTGTCACACCAAATCTGCAAGGAAACACACATTCTTGTTTTGTTTCAATTCTTGCTGCCCAAGGATCTTTTTCCTTGCCTATTTTCTGTCATAAAACACATTCCCCTTTAGTACCTAGCCTTGCCGCACAAAGAAGACCCTTTCTTTCCTATTTTCAGACCTTTAAACACGTTCCTTTTTTCTCCTACACAATTCTGCCGAATCCCACACTTTACATTCCTATTTCTCTTTAATTTATGATTCCTTCTTACCTTTCTTTCCTATTTTCTGACCCAAAATCATATTCCCTTTTCTACCTAAATTCCTGCCACATATCCTTTCTTATTCTCTTTAAATTCTGTACCTTTCTTACTTATTTTGATTGATTTCTGATTTTTAATTCTTGTGGACAAAATAGCTAAGTTAATTCCTTCCCTAAACACATCAAAACAGTGCCTCTCTCCCCTATATATATACCCATCCGCACCAAAGAGTCTCTGGACCATTCTCTACAACTTTTCTGCTGCAAGACTCTCCAATTCCTCTATCCCTTCCATTCATCTCTTTTCCTATCCATCCCTTACCACCCTTCCATATTCTCTAAACCTATCTACACCCTTTACCGCACCTAAACCTCTCCATACACAATCTTGAAGGAAAAATTTTGTCCTAGCTAAGAACATGTGAGAACATTTGAACACATATGCAAACTAATAACACTTTAAAGTAGGCATGCATTCAAACAATTCTAAAACCCATGACTTTCAAAGCCTAGAGAATGGTGAACCATAAGACTCTTTAACAACATTAAAGAGAAGGAAGGATTTGAGATTCATTACCCTTGAAGCTCATCCTTGTTTACACAAGCGATTCACCCAAGTGGAGGGCCTTCAAGACACCTCCTAGCTCTCCAAGAACACCAAAGGTTTGGTGTCTCTAAGTCTCCACACCAAGGATAAGGTGTGAAGATGAAATGGATGACTTAGAGAAGAAAAGATTGCTAGCTATTTCTTCCCTAAGTGGCCGGCCTCTTTGAGAGAAAAAGGGAGAAAAAATGTTTCTCTTCTTTTGCCTCAAGAAAACCCTAGTGAGAGAATGGCTATAAAGTTGCCTTTATATCACCTCACATGTGAGTGGCAAACTTGCAATTAACCCAAGTTTGCTACCACTCACCCTAGGCCGGTTTTGGCTTTGTTTTTGGGTTAATTTCCATTTAGTTTTAGTTGTCACACAACCTAAACTCAATGGGCCTTGTGGACCAAAAACCTTTTTGGGCCCCGAAACCCAAAACCAACTTAAAAGCCCAATATGAACCTTTCGTATAATTAATTAACTAATTAATTAATCTTGACCATTCTCAATTAAACCATTTAATTGCTTATCCATCTCTTTTATATCTTCACATTCATCCTTACTCGGTGTACGATCCATTAGGTTCCATTTAGCGAGGCAGTGGGTGATTGTTACTCTTAACGATCGATTGTGAATTGAAACTACATTTCAATTCTCCCTTTGATGAAGATTAGTGTTTGCTAACCCTCAGGGCTTCCACAAACCATGAGTGACACCTAGCAGTATGTCATGGCTACCCAAGCTAAGTAGAAGTGGTTGGAGAACCTATCCAGTTACAACTACAATGCAATACGGTGCTTCTCTAATACAATACTCTTGATCACATTGTTTAAGTGATAGTTTGTTTCATGTCTACTATCCAATATGATACTTTTCTATATGATTCATTTGAATATGATTTGGAACAAACTTCCTAAGTCATATTCGTATGCTTTGGCCAAAGACTCCCTAATCATATCTCAAAGTATTCTCCCTCCAGCATGGAAGGTTAGAGATCCCTTGTTGTGCATTCATATGCCTACATGACTAGATAGCTTGACCCCACTCAAAGTTGTTTGGAAGCACCTGCTCCCATCAACTTTATGCCGGACAAGCAAAGGAACCACTTTGATCGTATGAGACGGGGGAGGGTGCAGAAGCTAGGACAGGAGGGGGGAGTCCAAGAGAGTAGAATGCGTTTAGGAACGTGGAATATCGGGACCTTAAAGGGAAAATCTATGGAAGTAGTGGAAACTATGGTGAGGAAAGGATAAATATTATGTGCCCTAAGTGGGTTGGTCTTAAAGCAAAGGACCTAGAAAACTCAGGTTTTAAACTTTGGTATTCGAGCACAAATAGGATGAGAAATGGTGTTGGCATTATCGTGGACAAGACCTTGACACAAGATGTTGTAGATGTCAAAAGGGTAGGAGATAGAATTATGGCAATCAAGATGGCAATAGGACAAGAACTCATCAATGTGATTAGTGCGTACGCACCCCAAGTAGGGTTGGACACGAGTTTGAAGGAGAAATTTTGGGAAGATCTTGGAGATTTGGTGCAAGGAATCGCTCAGACAGAGAAGGTATTTATAGGAGGAGATTTAAATGGACACGTGGGCAATGAGACAAGTAACTATAGGGTTTTCATGGTGGCCATGGCTTTGGGGAGAGAAACGAGGAGGGGGAGGCCATCTTGGACTTTGCGATGGCATATGATCTCTTCTTAGCCAACACCTTCTTTAAGAAGAGAGAAGAACATGTGATCACCTACAAGAGCGGGTCGTCAAAATCACAAATAGATATTCTTCTAATGAGGAAGGGGGATCGTATAACTTGTAAGGATTGCAAAGTTATACTGGGAGAGAGCTTGGCTACTCAGCATCGCTTGTTGGTGATGGATGTACATATCAAAAGAGAGAAAAAAGAACAAGACCTTGAAGAGCCCAAGGACTAGATGGTGGAACCTAAAAGGAGAAAAACAAGCTATTTTCAAAGAAAAGGTAGTCACCCAATGTGTGTGGGATAGAGAGGGAGAAGCTAGCCAAATGTGGGATTCCATGGCTAGTTATATCCGCAAGGTAGCAAAAGGGGTACTAGGAGAGTCCAAGGGCTTTGCTCCACATCAAAAAGAATCTTGGTGGTGGAATGAGGAGGTAATATCAAAGGTTAAGGCTAAGAAGGAATATTGTAAAGCCTTATACAAGGATAGGACCGATGCAAACGGTGAAAGGTATAGAATAGCAAAGTAGGAGGCGAAAAAAACTGTGAGAGAAGCTAAGCTAGCGGCTTTTGACGAGATGTATAAGCGACTAGATACCAAAGAAGGAGAGTTGGTTATTTATAAACTAACTAGAGTAAGGGAAAAGAAGACAAGGGACCTAAACCAAGTGAGGTGCATCAAGGATGAGGATGGAAAAATTCTTGCTACGGAGAAGGCGGTCAAAGATAGATGGAGAGGTTATTTTCATAATCTTTTCAATGAAGGACATGAAAGGAGTACTTCTTTGGGAGAGTTGGGTAACTCAGAAGAGTGTAGAAACTACTCATTTTACCGTCGAATTAGGAAGGAAGAAGTGGTTGTAGCCTTAAAGAAGATGAAGCATAGAAAAGCAGTGGGCCCAGATGATATACCGATCGAAGTGTGGAAAGTCTTGGGAGAGACTGGTATTGCATGGCTCACAGACCTTTTCAAGAGGATTTTGAAAACGAAGAAGATGCCAAATGAGTGGCGAAAGAGCACTTTGGTGCCTATCTACAAGAATAAGGGCGACATACAAAATTGCATGAACTATAGGGGTATTAAGCTAATGTGACACACCCCGACACAGAGGTCGAAGCGTGCTGGCCGTCACGTGTGAGTGACGAAGCCAAAACGTCAGCGGAAGAGTAATTATGCATGAAGTGCAGCAGTGAAAGTCAAAGTCGATAATGTAAATACGATAAAGAGTAAGGTAGGACGAAAGTGAAGTACACAGAAGTGAAACGACTAAGTATTACAGAGCCGTCCTAGGTGCAGTCAAAGTTAAACATTTATTTAGGTAATGAGAAAAGTCCTACATGGATGGTGATCTGTCAGAATTGCCTTAGTGCCTCGATAGTCGTCCACGTCGCCGCTACCTAAAACCTGGAGGGGCGCAAAACAGAAAATGTGAGTGGGCAAAAACAAATACTTTCCAAAACCATTTCAGAAATCCGTATATAACCCCTCGCTGTAAATCCCGTATAATTTCCCAGAAAATAATACGTATATATATAACCATATACGAAAACATCGTCTAGAAACCAAAACTCATTATCAATCTCCGAAATAGGCCATGTCAATATACCAACTCAAAATAATCATCATCAGGCAAGTAATATAAATCAAAGCGTGCCCCTAGTGTCAAGTCAGCCGGAGTCACCTTTAGTGACCTGTACGGCTGAATCTATAGCTCATCAGTCACTATCAATCACTATCCTGCACACGAGTCGGAACCACCTATAGTGGTCTGTACGACAAGCTAGGTGTATAAGATTACGCTCAGTGCTACGATCACGTGAAGGGTGTGCGACGAATCGCGGGTCACCTACGAGTCGGAACCACCTATAGTGGTCTGTACGACAGGCTGGCACCTGCCTTGGATCCAAGGTGAGCGTACGGAGCATGAGGTGAACGATCACGTGAAGGCTAGGCCCTACTCTGGCGGAGCACAAACACCCGAGGTGCAGGTAATGAGCTAAATCACAACCTCGTCACCATCGCTATAACTAATTATTATACTTACCTGACTTACCTGGCGTCCACAGTGCTGAAGTATAATCAATGCAATCATAATCATATTCATCAAATATAATTGGCATTCGACATTGCATCTCAATCATAAAACCAATTCACTTCCAAAATTATTCAAATCAAGTTTCTGGGAAAACGTTAATTATATATATATATACTGAAAACAAAAGCCTGTTCACTGGTATGTCGACGGGTCGTATCTCCCGAGCCTAGCGTGGCTGCGCTCGTCCTCCGGATATGTCTCACCTATATGTGAAACAACTGTAAAACTGTTACTTAAAGCACATAACCGAACTACGGAAATAACTTCTCATACGAAGGTCAATTTTGGTATATGAATATACCAACGCGACCTACACGACGTCACGGAAGTCGTGGTATTTTTAGAAAAGTTTTAGGCTGTGGCACGCGCCCCTACTCGCCAGGGAGCTCACGGAGTCACACGCGTCTTCAACCTCCAGCTCGCCGGATTGGTTTTTTCGGCGGCCGAAATCTGGGCAGGTTTTCAAACTCCTATATCTCACTCATTTTTCATCCTTTTTCGTCCATTTTGCTTCCTGCATGCTCTAAATTTAGAGTAGAACATTTCTATAGCTTCAAATACCTTGAAAAACGGCTGGAAATTCGTTGGGAAATTCTTCCAAAACCGGCCGAGTTCGAAACCAACGATCCCGACGTCCAACACGTGCAAACGAGGTACTCCGAGACTCGCGGGAAGATTCTAAGTCTAGTGGTGATCTTGTTTTCACCTAAAACGCCCTGAAATAGAAGTACATGAACAGTACCTCAAGTTTAGTTTACGGGTTTGGTATGGTTTCAATGGTTTTTCGTCCTAAAACCATAATATATGAACTTAACTAGTCTCAATGATCATAAATGAACTTACCTGGGCTTCGATCCATATCGAGATGGTCTGGTATGTGTGTGTCCGTACGAAGTAGTGAGGGAATGAGTGATAGAGAGGTTTCGAGAGAATAGGAGAGAGAAGAAAACAGAAATGGATGCACATGTACGTGCTTGGTGCGTGTGTGTATGTTTATAATATCAGCCAACCATCAACAGCCCATTTCTTTTGGGCCTACTGCTCAAGATACCTAAACCCAATTTTAATCCCATCACACCCTCGCTCGAATGTAAGTCGAGGGTAAAATCGTCGATTATATATATGAAAATCGGGACAGGATGTTACAACCTACCCTCCTTAATAAAATTTCATCCTCGAAATTTACATCACACAAGTAAAAAATACTAATAACCATGGAATAAACGCGAATACATGTCTGTCATCCGCTCCTCTGTCTCCCAGGTAGCCTCCTCTTCCGAATGATTCCTCCACAGAACCTTTACTAATTGAACCGTCTTGTTCCGCAGAACCTTATCTTTCCAGTCTAAGATGGTCACCGATTCCTCCTCGTACGTCAAATCAGGATTAACCTCTAACTGCTGCGGAGGTAGAACGTGAGACGGATCAGCAACGTAGTGACGTAGCATCGAAACGTGAAACACATCATGAACTCTGGATAACTCTGGAGGCAACTCGAGTCTGTACGCCACTTCACCTATCCGCTCGGTGATCTGGTATGGTCCGATATATCTGGGACTCAGTTTCCCCTTTTTACCGAACTGTACAACCCCTTTCCACGGCGATAACTTCAGGAATACCCAATCACCTACCTCATAAACTCGATCTGTGGCATGTCTGTCGGCTAAGCTCTTCTGACGATCCTGGGCCGCTTTCAAGTTAGACTTGATTACCTGAATGTTCTGTGTCGTCTCATCCACTATCTCTGGGCCCTTTAATACTCTTTCGCCAACCTCCGACCAACATAAGGGCGTGCGACAAGCTCGGCCATACAATGCTTCGAACGGTGACATTCCGATGCTCTAGTGATAAATATTATTATACGCGAACTCCATCAGATCCAAGTGTAGATGCCACGCATCACCAAACTGTAGTACGGAAGATCGTAACATGTCCTCAAGCGTCTGGATGGTCCTCTCAGACTGCCTGTCTGTCTATGGATGCTATGCTGTACTGTACAGTAATTTCGTGCCAAGGGCTTCCTGGAATGCCGTCCAAAACTTGGATGTAAATCTCGGATCTCGATCCGAAATAATGCTAACTGGCACGCCATGATACTTAACTATTTTCGATATGAAAAGCTCAGCTAGTCGTCGCAGAGAAAACTTCTCTCGGACTGGAATGAAATGTGCAGACTTCGTAAGCTGATCTACTATTACCCAAACGCCGTCGTAACCACTCTGCGTACAGGGTAACTTATAGACGAAATCCATGGTGATATTCTCCCATTTCCACTGAGGAACGGGAAGCGGTTGCATTCTTCTGAACGGTTTCTTTCTCTCGGCTTTAACCTGCTGGCAAATAATGCATCTACTCACGTACTCGGCAATTTCTCTCTTCATACCAAGCCAATAATAGAATGGCTGAATGGTACGATACATCTTGGTACTGCCCGGGTGCATCGAATAAGCTGAAACATGTGCCTCATCTAGAATAGCCCTTTTTAGCTTTGCATTATCTGGTACGTACATCTTGTTTTCTTGCATGAGCATACTGTCGGTTTCCCGAATCCGTAGATCTTTCTTTTTACCTTCACCCTTCAGTCGAATCAACTCCTAAGTCTCCTCGTCATCCAACTGGGCCTCGAGAATACGGTCAATCAGAATCGGCCTGACCTGGAAATGAGCAAGTAAAGCTTTCTCTCGATTCTCTGCCTCTGAGTATTCAATCTCTAATCCTACTCCAGTCGACCTCAACTCAGCTAACAGAGGACCACGGCTCGCGTATATAACATCCACTCTACCCTGAGACTTCCGGCTAAGTGCGTCAGCTACTACGTTTGCACGACCCGGATGGTACTCGATCGTGCAATCGTAATTACTCAACAACTCCATCCACCTTCGTTGACGAAGGTTCAAATCTCTCTGGGTGAATAAATACTGGAGGCTCTTTTGGTCTGTAAAGATCCTACATCTCTCACCATAAAGGTAGTGTCTCCAGATCTTCAACGCAAATATAATCGCCGCCAACTCAAGGTCATGGGTAGGATAATTCATTTCGTGGGGTTTCAACTGCCTCGATGCATAAGCGATCACCCTACCGTGCTGCATTAGTACACAACCCAAACCGTTTAACAACGCGTCACTGTAGATCTCGAAATTACCACTGTCATCTGGAAGTGCTAACACTGGAGCATGAGTGAGACAATGTTTTACTGCTGAAAGCTCCGTTCACAGCTATCATCCCACTCAAATTGTACATTCTTCCTCGTTAACCTCGTGAGAGGTAACGCAATCACTGAAAAATCCTGCAGGAACCGCCGATAGTAGCCTGCTAATCCGAGGAAACTCCGTACCTCAGAAACAGTTCGTGGCTGTTCCCAGTTCTCCACCGCTGCTATCTTCTGGGGATCCACCTGAATACCCTGAGCTGAAATAATATGCCCTAGAAATGCCACTTGGTCCAGCCAAAACTGACATTTACTAAATTTGACGTATAATTGATGTTCCCTCAGTTTCTTCAGTACTAATGAAAGATATCGCATGTGATCTGACTTCGATTTAGAGTATACTAGAATATCATCGATAAAGACAATGACGAACCGATCTAAATATTGCTAGAATACCCGGTTCATCAAATCCATAAAAGCAGCTGGGGCGTTAGTCAATACGAATGGCATGACTAAGAATTCGTAATGGCCATATCTGGTTCGGAACGCCATCTTCGGAACATCTTCACTCTTAATCCTCAGTTGATAGTAGCCAGACCGTAGGTCGATCTTCGAGAATACGCAAGCTCCTCGCAGCTGATCGAACAAATCGTCAATACGAGGTAACGGGTAACGGTTTTTAATTGTCACCCGATTCAGCTGCCGATATTCAATACACAGCCGTAAAGTACCATCCTTCTTACGCACGAATAACACTGGAGCCCCCCAAGGTGAAGTACTTGGCTGTATAAAACCTTTGTCTAGCAGCTCCTGTAACTGGATTTTCAACTCTCGCAACTCGACGGGAACCATCCGATAGGGAGTCAAAGATATGGGGTCCGTACCTGGCAACAGATCAATAGAAAACTTCATGTCTCGATCCGGCGGCAAGCCCGGTAAATCGTCAGGGAACACGTCAGGGAATCGCCTGACTACCTTCACATCTTCTAAACTGGCACAAGCACTATCATTCAATACCACGTGTGCCAGATACCCCTGACAACCCTTTTGTAACAATTTCTTAGCTCTCACATCTGAAATAATGTCGTGTCTAACATTGCTACGCTCGCCAGTAAATGTGGAACAGTTGGCTGAGAGGATGCCACCAGAAGAAGCCAATGACTGGGAGGTATTCAAACAGTCATTGTACAGGCGATTCATCTCAGACGCGTATATCGATCGCAAGAAACAAGAATTTACTCATTTGCTCAATTGACTCAGCCTGAGTCTACGCCCCTCGGATTTGAGCCAGAGGTGTCGATGCCTAGGGGGAGACGTGTTTGGTCAGTAAATGTGACCACAGGTAGCCCCGGCCGATGGAATGTAACTTTCTTCTCGTAGCAATCAATGTTGGCTCGATTATAATGTAGCCAATCAGTGCCCAAGATCACATCAAACTCAACGATATCCAGCGAAATAAAATTAGCGGGCATAACCACATCCTCAACCAACACGGGGCACCCTGGGTACATCTAACTCACCAGACACGTCTCCCCCCACGGCATCGACACCTCTAGCTCAAATCTGAGGGGCGCAGACTCAGGTTGAGTCCATTGAGCAAATGAGTGAGAAATGATCGAATGAGTAGTGCCACAATTTATCAACACCCTAGCGAAATGACCAAGAACATTTAACTTACCCATTATCAGATCAGGGTTATTCTGGGCGTCCTGTGCTGTAAGGTTATGAACACGGCCCTGAGGTTGCTGTCGACCACCGCGACCTCTGCTCGTCTGACCAGCTCGTCCAGGTACACCACCACTCAGACCCGCAGGATTAGGCTGTCTGGATGATCCTGCGCTACTCAAAGTAACCTCTCCAGGATACCACTGTGATCCGCTGGCAAGATAATGAGGATACGGGGTATACCCTCCAGGATACTGAGGATAGCCACTCTGATAACCACCTGAATAATACGGATCAGGATGATATGGATACGGTGCAGCAGAATAAGGAGCAACATCTCCCTGATAGTGATAGGTACCACCGCTGCTCGACTGACCATATCCACTAGGAGCTGGAGCCTGCTGAATAGGAACTGGGGGTGGTAACGCAGGTAATTGAGGTCTCTGCTGATTCTGTGGACAATTCGCTGCCCGATGACCCATCTGCCCGCACGTAAAGCATCCACGAGTGCCCTACCTGCACTCGCCAAAATGTCGGCTGTTACACATCCGACAGAATGGTGCAGAAGAACCACCAGCGTCTCGCTGTCTCTGCAAGCGCTGACCACCAGCAAATCTACCCCCTCTCCTCTGGCCTGGGGAGTTTACACCCCCACTCGAAGAGCTCGAACTAACTCCACTTCTTTTGAAACTCTGAGTTTTCCGAGGCCCCTGTGATGCCAACCCTTTGCCTTTATCGTCTTTCTTCGGTTCCTCTTTCTCTTCTTCTTCGTCGCTGTCACTCGGCATATTTTCGGAGTCTTCAATCCGCATCAGAACCTCGTAGAAATCGTGATAAGTCTCGCAGTGAACCGTGGTAGCCATCGTACGCCACTTCTTTCGAGTACCCAACTGGAATCTTCCAAGCATCTCAGCTTGATTCTTTGCAATCTCAGGATGGTAGCGAGAAAGATCTGTGAACTTCCTGTAATACTCATTTGCCGACATTTTTTCTGCTTCAAGGTTGTAAATTCTTGTGTCTTGCGATCGATATACGCGTCTGAGATGAATCGCCTGTAGAATGATTGTTTGAATACCTCATAGTCATTGGCTTCTTCTAGTGGCATCCTCTCAGCCAATTGTTCCCACCAGGACGCATGTTCTTTTCCCATAAACCAAACAGCAGTCTCAACCCAAGTCCCTGCAGCTAGGTTACCTTGACTTTGCATTACCTTAAAAGTCCGCTCTATCTGGAGTATCCAGCGTTCGGCACCCTCGTGCCCCTCGTCACCCTCAAATTTAGATAACCTCAAATTATGCACACTCTCAAGAGGGGTCCTGTTGGAAGGACGAAGTGTAGACTGGATGACATTAGCGATAGCATCTCCCAACTGAGAGAAGTCAGGAAAGCTAGGATCAGAAGGTGGACGTGGTTCCCGTCGAGGCGCATAATTCTGACAAAAAACGCCAGAATAATCAGGATATTCACAAGCTATATAGGGCTGCCAAAACCTGGCTCTGATACCAAACTGACACACCCCGACCCACAGGTCGAAGCGTGTTGGCCGTCACGTGCGAGTGACGTAGCCAAAACGTCAGCGGAAGAGTAATTATGCATGAAGTGCATCAGTGAGAGTCAAAGTCGATAATGTAAATACGATAAAGAGTAAGGTAGGACGAAAGTGAAGTACATAGAAGTGAAACGACTAAGTATTACAGAGCCGTCCTAGGTGCAGTCAAAGTTAAACATTTATTTAGGTAACGAGAAAAGTCCTACATAGATGGTGATCTGTCAGAATTGCCTCAGTGCCTCGATAGTCGTCCACGTCGTCGCTACTTAAAACCTGGAGGGGCGCAAAACGGAAAATGTGAGTGGGCAAAAACAAATACTTTCCAAAACCATTTCAGAAATCCGTATATAACCCCTCGCTGTAAATCCCGTATAATTTCCCAGAAAATAATACATATATATATATAACCATATACGAAAACATTGTCCAGAAACCAAAACTCATTATCAATCTCCGAAATAGGCCATGTCGATATACCAACTCAAAATAATCATCATCAGGCAAGTAATATAAATCAAAGCGTGCCCCTAGTGTTAAGTCAGCCGGAGTCACCTTTAGTGACTTGTACGACTGAATCTATAGCTCATCAGTCACTATCAATCATTATCCTGCACACGAGTCGGAACCACCTATAGTGGTCTGTACGACAGGCTGGCACCTGCCTTGGATCCAAGGTGAGTGTATGGTGCATGAGGTGAACAATCACGTGAAGGCTAGGCCCTACTCTGGCGGAGCACAAACACCCGAGGTGCAGGTAATGAGCTAAATCACAACCTCGTCATCATCGCTATAACTAATTATTATACTTACCTGACTTACCTGGCGTCCACAGTGCTGAAGTATAATCAATGCAATCATAATCATATTCATCAAATATAATTGGCATTCGACATGGCATCTCAATCATAAAACCAATTCAATTCCAAAATTATTCAAATCAAGTTTTTGGGAAAACTTAATTATATATATATATATATATATATATATATATATACTGAAAACAAAAGCCCACTCACTGGTATGTCGACGGGTCGTATCCCCTGAGCCTAGCGTGGCTGCGCTCGTCCTCTGGATACGTCTCACCTATATGTGAAACAACTGTAAAACTGTTACTTAAAGCACATAACCGAACTATGGAAATAACTTCTCATACGAAGGTCAATTTTGGTATATGAATATACCAACGCGACCTACACGACGTCACGGAAGTCGTGGTCTTTTGAGAAAAAATTTAGGCTGTGGCATGCGCCCCCACATGCCAGGGAGCTCACGGGGTCACGCGCCCCACACGCGTCTTCAACCTCCAGCTCGCCTGATTGATTTTTCCGGCAGTCGGAATCTGGGCAGGTTTTCAAACTCCTATATCTCACTCATTTTTCATCCTTTTTCGTCCATTTTTCTTCCTACATGCTCTAAATTTAGAGTAGAACATTTCTATAGCTTCAAATACCTTGAAAAACGGCTAGAAATTTGTTGGGAAATACTTCCAAAACCGGCCGAGTTCGAAACCAACGATCCCGACGTCCAACACGTGCAAACGAGGTACTCCGAGACTCGTGGGAAGATTCTAAGACGAGTGGTGATCTTTTTTTCACCTAAAACGCCCTGAAATAAAAGTACATGAACAGTACCTCAAGTTTAGTTTATGGGTTTGGTATGGTTTCGATGGTTTTTCGTCCTAAAACCATAATATATGAACTTAAAGGGACGGGATGTTACATAATGAGTCATACAATGAAGCTCTAGGAGAGTCATTGAGCATAGACTAAGGCAAGAAACACGGATCTCGGACAACCAATTCGGGTTCATGCCAGGGCGCTCAACCATGGAGGCAATCTATCTCTTACGAAGATTGATGGAAAAATATAGAGATATGCAAAAGGATTTACACATGGTCTTTATAGATTTGGAAAAAGCATATGATAGGGTTCCAAGAGACATTCTTTGGAGGATTTTAGAGAAGAAAGGAGTACAAGTAGCATATATCCAAGCTATAAAGGATATGTATGATGGAGCAGAGACGGCCGTAAGAACTCATGAAGGACAAACCGAAAGCTTCCCCATAACTGTAGGGTTACATCAAGGCTCATCTTTAAGTCCTTACCTTTTTGCATTGGTAATGGATGAGTTAACGGGACATATTCAAGATGATATTCCTTGGTGTATGGCTTTCGTAGATGATATAGTGTTGATAGATGAAACTCAGGAAGGGGTAAATGCAAAGCTTAACCTTTGGAGAGAAGTGTTGGAATCTAAAGGTCTTCGCCTAAGTCGGTCAAAGACAGAATATATTGAGTGCAAGTTCAATGCAACTGGAGGTCCAATCGAGTTAGGGGTGAGGATCGGAGACCAAGAAATACCAAAGAGCGACCGCTTTCGTTACCTAGGATCTATCCTGCAAAAGAACAGAGATTTAGATGGAGACCTTAACCATAGAATACAAGCTGGATGGATGAAGTGGAAGAGTGCATTTGGCGTGTTGTGTGATCGCCGTATGCCACTAAAGCTCAAGGGAAAATTTTATAGGATGGCAATAAGGCCGGCGTTGTTGTATGGTACGGAATGTTGGGCGGTGAAACACCAACATGTACATAAAATGGGTGTAGCAGTGATGAGAATGCTTCGTTGGATGTGTGGGCACACAAGAAGGGATAAGATTAGGAATGAGGAGATTCGAGGTAAAGTAGGAGTAGCCGAAATTGAAGGAAAGATGAGAGAAAATCGGTTACGGTGGTTTGGACATGTGCAACGAAGGCCTACAAACGCCCCGGTTAGAAGATGCGACTACGGGACAGAAGTTCAGGACCGAAGGGGTAGAGGGAGACCTAGGAAGACTTTGGAAGATACTCTAAGAAAAGACTTAGAGTATTTGGATTTAACGGATGACATGACACAGGATCGAGCACAATGGCGTTCTAAGATTCATATAGCCGACCCCACTTAGTGAGAAAAGGCTTTGTTGTTGTTGTTTGTATATAGAATAATAATACAAAAATATATATTTAATATAGAATATACCAATATATACAATATGGCTATTGTATTTTATAATAAATTTTTTAGTAATTAAACTTTAAAATTATAATTTATTTTTCTTAATAGGTCAAAACGCATTACCCACGCGTTATCCGTGTGTATACTTGTTATTAACAGGTTCTTAACGAGTCACCCGATAATGACCCAATTAGTTATTGTGTTGACTCGAAACCCATTATTTTCGTGTCGTGTCATCGTATCATGTAAGAAACTGCCAGGTAAAGGACAAGTATATTAGCAATTTGTTTGAGTTGTCTTGTCTTCGTAATGCTCTCCTCGATTGTCACTGTTTGTGTCTATGTAATTGACTCTGTTTTTGTGCTACAGGCTGGATTAGCTCTTGGAGAGTTGCGATCCCTTGGGGATCTCTATGACTTCAACTCGATAGCCACCTTGTTCTTCATTGGAGTTGTCTCAATTACTCCCACACTAGTGAGCAAATCATAGTCTCTCACTTGCAGAACTTTGCTTGGTGTACACGAGGCCCTTGTTCTACTTGCAGTCGTTTGGATATCACCTCTGTACAGATTAGCGTCAAATAATTGCCATACAAAGTACATGTCCGCTATTGGATATTATTGCCTGGTTGGAGCTCCATCGGATAAATTGTTATGTAGGAGGTGTCTCCGCGACCTTGGATGGAATTTGTTTACTGTCATGTTTCATTTGGGTGGCGGGTGATAGGTTTAAAAGCACACTACAAAGTAGCACACAAATGTCCTATTGATTTTCCTTATTAACGCTAAGATTTGTCAATTGTAGCATATGAAAATACGGGTCTTTCCCGCAGAAGATTGTTTTATGTAACTACTTAAAATGTCACAAAAACTGGTTGCTGTCCCACTGACCAGCCACCGAAAAATAATTATTAGACCGACTTACACTTATCTAAATTCTACGAAATTTTATATACAGACACTAGACACACAGAGCTACACTTCTACAAATTTTTGGGATTTTTGGAGTTGATTTGCTATTTAAATTAAATTGAACAAAAACAGGACAGAAACAGATTTTAAGTAATAAAAATATTGTAGTTCACAAGTTAAGAAAACGAGTTAGGGGAAGTGCTATCCACCACCGAATAAACATGCAAACATGTTATGTTTCATTCAAATTCCTTTTATTTCCAGATGAAGATGCTCAAGTTGGCTCAATGTTAGAACTCAACTTATTATTCTTTCTTACGTAGTATGTTAAGAGAATGGCGTTTTCAACTTAACTTAGTTCCTAGCATGCAATCTAGAATGGCGTGTTCATAGATTTAACAAGAAGAAATCATTAAGAACGAAAAGAGTTTGAGTCATCACTAGGCATCGTAAGTACTAGCGTTGTCTTACTTATCCTAGAAATTGATTCACATGTTAATCGCAATTAACAAGTACTACTCTAGAATATATGTAGGTCCTCATTCGACAAGGGCAGGCATACACATATTCATAGTGTTAGAATCCTAGATATGCTTACTTAGTATGCATCCATAGAAAACACATAAAGAATTCATCAATGAGACAAGTAGTGAACCAATTTTCATCCATTCATAAAAGTAATTCAACAAAATGTCATAACAAACTTGCAATCATATTCGGGGCTTCAAATCAGCCCCTAACTTCTAAAAATTTAGTTACACATAGTTCTCAAATTAAACCAAAAGAAAGACATGAGTTTGAGAAGATAAAACCGAAAGAAGAGAATGCCAAGATTTCCTCCTTCCTTTCCTTTCTTCCCAACGCAGCAGCCTTGCCTTTTTTTCCTTCCTTTCCTCTTTTTTTTCTATCTTTTTTTTCCTCTAAAACACTCCTCATTTGCTGCTGTAACCTACAACCTTTATGCCCATGCTTGCTGCCCCATTTCTCCTCCACAACTCACCCCACTAACAGCCATTTAGTGATGACAATAAGTGAGAGGAAATGGTAAAACAATTGTAACTCTTTAGGTAGTCTTTATGCCAATTACTCCCTCTTAATCCTCATCTTTAATTCAATTTCCTCTGATATTTGAATAGGTGTCAGCTGGTTTGTTTTTGGCTGCATCAGTTTTATTGGGTTTATTGTTTTCATTGCAGTTACAAACTGCCCAGCGTCTTGGTAACCTTTCAGTGTTAAAACAGCCATAACTTCTTCTAGAAAAATGATATTAGCAATCCCCGAAATGCTTCAGAAAATAGACATCCGTAACTTTCTAAGCATATAAGGCTCATTCTCTAATTCATTCTGATCTATTCACAATTTGCTTCCAAAGTCAGCTGATCTGCACAGGCAGTTTTGACGAATTTGTTACTTAAAATCCCACTTGTGCTATTTTTCTTTTCTTTGCTTGACAAATCCCACAAAACACAAAAACAAAATAGATAGCTCAAAAATATAAGGAACTAACTAAGAAAAGACAAGTGAATTTGATGTAAAGTATATATAAAGGGGTGTGCTATCCACACACCCCTTTTTACTTCTCACACACCCCTATTACTTTCTATCCGTTAGATCTTTTTCAATTCATCTGATCCGACGGCCGAAATCCAAAAATGTGTGAGAGAAGTAAAAAGGGGTGTGTGAATATCACACCCCTATATAAATATGAGTTTATCAGTGGGTTTGGGTTTAAATGTGTGTGTAACTTCAATTTCAGTGGTAAGGAAGTCTCTAATTTTATAGGGTATATATCATTAATCGTCAAGAAAAATGTAAAGGCAGTTTCTAGTTAACTTCTGACTTATCGCAGCAGTTGTTGAGTTATTCGAGTCCCAAGATGATCTTAGTATTGTTTTTCATAAACTTGACGACTAAAACGTCAAGATGAAACTCACGTAACTTTGTCTTTCGTCAGGTTAACAATTTCAACATAGTGTTTGCTGATGCAGGCTGCCTGGTATGTCCAAGGGAAGGCAGCAAGTGCTTTGTAACAAAGCACGTGTGCCGTCTAATCTCCCAAAAGTTTGAAGTTGGTAAGGTATTTAAGCATCTAGAATTTGCTTGGCATGGAAGTATAGAATTGCAGGCTTGGGCTTGGGAGCTCAAACAAACAAGTCGTCTTTGGGAATGAATATTACTTTTTCTGATAACGTGGATGCATTAGAATGGAAGCCTGGGAAGTACAAATTGAAACATTTGATGCAAGTCTTATGGTGACTGTCTTGGAGACAATTCATAGTCGTGGTGGCGGTGGCGGTGGCGGTGGCGGTGACGGTGGCGTGCAGGGGCTCGTTGGTTTGTTCTATTTGCAACATTCGTTGTTTTGTTCTATTTGCAACATCTGAAACCGCAAAAATCACCTTTTCACGGCAAACAAAAATCCAAAACCAAATTACCCCATCGGCATCTCTAAATGACTCGATATGCCAATACCCCATCGTGGGTAACTAATGTCATGATGTAAGGACAACATTCTTCTCCATCACTGTGATAGAGGATCACTTGCATTAAAACTTATAATTTCTTTAACATATCCATATATTCACTTCTAGAAAGACCAAAGAGCCCCATAGTTAATGAAGCTAACGTTTCTGTCGACCCAATTGAAGAAGTGGGGTAATATCGGATAGAAATGATGAGTTCAGCGAATCAATTTGACAATCTCTGACTTGTACAAGAAATACAAATTTGGAAAGGGCACACATTTCGTGTATTCCTACCTAAATTTCTTGAATTTCTTTTTCTGCCGGGAGCTATCTGGACTCCGGCTATCCAGCTTACGCTTTGTACCTGTTTGTTTTGATGCAGCACCACCTTTCAGTGCTTCTTTAGCCTTTCTCGCAGCAACAGATGGTCTTTTATCTTTACGCTCTTTTGGCTTCACTCCACTCGGGGATCTTGATTCAAACTCATCTGGTCTATTGCCTTTTGCATTGAACTTTTGGACACCAGGCTTACCTGCACGCAGGCCCTGGTAAGATGCTTTTGAACTCGACTTGTTAAAATCTGGACTCCTCGAGTCCACAGCTCGCTTTTTGGCATAAGACTTGGCTTCAGGTGCAGATGAGGGGTTCTTTCTCTTCGTTGGGGTTGACTCTGGTTTTGCACGAGACAGCCTGAGCTCCCGATCCCCAAGCTTCAAGTTTCGCCTCTTAACGACCAAATTTGCAGCTTCCTGGATGCCAAAATAGACAGACAACAGAAGATACTGGATAAGATAATACATTGAAACAGGTGTACCTTGAGAAACTACAGCATATACAAATTCAGCTAGAGAGTTTAAGGGACTATGGCACTCCATACGGCAAACAATATAATTTATTTAGTCTAGTCAACTATGCACGTATTCAATACCACACATTCAACCGTAGTTTTGAAGTAAAATATTTATGCTACAAGAATGTTCCGAATAAAATACAATCATAGTCACAGAAACTACTGCAGCAACAATTCCATATTTCTCTCCTGAGTACAACTTTAAGACAAAGCAAATAAAGATAACCGCAGCAGACACTTAGCAGCCAATATGCATAGTTCAAGACTTGATCAGAGTCATTCTTTTGCTTAATTAACGTCATCATATACTGAGTGGCCAGCTGCCATGGTAACAAATTCATAATTTTAGGGTTGAAGGAAAAATGTTTCACATATGACCCAGGAGACAACTGGGTGTCAAAACAACATCCCCATGAGGACTCTCACTAAACGGGTACAGCACAGCATCCAAGAAAGTGAAAATAATCAATTAAACAACCACATATCTGGTTTCAAAAGGCATGACATTGTTACAAAGAAATATCGATTGTAAATGGGGTTTGATAAGTGTTGGTGACAATAACATACCCTTGTTCTAAACAAAACATAAGCAATGCCCTTTCCGATACCATAGTTAGGATCCCTGATTATGCGAATAGCTTCAACGCTGGAACCGAGATTGTTGATACCACAAAACAACTGATAAACTTCTTCATCCTGCAAAAGAAAAGAAATTGTTATCCACATATTGCAACTAATATAAATACAAATTGTCAAACTGAGCGGGGAAAAGTTACAAAGAGAAATAATAGTAATAATAATAATAAAATCCCAGCGGAGCAATTCACGTGCACATCAAATGGAAGGTTACCCACAAAAACAGTTCTGATGTGATCATAAACAGTAGCACTCTCCCCTTTCAGCTTCTTACGAGGTGGGCATGCCCTGTCAACACGGATATGATGTCCTTCAACCTACATCAACATGCATAATAATTAATAAGTCAAGGCACCAGATTAACACTTCAGCTTTATGGTAAGAAACAGCTTATGCAGAATGATATTAATCAGCCAACTTCATGAGAATAACATACCACAGCCATGTTATGGGACAAGGAAGTCTGTGCCAACTCCTCCGTTTTTAACAACTTAAAGTCACACAAAATGTAAATCCATGACAACCTAAATGCATTGGTGAGTAAGGGAGTCAATCTTCAACGGTAAGATTTTATTTTAGCTATGATAGATTACAATAGAATAGCTAGAAGCCTATATATCCCTACCCAAATCTGATGGTAAATTATAAACAGGACCTTACATGCTTCAAAATGTTTATAAATACAAGGCTTTTTAGCCAAAATGGTCCCTGAGATTTGCATGACACATCACTTTGGTTCCTGAAATTGAAAATCAATAAAAGTAGTCCCTGAGATTGTCCATCATCCATTATTTTGGTCATTCCGTTAAAAACTCCGCTAAGTGTCCCAGAGCTCTTGCCGAAAGTTTGGGTAATTTTAAAAGCTTCGTATAACCAAATTCGACCCATAATATATCAAAATGAAGATAGAAAAGTGTAGAACAACCAATTTGGAAGCCTAATGGTTGCCGGAGATGGTCAGAAAATAGCCTAAAAGGTGATTGGTCCACTGAAAAACTAGAAAATTCGCCGGAAACTGGGTACACTTTAAACGTTCATAACTTCTTCAATACTCTGGAAACTGGGTATACTTTAAACGTTCATAACTTCTGCAAGACTCAACAAAATCAAGTGATTCAAAAACGAAAATCATACTTCTCAACGAGACAAAGAGAATAGTACCTTTCTCGACGGCTAAATCGCCGTGGTTTGGCCTTAAAACAGCTCAAAAGTGGCTGTCTTGATCTCGAGTTAGCCACTTTTGAGCCATTTTCCGTCCAAACTACGACATTAGCCGTCAAGAAAGGTACCATTCTTTTCGTCTCGTAGAGAAGTATGATTTTTCATTTTTGAAACACTCGATTTCATTGAGTATTAAGAAGTTATGAACGTTAAAAATTTACTCAGTTTCCGGCGAGTTTTTCAATTTTTACGCAAACCAGTCACCTTTCAAGTTATTTTCCAGCCATCTTCAGCAACCATTGGGCTTCCAAATAGGTATAATCTTCATTTTGATATATTATGGGTCGAATTTGATTAAAAAATAAATGAATTACAAAACTTTGAAAATTGCTCAAACGTTCGGCCAAGACTTTGGACACTGGAGTTTTTAAGGGAATAACCAAAATAATTGATGGTGGATCCAATTTCATGGACCAAAGTGATGTGTTATGCAAATCTCACCACTATTTTGGCTAAAAAAGTCTAAATGATTACCTGTCAGCTTTATCATGGATTTGCTTCGTGAGTATTGCTCCCTTTCTGGATCTTTTCGTCTGAACAAAAAGAAACAAATGTATAAATCAGTAACAAAACAATATATTTAATCTCAAAACATTGGAACACAGAGTACTCACATCCAAGATTGGCACGGAGCGAATCCTCACCGACTCCACCTCTCCAAACTTAGTGAACTCCTTCATCAAAGCCTTCTTCTTAACCTTCAAGGGCAAATTTCCAACAAAAACAGTCCTCAATAGCTAGCTCTCGTCATCAAAACCTTCGGTCGAAACCAACATATCAGCTGCGTTATCCACTGTCTTCCTCTTCTCCCCAACAGTCCTCTTCTCCTCCGTGTCATCATCCTCCTCGCCCTCCTTCACCCCATACTTCTTCACCTCATATTCCCTCTCAACGTCATCCCTTTTCCTCTTCTTCCCATCCTTCTTCTTCGCCGGGGCATTCCCTTTCTCCGAGGCTTCATCATTTTCCTGTCTGACACCCCTTCAAACTCAGAACCCAAATTAGGGTTTTCAGAATCGGGCGTTTCCGGCAGCTTCTTTTTCTTCGTTTTTTTACCTCCAACTCCACAGGACCCTCTGAAGCTTCTTCGTTAAGCGAACTGGAAGCCTCTTTCTCTTTGCTCCTCCTCTTCCGCTTCTTCACGTCACCGTCACCGTCACCGTCATCGCCATTGTTGTCAGGCTCGACATAATTGATGTTTTCAGCAGGTTCAGCCGAAGGGGCAACAAACATTTGGTCGGGTTCCTTGTTCTTCCTCCTGAAGGGGTTGCTGTCAGAGAAGATGGCAGGGGAGGCGTCGTGGCTGACGGCGTCGCCGAACAGGGTCTTGAAGACGTCGGACTGAGCTGCTGAAACGGCGTCGCTTTCTGGCTCCTTGGGTTTCTTCCTACTCATTGCATTTGGAATCAAGGAATTTGAAACCCTAGAGTCCTCTTTTCTTACAGGAATCAGGAGGGAGCGTTTGGAAGCGGTTGGAAACAGAGTGGGCCCGATCAACTTCAATTTCGGACCTTGTTGGGCTCAGAGATCAAATGGGCCCAAAGACAAAACTGTACTATTTTCTCGAGAGATTTTCAATGTATCTAGAACATTAATATGTTTTAATATAACTTAGAAGTTGGACATATCAACCTTTTTTTTTTTTTAAGAAGTATGATATTGCATTAATAAGAATGTATCGTACAGACACGAGGATAGGATGCTAATAGTGTGCCTCGATAAAAACCTTGTTAAGGCTTTCAACCCGGTTCAAGGGAAAAAGTAAATCTATCCTCAAAAAGTAAATAAAAAATTACATCAGGTGGTTCTTCAAACCATGAAACAGGAAGGGCTAAAGTTAAACCCAATCTCGCGAGCCAATGTGCAACCTTGTTCGTCTCATGTCGACCAATCACAATCTTCCAATGTTGAAAGGACCGCAACATTTGCCTGGCATCTAGGACAATGTTACCAAACATACCATGGCCAAGGGCTGTTGTGTCACTTTGCAAAGCATTGACAACCATTAGTGTATCCCCATGCACTTCAAGTTGCATCACGCCCAGAGTACGTGCAAATAAGACTGCTACTCGGGCAGCCATAATCTCAGCCAAAACTGTTGAGCTGATTTCGCTAAAATACAAAGCTATAGCTGCAACAAATTCCCCCTTCTCATCGCGCACCACAACCCCAACACCCCATCGTTCACCTATTTCATCCCATGCACCATCGAAATTACATTTAAACCAACACACACTAAGTTTCTCCCATTTTTTAGGGGTTGTCCTCCTGCTACCCTGGAACGAGGCATGCCATTTCCTATATTCCTGTAGCCACACTTATGACTTACAACCCATTTCCACCTTATTCAAAGCCCTACCTGTTGGAAATGTGCCTAAAACCAATCATATGATGATACTTTACGGACATTTCACATGTTAAACTAATCTAGTTTAATAGAAGGGCAAACGTTATTGTTTTAAGCCGTCTTATATAAATGTTATATAATTGAACAATAAGTCCAAGGAATATGTGATTGGGAGAATGCGATCTAAAGAAGTTAGATTCATGAGACCATTCTTTCGTAGACACATCCTAAACGTTCCTGATCATAGGATTGCCAATTGGGCATTGGCAGTCCGTTAAGATCAGTACGTGCTATGTCTTCTCTCAGGGAGAGTGACTGGTCTCGAGTCATTGGTGTGAGTGACACCAAGACAAGCATGTAAGTGCTCAATAAAGAATGAGTTCACTGAACACGATCAACGAGGAGTTCTCATACTCATGTCACATGAGAACTCATGGTTGGGATAATGCAAAGTAGTCCTTTGACCTGAGGCATCATAGTTGTCTTGTGGTTAGGTACTTAATCTTTGATTATGTCAAACGTCACTCCATTTAGTGGGTGTCCACGGCATCGTTAGGGTTAAGCCACTTAGCTATGGAGGCAAGTGAATACGCAACAAGGGATCTCTAACCTTCAAACCGTTTGAGGGAGAATACTCTATGATATGATTAAAATCTCTGATCAGAGTATGAATGAGATTTAGGAATGCGTTCCAAATCACATTCAAGGGAATCATATAAGCACGAGATTCACATTGGATAGTAGACATGAATAAACTATCAAGCCAAACAATGTGGTCAAGAGTATTGTATTAGAGAAGGACCGTATTGCATTTGTAATCCTAAACTGAATAGGTTCTCTACCTCTTCTGATTAGCTTGGGTAACCATGATATGCTGCTAGGTGTCACTCATGGTTTGTGGAAGCCCTAAACGTGTGTAATCACTAAAGGGAGAATTGAAAGTACGTTTCAATTCACAATCGATTTAAAAGAGTTTGAATCGCCCACTGCCTCGCTAAAAGAAACCTAATGGATCGTACACCGTGTAAGGTAAAGATTGAAGATTCAACGGAGATGAGTAAGAATAATTAAATGGTTTAATTATTTATGGCAAGGATTAATTAATATGTTAATTAATCAAACGAATAAGTTCGTTAAAGACATCGGGATAGTTTTGGACCTTAAGGCCCAATGGGCTTCGAACGTCAAGTCCGTTAACTTAAGTTGTATGACAACTTAATGAATAATGATTCACAAAGGCCCAAATAGCCCAATAAAATCCCTAAGGCCGGCCATGTTAGAGAGGGTAGTGAACTTGGACTTATTTACAAGTTTGACACTCAAATGAATTAAGGTATAAATATGACTTTATAGCCAAAATTCATTAAGGGTTGTTTTTGGGGAAATTGGAGAAACACAAACTCTCCTTTCTCTCTAAAATGGCCGGCCACCTAGAGGAGATTTAGCTAGCAATCCTACTCCTCCAAGGTCACTCATTTCTTCTCCAATCTAACCTTGGTGTAGAAACTTAGAGGTTCTCAATTTTGGGAACTTAGAGAACCCATTCTTCCATCTAAATCCCTAGATCTAATATGCAAGGAATGAAGGCCCTCTCTTTGGGTGATTAGCCTTTGCTTATGCAAAGAGGAATCTACAAAGGTATAAGTTTCAACTCACTTTGTTTTGAGTTGATTATTGGTTCACCAAACTACTAGGCTTTGAACATTCATGGGTAATGTTTTGTTTTTAAGTACATGCAAGCATGATTCCGCCTTTAATTTGTTAATTGCATGCTATTGATGTTGCTTAAATGAACATGTTTCTCAAAAATAATCCTTCACTACCATTCCATAAAAAAGTATTACGTTCTTTCTAGATACTCCATATCAAAATCAAAAGCAGTTCAAAGCTTTGCCGTGCAAGTAACCTCGCCACCTCCACCAACCACATACAGAAACCCCCATGGATTTGTCGGTTTGTCCTCAAACTCAAAGGGCTAGTAAACCATAATGACACTGATCTCAGGCAGTTCAAAAACGCATGCTCCACACTTTCTGGTTCACCAAAACAGAATGGGCAAGCGGCATTTGTGATCACTTTATGGTGCATCAAGTTTTCTCTTGTTGGTAAAGCATTTAAGCAGCACCGCCATACACATATCTTCACCTTTTCAAGTACATCCGCTCTCCACAAAGCTTTCCATATATGTTTCAACTCCCCATGCATTTCAGAACTCGTAGTCTCATCCCCCCAACACTTTCTCCTGACCGGGCTACCAAATATGCACTTTTTGTTGATAATCAACCATCCTTCCCCGCCACCCAAATCAACTGATCTAGTGGTTTGAAATAGCACAAAGGGACGCCTTGAATTAGCTTTGCCTCATCTTCGTGGAATATGCTATTAATTAACTCCCCATTCTATTAGAGACTACCATTATCCATTGTAGTATCGTGCTCCACTCTAGTAGGAATAAGACTTAAGACTTTAAAGAAGCCTTTTCTAGGCAGCCAATTATCCCCCCAGATTTTAATTTTTCTACCATCCCCAACTCTCCATTTAGCATCTCCGAATTACCACGTGTGCTTCCGCCACACTTCTCCAACAAAACGATGCATTTGACCTTACCAAAGCTTGTAAGAAGTCCGTCGTCGGAAAGTACTTTGCTTTGTATATACAAGCAGCAAGAGACTCGGGGTGCTGGATTAAACGCCATTCTTGCTTAGCAAGTAAAGCAAGGTTGAAAGTGTAAAGATCCTTAAACCACCAACCCCTTTCACTTTTCGGTTTACACATTTTTCTCCATTTCATCCAATGGATTCAACGTTTACCCAATTCACACCCCACCAAAACTGAGCCACCATTTGACTTAGCTCTTCGCATAGAGTTTTAGGGAGTAAAAAAGTTTGCATGATGTATAACGACACAGCTTGTGCCACTGTTTTTATCAGAATTTCCTTCCCCGCACTACTCAACATACTTCATCTCCATCCATTAAGCTTCTTCCACAATCTATCCTTCAAATAAGCAAAAGTCACCTTTTTCCCCTTACCTACATAGACTGGTGAGCCGAGATAGCAGTTGGTACTCAACCCGTGTCACACCCAAACAGTTCGTAAGTAATTGGCCATCATACTCATTAAGGTTTCCACTAAATGACACACAACTCTTCTGATAATTAACAGCTTGTCTCGAAGCATTCTCGTAAACTTCTAATAAGTGTTTGGCCTCTAAACACTCTTGCAAGGTACTTCTCACAAAAATGAAGCTGTCATCGGAAAATAATAAATGGTGAACATTGGGGGCCTCTTTACTTCATGCCACCCCTTTTAATTGGCCTTGGCTTTCCCACACATCAAATAAGGCTGACAAACCTTCAACACACAAAACAAATAAAAAAGGTGATAATGGATCCCCTTGTCTTATACCTCTCTTTGGATGCACATAGCCCACCAGCTTGCCATTAAGTTTGAAAGAATATGTGATAGTAATGACACACATCATAATAAGAGATATCCACTCCTTGGCGAATCTCAATTTTCCCATCATCTGTTCCAAGAAACTCCACTCAATACGGTCATAGGCTTTATTGATATCTAGCTTTAATGCCATCACCTCATTCCAACCATTTTTTTTCTTATGCATGTGATGCACAATCTCTAACTCCACGAGGCAATTATCCGAAATTAATCTTCCAGGTACAAACGCACTCTGAGCAGGTGAGATAACATTCGGTAATATGCTCTTCAATCTGTTAGTTAAGACTTTGGAACAAATTTTATATATAACATTACGCAGACTAATCGGATGGTGTTGGGTCATCAACGTGGGATCCTTGTTCTTTGGAATAAGAGTGACATCAGTATAATTATTCTTTAGCAACATACCACCCGAAGAGAAAAGGGACCGAACTTCATCACATACATCTGGCCTCGGTGCCTTTGTAGGGTGCATTTGGAAAATGCATACTTTATCTTTTCATTTGTAAAAGGCAACAATAATTCAGAATTTATGGCTACGGTGACTTTGGGTGTTACATGTTCAAGTACCATTGACGCATCTTGTTGTCCATGCAAGTCAAATAGCTTCAAAAATATTGAACAATAACATTTTCCATACCTTGTTTATCCTCATGCTAGCCACCACTATTATCAAACAACCCACATAAACCATTTTTGCGCTACCTTTTATTAGCTTTCTGGTGAAAAAATTGTGTATTCTGATCCCTCAATTTAATCCAATTCTCCCTGGACCTTTGTTGCCAATATGTTTCCTTTTGGGCTAGTAACGAGTGCAGACGATTATAAAGATCTTGTCTTTGAGCAATGGTAGTCTCAGTAAAAGGTTGACCAAATAAAGAATTTAGTTTATCTTCTGCCTTTGCAATTGCCCCCGGATTTGTTCTTTCCGTGCGTTTTGCCCACTTTAACAACTGACACCTTGTGGCTTTAATTTTTTCTATCACCTGGAATATGGGAGAACCAGTGAAAGTCGACTCCCAGCCAACCTTTACTGCATCGACACAGCCCTCTTGAATTGTCTACCCTTCTTCATACCTAAAACATCTCCGTGCTCGTAATCTTCTTTTAATCTCCCATTCCATCAAAATAGGAATATGATTAGATGACGTGGGTTTCAAATGGCTCACCCAAAACTATGGAAATAAGTCAATCCAACATTGATTAGCTATAGTTAGGGCTGGAAAAAAAATCCCAAAAATCCCAAACCAAACCGAAAAATTCCCGAAACCAAACCGAAAAAATCCCAAACCAAAATTCCCGAAAATTTTGGTACCAAATACCGAACCGATCCCGAAATTTCGGTACGGGAATCGGTCTCAAGTTTTTGGGATTTCGGTAATCCCAAACCAAACCGAATATATATATATATATATATATATATATATATATATATATTATTTAATTTTCAAATAATACCTTTTAGACTCCCCCACTACTCTCCAACAATTAACTGTATGCAAAAATCTCTTTCATTTTTTTGCTTTCATTTTGGTAAATAGCAAATTCTCTTTACTATAATGAGTCATCCTAGTAATACATCTATTCTCTTTACTACAAAATAACTTGCTTGCATGAGCACTTCAAGTGTAATTGGTTGCTGCCATACTTTAGAAATTGTTTATGCATTCTCACATCTTTGTTTTGTTTTGTTTGATGAAGTTCTAGTATCATTGATTAATATGGTTTCACATTTTAGACACTAACCTTTATATGTTACTTACTTTCAGGTTTTTGAAAGCAAGGAAGTTTGATGTTGAAAAACCCAACCATATGTGGGCTGCTATGCTTCAATGGAGAAAAGACTATAGTGCCGATGCTATCATGGAGGTAACTGCGGCTGATAAAATTTGTTTGATTATGCATACTTTTTATTTCTCTTTTAATTTACCATGATGTTTCTTCAGCACATGCAAGTTATTATAGTCCAAAAACCAAAAAGCCCAAAAGCCCAAAAAAAAAGAAGCCGAAAAAGCCCAAAAGCCTAAAAGCCCAAAATTATTTTGGGATTCCCGATTGGTCCCGAAATCCCGAAACTATTTTGGGATTCCCAAAAATTTGGTTCGGGATCAGTATTGAAATTGGAATTCCCGAAAATTTTGGTTTGGGAATTGGGACAAGAGTTTCGATATGGTATCCCATACCGAACAACCCCTAGCTATAGCACGGTGTAGTCAAACTCTAATTCCCTCAGTGCGTGTAGTTTCCCAAGCGTATTTGTTTCCGATAAACCCCAAGACCTGGAGTTGGCAGCTTGATAATGCATGTCGAAAACCCTCCATCTATCTCTCACTGGGTAAATCTCCACCTTCCTACTCATACGCTCATAAGACTTCATTAAAATCCCCTATACAACACCATGGCAAGGACAAGTTGGCATGTAATCGCTCTAATAAAGTCCAGGACTTATGACGGTCGATCTCCGCTGGGTAACCATAGAAAAAGTAAGTGTATCACCCAAACCTCCCACCTCGAAATCCATTTGATTATTAGAATATGTTCTGAGTGAAAGATTTGCCTCCTCCTTCCACATTGCACACAAACCACTTGATCTTCCTCGACTTGGTACTGTAAAAATAAAGTCAAATTGTAATTGTGATTTTAAGTTCTCCATATAATTTTTTGAACTCTTCGTTTCACAAAAAACAAAAATCACAATAGGAGTTTTTAAGAGAACAAGTCTCTTTAGGGCCCGAATTGCACGAAGGTTGCCATGCCTCCAACAATTCCAACTAATGCAACTTATTGCTTTTGATGGGGTTGATCCTCGTCAGCCACCGCTGTTGAAAAATTCATAGACTCCATCACCACTACCTTTCTCTTCACTATATCTGTACTTTTCCCACCCTCTTGCTCACAAGTATGTCTCTTGCCAAGTTCAGGTAGCTTTCTATACACCCCTTTGGTTCGCTTGCTTCATCTGCCTCTGACCTCCACCTTTCTCTATCCTATTCCTTACACGGGACCACTAAGTCCAAAGATAAAGAGATCTAGGTTAAATGGGTCTGATCCTATTACCCAATCAATGTCTGCTCTTCCTGCAGTACACTGCACTAATGGTCCTTCTCGCATTAGGGTGGGTGCATTTAGCTGTCCGCACTAATAGGGCATGCCACCTGTGGTCCATCTGAAAGGGCTAGCGCCATAAGCTCAACGTCATTCTCTCCCTGCACCCCCTTAAGATCGTTCCTCTTCTCCCGTTGACCCATAATAATATCATTGGTCTCTATAAATATTATAATTGCCATTGATGTGTCAATCATCTCGTCATCATGGGCAATCTCATTAAGATCCGATATGCTTCGCATTAACACATGTTCATCAATTACCCCTAGAGACTGCCCTAACTTACCAAATGAAGCCATGGGAACCCTAATGATTTGGCTCTTATCTCCCTTTCTTGGTCGTGCCACGCGCCGGTCTGTTCTGCCATTCTCGGCCCACACTTTCGCCTTCCTCATGCATTCATCACCTTCCTCGAATTTGGCACTTTCATGGACCACCCAACCTCCAGATCCAGGCCAAACTTCTTACCTTGGGGCTTCCTATAGTCTTTACATAATACATTGTCTTGAAACCGCCTCCTATATGGTTTTACACGATCATCATCGTTCCGTCCATTAAATTTGTCACATTGTTCCTCCACGTGGTCCATCATACCACATAGAAAACATGTAAGAGGAAGCTTCTCATAACGAACATCCACTTGTGCCACCTTCCCATCCAATTAGATTAATACCCAATGACGCAACGGCTTTTGAACATCAAGTCAGATTCTAATTCTAAGAATGCTTCCCAACTGGAACTCTTTTATACTTTGATCCGATAAGACATATTCACCCAAGATATTTCCGATGAGTTTACCCATTTGCCTTGTCATGTAGCAAATCAGGAGCCCCTTAATTTGGACCTAGAATTCTTGAGACGACAGTTGCACCCTGGTAGGATGAGTTATATCATTAACCTCCTCAAGGACCAGCAAATACTGCTTATTGTATAGCCACAGGCCACCCCTTTGGATCATAGTCCATTCTTGCTTGGTATTAAAGCCAAACGCGAATCTGTCAGCCTCTAACTCAAATATTATCACATTAGCCTTAGGTCTCCACAAGCTTCTCATATGTCGCTCGAAATTTTCTTTATTCAGTGGTTTTCTTGTCAACACATCCCCCACTAAGAACACTTTAGACGACTTTAGAGATAGCACATCCTCTCTATCAAACACAACAATCTTCTATTCCTCTTCTGTTATTGCACATTTTCCAGAGAACTTTGAAACCATATCATTCATCATTGCAAAGCCTGTACCTATCCACTCCCAACCCCACACTAAGAACTGCACGCACCGAGTCGTAAAATGGAACAACATTCCCCACACCATGAAAGACGACCCCCTCAGAGTCAGTAATCGTCGCCTCTAAAGGTCTGTTGCAATGGTGAATGAAATACCAAGAATTCCGTTACGATTTTCGACGCTCTCCTAGGGTTTCCTAGAAAGCCTCCATTCAACCTTTTTGTCCTCTCATATTCTAGCATGTACAAAACACCTTTCACATTTTCCACCTATGATGTGTCACATGGACTCCACTATCACTTAAAATTAAGTATTTAATGCATTTAAAAATGATATTTTTTGAAATGTGATATGAAGTTATGAACTTATACTCCATTTTTTAGGCTTATTATATTAACACCCCACAAATTGTTGAATAAACCCCACATACTTAGTACACCCCACATTTACTTTTTCATTTAAAAAATATCTTAATACACCCTATATACTTCCCTATAATACCTCCACACCCCACATTCTCAATATAACCTTATATTTTCTACATACACCCCACATTTCTCAAATCTTATAACACTCATTTTTAATTTTCAAGAACTGAATTTAAACATTTGAACGTTTAGTTTGACAAATGATTTCAAAACGAATGATTCTAAAAATATTTAGATTAGAGAAAGAAAAAAAGGTAAGAGTTTTATGGGACTGGTGCAATGGTAATGTTATGGATGGTTTGTCTAGAAAGAAATACCAGGATGTTTAAGCATAAATTTGGAGACTGAATTAAAAAATAAAGGATAAGTATTGAGAATTGTTTGGGGTCTCGGTTTCTAATGACTTAAAAAATGCCCTTTCTTGTTAAATGTGAACATTTTATTCGATTTCTCTTGGCTAGAGGGTTATACGTCTTTTAACTGTGTTTCACATTCTTTGACACTGTCTAACATTCAATAGAATTAGATTCCTATAGTTGCCCTTTTTCTCAAGAGTGGCCATAGAAAATGTTGCCTTTCTTAATCGCTAAACTTTTCTCTTTGGGATGACAAGGTGGGTTTTGCCAAACATATGCTGCCATTCATATATTGAAGAACTAGGTTTCCATCTTTCTAATACAAATAACATAAAAGAACCAACAAATTTGATGGGGATTGGCACCAAATGATTCCATTAGACTTTCAAAAATAATTTTTCTCAATCAACATATATGTAATTTCATTGGTTAGGATTTCATTCAACAATGAGGGTGGAATGGGTTTAGATAGTTGAAGAAGAGAAATAATACGCTAAAAGTGATTTGAGGTGTATTTAGATTTTGTTGTTTTATTTTTAAACCTAATAAGGTCAAAATTGACACTGGATCGTGGGGTAAATAAGTTATTTAATATTAAATTTTAATGTGGGGTGCATTCAACATTTTGTAGGGGTGCTAATATAAAAAGCCTTTTTTATAATCTCATATGTATCTTGATGAGCAAAAATTGTGTTGTTTATTTTAAACCGAGGACTACATTTTTTCGTGATGTTTTGCACGTAAATGAAAGAAATTACATGATTTTATGTCTTGATGGCCAACTTGGTGAGATGAAAAAGTTCCTATTATTTCCTTTAGGGTGCGTTTGTTGCACCGGACTATCTCGGACTGGACTAGCTTCAGGGACTAAGCTGGATTGGTTTGGACTAGACTAAGTAGGACTAACTTAGTGAAGCGTTTGGTGTAGTATCAGACTAGAAGAAGGATAATAAAAATAATTCTTTTTATTCTTTTTCTATTTCTTTTTCTGCCTGAAACCTCTCTTCCCTCTCCTTTTTTCCATCCAAACTCCATAGATTCCAATCACAACTTTTCCTTCATTTCAATTGATAAAGCTCTCCGTCCACATTCCACTACTTGCAACCATATCTTTCTCCTCCATTTGAATCGATAAAGCTCCCACAACACAAACAATAAAAAATTCAATCGAAATCGAAATTGTAGCTTTGTTCCTTGTATACCCAACAATGACACTCTAATTCGAGCAGGACGAGGAAAGAGAAGGAGAGAACGTGATCTGGGTTGGGTCGTGCAGATTGGCTCGGGATCGAGCAGGACGAGGAGAGAGGGAGAGGGAGAGACAGAGAGATGAGGAACGGCGAAAGAGATAGCGTTGTGAGGAAGGCGTTCTTAGCAATCCCATGGTTCAACGCCAGACTAATATGGACAACCTAACGAGGCTCGGAGTCCACACGAGTCTGGGCTAGTCTCATTTAAGTTAGTCCCCAAGCATATCAAACATGGGACAATAATCCTAGCTAATCCAGTCTTACTTAAGAAGGTAAAACAAACACACCCTTAATGTTTAGTTAAACGTGTGTGCTTGGAGCTTTATTTGGTATAAACCAATTAGTTAAATTAGCATTTAATGCGTTTAATTAGTTAAATTAGCAAGCCATTTGTGTTTTGGCATATTGCCCATGTGCCATGGAATTAGTCAAACATTTTCACTATGTAAATGTTACGCAGGAGACAAAAATTAAAGTAGCAAATGCATTTTCCTTATTCCTTTATCAGCAAGTGGCATTTCAAGCGATTCACTGGAATGGCTAAAGCCTTATCCACACTTTTTTTTTTTTTGTCAAAGGGTAGATTTTTTTTTTGAACAACAAACGGGATACATTCTAGAGAAGTCTACTAGGAGGCTAACACCACAAAGGTAAACCGAACAACTAGCGATGAGAGGGGTTACAACTCGAAGACGCGTCAATCAAATTGAGCGTCACCCTAAACACCACCACAACAAACTTAATGAGGACAAGGAAGACCATCCTTGTTCAATACTTGAACAAAAAAAGATGGGGGCCTGACAACCCAGACCCGAGAACCCATCTCCGGAAAACCACGTCCGCCGCCCAATTGGCTGTTCTTGGCACTCAAGACCAGTGACAGTTCTGAAAAGCTTCACTCACCAGTTTAACTCTTGTCAGAATAGGAAAAGCTTCCCAACTGCCCATATCGATAGCTCCAGAGAGACAATCGATGGATTCACGAGAATCCCACTCCAAAATAACAGAATTACAACCCAAGGATTTCCCCAGTTCATAACCACGCAGCAGAACCAAAGCTTCTGCCACAACAACATAATGGGACGAAGAAGCATACCTCGCAGCAGCCACAAACCTGCCATTTGCATCCCGAATAACCACTCAAATATAACCCGAATTAGATATAGGAGCCCATCTAGCATCCACATTAATTTTATAAAAGGAAGATGGAAGAGGCAGCCACCGCGGCACCAGATCACGACGAACATTGGGCCTTTCATCAAAACTTCCTGTTCACCCCATGGCATCCCAAAAAGATCCAATTGCAAAAGACACCCCCATCAAAACCTTCATTGGATTAATGGGAACCAGATTAAAAACAAACTTGCACCGAGTTCGCCATATAAACCAACAAGTAAAAGCAACATAGGAATGAACCCATTTCCTTACAGCCGTGGATCCTAGGGATTGAACAAAGATAGCCTGCAACCACTCCAACCATGAAGTAATATCGCATCTATCAACCTTATAGTTAAGGGAGCCACTAAACCAAATGACTTTCACCCACGGACACTGGAGGAAAAGATGCTCAATCGTTTCATCTTGACAAAGACAGATTGAGCAGATTGGGGAAGGGGGGACCCTCATATGGAAAAGAATCTCTCTAGTAGCAAGACCATGGTGCAGAGATAACCAAAAGAAATGTCGAATCTTAGGAGGCACAGGCAATCTCTAAACCATTCTCCAAAGTTGTTTAGGGATTAAACGAGCCATTGTCAGCCGATGATCCCTCGAATCAAGAGACATCAATTGCAACCAATGGTATCCAGACTTGACCGAGTACTTCCTATTATTGCTAGCATCCCACATTAACCGATCCTTACACCTTAGATCACCAAGAGGGATATTCTGTATAGCTTATTGGTCCTCTTCAAAAATAAAAGACTGCAAAAAGTCAATGTCCCACTCAAGCGACTCATGGCGAATAAGAGAATTTACACGCAGATTAGGAGTAACTGCCACATCCCCAAGCGCCATAGGATGTCCTGTAGATAAAGAAGGGATTTAACGATCCACCCAAACCCGAACATCTTCACCTCCCATTATTTGCCAATGAGACCCATTCTGGATAACCTCTCGACCCATCAAAATACTAGTCCAAGCCCAAGAGGCTCACCCACCTTTTTTAGCATCCCAAAAAGAACAAGTCGGGAAATAACGTGCCTTAACCACTCGGGCCCAAAGAGAATTCGGGTCAGAAATCAACCTTCAACACTGTTTCGCTAATAAAGCTTCATTGAACTCACTAAAATTCCAAAAACCCAAACCTCCCATATTTTTAGGGAGACCAAGAACCTCCTTTTTAACCCAATGGGTTTTCTTCTTTTCTCCTTGACTCCCCCACCAAAAGCTAGCAACCAAAGCATCCAACTCATGACAAACAGTGGCGGGGAACTTAAAAATACACATCGAGTAGGCAGGAATAGCCTAGACCACCACCTTAATCAAAACTTCTCTCCATGCTGTGGATAAAAATTTCTGCTTCCATCCTTGGAACTTCCCTATAATTCGTTCCTTTACATAAGCAAGACCCCGTTTCTTCAATCTTCCCCAGATAGCAGGAATGCCTAAGTAAGCTCCAGAATCTTGAACCACCTTAATACGAAGAATATTAGCCAGCTCAGCAGAAACCCTCGCATGAATATTCGCGCCAATGTAGACACTAGATTTTTGTAAATTTATTTGTTGTCCCGACGCATCCCTATACCGAGTAAGCAAGTCAACTAAATTCCGGCAATTTTTTTCATCAGCCTTAAGAAACAGCAAAGTATCGTCAGCAAAAAATAGATGAGAAATAACATGCCCCACTGCTCCCAACTTCACACCATCCAGCAACTTATCATGCACCGCTTCCTTAATCAAACAAGAGAGAACCTCCCCAACCAGAAGAAAAAGATACGGAGATAAAGGATCACCTTGCTGGATACCACGAGATGGAACAAACGTCTACCTTGGATGACCATTCAGGAGAATAGCAAATTGAACTGATGACACACAACTCATAACTAAGTGCCGTCACCTGTCACAAAATCCCATTCTCTCCATAATAGCATCAAAAAAATCCCATTCCACCCTACCATAAGCCTTCACATATCAAGCTTAATGCCCAACTCATATTTCTTTTTAGCTTTACGCCTTTTCAAGAAATGAAACAACTTATGGGCGATTCCAATATTATCATGTATCTGTCGACCTGCCACAAAGGCATTCTGAGAAGGAGAGATAATGTGCGGCAGCATAATCTTCAAATGATTGGCCAAAACTTTAAACAGAACCTTATAAGAATAATTACAAAGACTAATCGGGCGAAATTGCGAAACCATTTTGGGATTAGGAACCTTAGGGATAAGAACAACATGAGTAGCATTTAAAGTCCCAAGGCTATCCGTACCTTGCATCAAAGAATAAACCAAACAATTCACATCTGCCTTCAGATCCTCCCAAAACGATTGGTAAAAAATCCCTTGGAAACCATCTGGTCTAGGAGCTTTTAGTCTCCCCATATTCATCACAGCCGTCTTAATTTCCTCATCTAACACCGGCGCTATTAAAGTCATATTCATCTCCTCAATAACCCCCTGGTGTAACACATTCAAACAATGCACCCCAGTTTCGTGGTCCCCCAGATTTGAATAACATCATAAAATGGTCCTCCACCATTTTACGAACCCGACTTGGATGTTCAACCCACTGCCCTTCACCATCCTTAAGTTTCAAAATCATGTTTCGCCTATGCCGTTGAATTGTAGATTGGTGGAAGAATTTGGTATTAGAATCCCCTTCACGCAACCATTGAACACGAGATCTTTGATGCCAAAAACTCGCCTCTTGAGCCTGGAGCTCGTCAATTATTCTAGTCTTCTCTTGAATGGCCTGAAAATTAGGATCCCAATTCTTTTGCAGCTCCACCAGTTGAGCAGTAAGTGCCTCAATTTGCTGTCCCCACATTTTGAACTTATTACGGCTCCATCGAGTAAGGCAAGACCGACAATCATTAAGTTTCTTAACCCACTGTACCGACTCCGGGCCAACTGATTACCATGCCTAACACTCCTTCACAATCTTCTAACACTCTGCCTCCTTCGCCCAAAACGCCTCAAACCGAAAGAGCTTCCTTCCCATTGTCTGACCCGTATCAAATTTGATAATGATAGGACAATAATAAGATCCCAGAACAGGTCCATGCTCAACAAGAGTAGTAGGCCAAACCTCCTGCCAAAGCCCATTAATTAAGCCCTGGTCCAGCCGTTCTTCCACCCATTCCCCATTCCGAAGACCCTTCCACGTAAAGGCTGGTCCATGACAATCAAGATCTAACAACTCCATCGTATTCATTGAAATCTGCCAAAAACCTGGGTCTATTACAGAGAACTTCCACCCCCTGACTTCTCATGATCCCAAATGAATTCATTAAAATCACCTCCACATAATCAAGGAATATCCAAAGGAGAAAAATGAGAGTGCATCCAGCCCCAAAAACTAGCTTTTTCCCCTCTATAAGCTGTTCCGTACACTCTAGGAACCCGCACCCACCTTTGCTCACCTTTAATTTTGACAATAACATCAATCACATACTTAGAGGAAAAAACAATTTGCACTTCTAAAACTGAAGGAAAATTTGTGAAAAACAAGTTTATTTGAGCAACATCAAACAACATGCAATTAACAATTAAAGGCGGAATCATGTTATATGCACTCAAAAACAAAACTTAACCCATGAAATTCAAAGCCTAGTAGATAGGTGAACCAAGACTCAACTCAAGAACAAAGTGAGTTGAGAAATCTTATACCTTTATTGATTCCTCTTTGCATAAGCAAAGGCTAATCACCCAAGGAGAAGGCCTTCATTCCTTGCTTCTTAGCTCCATGGATTTCTTGGAAGAGGATGGTGAAAAGGATTCTCCAAGTTCCCAAAATAGAGAACCTCTAATTTTTCCACACCAAGGAGAGCTTTGATGAGGAGATGAGTGACCTAGGAAGATTTAGATGCTAGTAAAATCTTCCTAGGGTGGCCGGCCTCTTAGAGAGCAAAGAGAGGTTTGTGTTCTCATCTTTTTTCCAAAAGAAACCCTAAGGATGAAATGGCTATAAAGTTGCCTTTATACCACTTCACAATGGAGTGGCAAACTTGCAATTAAGCCAAGTTCACTACCCCTCTCTATATGGCCGGCCATATTGGGTTCTTTGGGCTTTGAGGCCCTTTGTCATTCAAGTTGTCATACAACTTGAGTTATTGGGCTTGACATTCAAATCCCATTGGGCCTTGAGGCCCAAAACTAACCCGAGGTCTATAACAAACTTATTCGTTTGATTAATTAACATATTAATTAATCCTAGCCATAAATAATTAAACCATTTAATTATCCTTACTCATCTCCATTATTTCTTCAATCTCTACCTTACACGGTGTACGATCCATTAGGTTCCTTTTAGCGAGGCAGTGGGCGATTAGAACTCTTTCAAATTGATTGTGAATTGAAACTTACTTTCAACTCTCCCTTTAGTCACTCACCTTTAGGGCTTCCACAAACCATGAGTGACACCTAGCAGTATGTCATGGCTACCCAAGCTAATCAGAAGAGGTGGATAACCTATTCAGTTTAGGATTACAATGCAATACGATCTTTCTCTAGTACAACACTCTTGACCACATTGTTTGGTTTGATAGTTTATTCATGTCTACTATCCAATGTGATTCATTTACTTATATGATTACCTTGAATGTGATTCAGAACGACTTTCCAAATCTCATTCATACTCTGGCCAGGGATTCTTAATCATATCATAGAGTATTCTCCCTCAAACAGTTTGAAGGTTAGAGATCCCTTGTTGTGCATTCACTTGCCTCCATGGCTAAGTGGCTTAACCCCAACTATGTCGTGGACACCCTTTGATGGAGTGACTTTGACATAGTCAAAGATCAAGGACCTAACCATAAGACAACTATGATGCCTTAGGTCAAAGGACTACTTTGCATTATCCCAACCATGAGTTCTCATGTGACATGAGTATGAGAACTCCTCGTTGATCGTGTTAAGTGAACTCATTCTCTATTGAGCACCTACATGCTTGTCTTGGTGTCAGTCACACCAATGACTCAAGACCAGTCACTCTCCTTGAGAGAAGACATAGCACATACTGATCTTAATGGACTGTTAATGCCCAATTGGCAATCCTATGATCAGGAACATTTAAGATATGTATACGAAAGAGAATGGTCTCATGAATCTAACTTCTTTAGATCTCATTCTCCCAATTGCATATTCCTTGGACATATTGTTTAAGCATATAACATTTATATGAGACAGCTTAAAACAATAATCTTTGCCATTTACATTAAACTAGATTAGCTTAACATGTGAAATGTCTGTAAAGTATCATCACATGATTGGTTTTAGGGCACATTTCCAACAAAAACCTCATCCCACCACAAACTTAAAACACCAACCTTCCCAATGGGCTCCACATTAAACCCATTCGTAAAACGCATACGTCTCCGAAAACCATTTATTATATGATTTTTCATTTTGGTTTCGGAAAGAAAAATCATAAAGGGTCTACTATTTCTAATGAAACCATGAAGGGCCCGAATTTCCGTGTCCGACCCAAGCCCAAGGCAATTCCAAAAAATAAAATTCATGGCGACCTTGCGGTTGTTGAGGGCTAGCCGCCACCACCCTGAGCCTATACACCCGAATTCGTCATCACACCCCTGCCTTGATCCTCCCTAGATACGTCTTCCAAACATTCTCCCCTACGTCGATCGTCACTAGAGCCCGCCACAGTTTCCTCATCATGATAGACAACACGTTCAATCAGCAAGCATCATTCCTGGATACTCTGACCTTGCCAGACTCGCCCAGCCCCTCAAAATTATTCCTCAAAGTTTCTAATCCTCTAAATTTCTTATAAGGATTGTGAAGAAGCTCCCATTGTTGAAATATCCCTCCCTTTTTCAGATCACTCCCTTCAGCAAATACAGGGTCAGGAAATGCCCATGGCCTCAGAATCTCCTTTGAAAGTCTAAATTCCACCCCCTCCACCCCCGATTGAGGCCCATGTGAATCAACAATAACCTGATTAATAATCGATTGCTCTTGCTTCATCTGACTGCCATCAACCGACATAGCCCCACAAATCAGATTATTAGGTTCCTATCCTCTCTCTCGCCTCCTCCACCTCCTATTAAGACGCTGATGTGTATCAGAAACGGCCCTACTGACCTGGTGCTCCTCCGTTTGCAGACTCGAGCGGGGACCAAATTCATGGCATTGTACAGTAGGCAAATTACGATCCCGAACTGTACCAGCTTGTCTTCGCTCACCTACGCCCATCGCTAAAGGTCGCGAGATGACAAGTTCCTCCTTTATTGGCGGCGCTTTAGTCCACTCACCATACCTAGTAGTCCCACTAGAAGTAACTTCAAAGGTACATTCTGTATTAATATGATCAATACTTCTACACCGGTAACAAAAATCTTGGAGTCCTTCATATCGAAACTCCACCCATGTATCACGAGTAGACCCACGTCGAAGCCAGCATCCAATAATCAAAGGGTTTGTAGTATTAACAAGAATTCGAACCCTAAACAAACTTCTAGCCTTAGCCGTATCCTCCAATTCAAGAACCTCGCCAGTAGTTTGAGTTAGCTGCTTAACATTCGCCAATGAACTCAACCCAAGTAGAACTCCTCTAATTTGAATCCAGAAAGGTACCAGCTTCATCTTTATTTCTTCTAATGCCAGGTTCGGAGGCCATTTCTTTACAGATAAATTCTTCTTCATGACTACCCACGGTACCTGATCAAGAACCCTTTTGGCCATAGTTTCCTCCAGAACCGTAATAACAAAAATATTCTCCCTCACCCATTTGACATCCACCTCCCCAAATTCCTTCCAAGCCGATCTAAGAATATTTTGAACTCCCCATTTATTTAAAATCTTTTTCGTTAACACCTTACCCACCAATTTCACGCCGTGTTCCATTGCAGACAAATCCAGAGCTTCCTCAAGCTGTACCACAAGATCAGTTATCCCACTACTCGCCACCACATTTCCCCAGAAGAGCAAAGGATACCACTGTAACCCACCAGATTGTAATATAGCATATAAAGACCATAACCATAGAATTCTTTGCCCAAAGTCCCCACTCAGAAACTGATGTAAAAACTTCAAAATTACAAGAAGAGCATAAAGAGTCCAGTACCTGATCCTGTGATGCAAAAATGCCCACGAGCTACAAACCCATATTCCCATAATATGGAAAATTAGAATATTAATACTCACTACCCACCCTTCCTTCACCCAATTAATGCCCATCCGGGAAGGTAACCTACCATCAGTAAGTATAATCAATTAATCGCTGACCCAGACAAACATCTCTGACCCTTAGCGAAAGAATTTCAAAACTATGTTAGCCCTAATCAGAAGAGGGATCAGAACCCCCAAATTTAAATTCAAGAAATCGACCCCACCCATCCAACGTAGAAGAGTGAAATTGAGCTCGAAACCAGAGGACGAGGCCACCCACCACGGCGGAAACTCACTAAGGAGAAAGAACTCTCACGCCACCCGGGGAGAAAATCACACTACCAGCAACTTTTTCTTTGTTTTTCTTATCTAACCCTATTTTTCTCCAAAAAGTAAGGGTAGATTTCATTCCCAAAGAAAACATACAACCAAAGAGGCCGCCTCTAGATATATTAAGCACAGAAAAAAGTAGGGAGGTCCTAGCAGAAAACCAAGCAAACCAAAATACTAAAGTAATTTACATCCCTGCCATCACATTGGCAACAAAGATCCTCCACTACACAACAACCTAAATTCTGACCAAACAAAGGCCCATAAAGAAGAAGACAAATAGCTCCACCATCCTTGAAATAGCACCAAATGAAAGAAACTGACTGGAAATCATTGAGAAAAGCACGAGAATCCGTGCCGATACAAGCACACGAACGGATGGTGGTGTTGTAAACACTTGATCCAGAGCTCTACACACTTCCAGGAAATACGCATAAAGGCGCGGTGAAGAGATGTAGCAGGTTAAGATTGGTGTGGAATCAAAGTGGGAGGATGTGAAAATAGTAAGAAACGAACACTGAGGTAGAAACGAAGTGGAAGGAAATTAGTTGTCAGAAACATGGAAGAAGGATAAGTAAATGGAATATCAGAGCAAAAACAAGGTGAAGATTCAAGTTTAGAACATCAAGGTAAAACAAAAACAAACGGGATGGAGGATCTATAATAAAATTAGGGTATACAGAAAAAAAAAACTGAAAACTAAAAAAAAAACAAAGAAGAGATTGCCGCCGACCCAGGCCACACCTAGGGCTGACAACCAAAGGGAAATTGGATCAAGGGAAGACCACATAGACGACGTGACACGTTCCGATCTTTATATTCTCAAACACTAGGATGGACACGTGCTGGACCGACACCCGAGGATGACAAAGCCATTTTAACATGTATGTAAGTTATGAAGAAAGAATGAACGTAAATAAAATATTTACATTTAAATATGATGAAGTATGCAAATGCAAGAACGTGTTCAGAGCATACAACTAATTAAGAATAATGCAAAAGAAATATTATAAAAATGTACGATTACAAAGAAATGGGTCATCCACTGAGAGGACTCGAAGATACCGATACGGGAATGCCCCAAGGCCATGATTGTACGCCTCAATTCTAAGTCCTGAAGAGGGTGCAAAACAAAGTATGAGTGGACCAAAGTTTAACACCATGTTTTGAAAGCATATAGTAATACATAGTAGGTTTTCTAGAAACCCTAACATGTTATAAAACCATCTAAACTGTGTATGTGTAACACAATGCTTAGTAATGGTAGCATAGTCCCCCAAAGGTAAATTCGTAAAAAGCTCGTAAATCATATAACAAGGTACTTAAATAGGGATATCATAGGCCCTCGAAGGCATATCCATCATTCAAGAGTGAAGCTGTACTACACTGAGCTACGCTAGTAAAGAAAAAGTATATATCACACCAACACTAGTTGTAGCTAGTTAAGCCGTCCGACACTGGTTTCACCAATGAAGCTGGGAATATAATCATAAGGTACCTCAGTACGCTTAAACCAGGTCACATGGACATAGACACGTACATACTCGTGTTGTGTGTATGTATTGTATAATTACACACTAAGCATGAAAAACATAAACATATCTCGAAACAATAGAAACTTTCTATCTCAAGCATCAACATAAACCATCATAAATTAATGATATGAAAATATTAAATCATACTTGTAAATGCATAATATTTTGTAGGGCATAAAAACAATAGTTCGTAAACCTTTTACAAAACGTAAGTTCGATAAATCATAAATAATGCGTAAAACGTAAAATCATGAAATCATGCTTTTGGTGAATACAAGCCTAGTATTTTAATAAAAATCATGAAATTTGAGAAGGGGTTTACTCACAGATACTTCATCGCTAAAGAGCTGTTCAAACCCCAAAGGACGAACTCACTTCCAACCAACGCACCTAAACACAATTAGGGACCATTTGTTAAAATTATACTAAAATGATAGAATTTGGAAAAACGGACGACAAATTCAGATCTGGCACATAGAAAAATCTAAGGAAGGACTTGCGTTTTGTCACTCGCCATCACGGGGCGGTAGTTGGGGTCACCACGTGCCACCCCATTCGCCATAACGAGCACTAAGTTGAGTCGTCGGAAAGTTGGTCGGAAAAGTAGTCGACGCTGTCATGTATGGCGATGGAGGCACGTGTACTCCATGCGTCGAGCACAACATGCCGTACTCGCTTTCTCCACAAACCTGCATATTTTGCAGGTGACAGGGTCAACTTCCAGAGCTAATTTCTAGCTCGATACAACACCAAATCGAGTGATTCAAGATCCTATGTAAAGTTAGAAATATAGGGAAGAGATATATACCCTTTTGAGACTCAACAGAGGTCGAAGATGGCCAGAAAAATGACTGGAAAGTGGCCAAACGACCACGATTTTGGTTTTCTAGAAATGCACAATGACTTCACCGTGGTTTTCTGTGTGCCTACATCACCGAAACCACTCAAAAACCTTCCAATCGAAAACCTAGACATGATCTACAATGATTTGGACTAAGTTCGAGACTTATCTTCGCCGAAAACGGTGAGAACTCATTGGAGAAAGGGTTGTATAGTGAGGGTACCACCGTGCATAAGAAGAGGTGAAAAAATGAGAATGATCTCGTCTTTGCCTGAGGTTCGTGACGAAGAGGATCAGATGGTGGTGGTGGTCTAGTGGTGTGGCTCACCGGCGTGGATGAGTGGTGTATGTGCGTCTATGTGTTTGCGGGGAGAATGGAGGGAGAGTTAAGAGAGGAAGAGATTGCTTAAGAGAGAGAGGGTTGAGAGAGATGAGAGAGCGGAAGAGAAAGTTGAGGGACATAGAGGGGACCACAGGATAAATTTTGGGTCCCAGTGGCACACAAAACAACTCCACCAAAAAGAAAGCATAAAAAATATCTCCCAAACGTGAAATAACCAAAACGTCTTCAATGTTTTGAGTTTTGTAAAAACGTTGTCTTAACTTTGGATTTGGTTCTATTCGTGCTTACATATTCTTAACAACGAGTACTATAATGATACGCTAACAGAATGGGTTATACATCTCACAATATGAGGGTCAACGATAGTCTACATTTCGCCTCAAAAGGCATTTTCGTAAATTCACACTTCTAAAAATAATAATATCATAAAATTAGTGGCGGTTGTAACACGGTGTGAAAGGTTCTCACCGCCAACAAAAAGCTTTTTGCTTTTCTCTCCTGATTTCCAGGAGCAAGTCGATGCACAATTGTAGCTTATCAAAATTAAATAGGGATGAATACCCAAATTTCTATCCGACCCTCCAGTTTGTTGGTTGTCCGTGGAAGCATGAACCGGGCATATTTAATCTTTAATTTTCATCAATTGCAATGGAGGTTTGGCTATTTTCAAATTTGTTGGAAATCGAATTGGGAGATGAAATATCAGTTACTAATCAAGCGGAGAGTGAAAAGAGGCAACAGGGGTGCTGGCTGCAGTAAAGGGACCTGAGGCTGTGATGTTAAAGATGAAGAAATTAATGGGTGGAAGAAGAATTCAATTCTTTTCCGGTTCTTATCTGCTATTTTTTTATTACTAAATAGGCATCAAGGTCACGTCTGTTACAAAAAAGAAATAGCTGAATCAAAAAGCCAACCTGATCATCATTGAATAAAAGGAGAAGAAAAAATGTTTTGAAGACTGATCGGTGCAGCAGAAGACATAATTGGCAAGCTAGAGGTGCGGCAAAACAAGAGATTTTTAGGCTTTTTCTAAGAGATTTTTAGGCTAATGTAGATGTCATCACTAGGCTTCATGCGGTCTCTTAGTTAGTTTCAAAACCGTTAATGAATTTGAATGCGTTTAGTAATCTAGATGCTATAAATTATTAGCAAACGTAGTAGTCTAGATGTCATGGATACTATATGAATTAGAAGAACTAGACCATCATGTTGGATGTATATTCAATCATAATTAATTGTTGGAATTCAATAGGATTGGTTATGGTGAATCGGATACTCTAGTGTTTGTCGCAATTGATTTGTAATTTGATTTCTTTGTTATTCTCTTCACCTATTTAAGCTCATTTTGTTTTTATTTACAATTATTCTCAAATCATCATTTTTTTCTAATGGAAATGGTAAAGTGAATAGTACCAAGATTGACTTTTTAGTGGTAAAATATTGTTTTTCGTTAAAATGAACAGTACCGAGAGTTTTTCGTTAAAATTCCACTTTTTCTGTTACAATTCAAGTGCAATTTAAATTGAGTTAGTTAGAATTATATTCAATCTTAGTTGGAACGATCTTCTACTTGTCTACTATACTATACTACGATTCGTACACTACTGAGTATTAAAATTTAAACTTAATTGGATTGATTTCAGTTAATCTAATTTTGGCAACATATCTAGAACATTGTTATGTTTTAATATAACTTAGAAGTGAAATATATCAACCTTTTTTTTGTCCCCTCATGAATTTGTGGAGCATGTGTTTAAGTTGCATGGAATGCCTTATACAATAGTTAGTAACAAGGACACTGTTTTCTTAAGTGCATTTTGGAAAGATTTCTTCAAATTGCAAGGTTTTAAGCTTTGCATGAGCTCTAGTTACCATCGTCAGAGTGATGGGTAAATTGAGGTGGTTAATAGGTGTCTTGAAACCTATCTAAGGTGCTTCACTAGCTGTCAACCTAGGAAGTGGCTGCAAAGGCTTTCATGGGCTAAGCGGAGTGACAATACATCATTTCACACTTCTTCAAGGTTTACTCCCTTTGAAGTTGTTTGTGGATACCCCCTCCACATATTGTCTCTTATGAATTGGGATCTACAAAGATGGATGTGGTGGAGCAAGGACTAATGGCCAAAGATAAATTGTTAGCAATGTTGAAAGCCAATATGTTAATATCACAAAATAGAATGAAGGTGCTAGCTGACAAACATAAAAGTGAAAGAGTGTTTGAATTGGGAGATTTTGTTTATCTGAAGTCGATTCCTTATCAACTGCAGTCCCTAACTTCTCATACTTATCATAAACTCCATCCAAAGTTACATAGACCATTTGAAGTTTTGGAAAAAAATTGGTGCATTGGATATTAGATTGAAGCTGCCTAAAACCACAAAGATACACCCAATTTTTCATGTGAGTTGTCTTAAGAAACACTCGGGTCCTAATGTGAAACTGTGCGAATATTACCAGTTGTTTCAAATGATGGATTGATGGCTTAAGAACCCTTGGCAGTGCTGCAAAGAAGAATGTATTAGATGGGAAGCTCAGCTTAAGTTCAGTTGCCAATATAATGGAAGAATGGCAGTGTTGAAGATGCTACCTGGGAAGACTATGACAAGTTTTTGGCTAAATTCTCAGATTTTAGTCTCTAAGGCCATCTTCAATGGAGAGGGATATAGGACTATAGGGCCAAAATATGACCTGATTTGGACAAAATCCATCTCCAACTGAAAAGCTGGGCCAAAAATTAGTGGAGCCCACTAGGCCAAAACATGGCCAAAGGGCTACCGGCTAACCAAAGTTGACCTGGTATGTGAGATCTCATATCGGCGGGGGTAGGGGTTGGTACATGGCCTTATATGCCCACCTCCCTATAACAAGACGTGTTTTGGGAACTCACTGCTTCGAATCCCATAAGAACTCCAAAGTTAAGTGAGTTTGGGCGAGAGCGGTCCCAGGATGGGTGACCCTCTGGGAAGGCTCAAGAACAAAATTGTGCGGGCCGGGCCCAACGCAGACAATATCTTGCTATAAGAACTGGGATGTGACAATTTGGTATCAGAGCCACTCCCTAGCCGGAAGTGTGCCGACGAGGATGTCGGGCCCTTAAGAGGATGGACTGTAGAGTCCCACATTGCCCAAGGGAGAGGATCCTCTATGCCTTATATGTAAATGCCCACCTCCCTATAGAAAGACGCGTTTTGGGAACTCATTAGCTTTGGATCCCATAAGAACTCTGAAGTTAATCGAGTTTGGGCAAGAGCGATCCTAGGATGCGTGACCCCCTGGGAAGGCCCAAGAACAAAATAGTGCGGGCCTGGCCCAAAGCGGACAATATGTTGCTATGTGAACTGGGATGTGACAATTTGGTATCAGACCCACTCCCTAGCCGGAGGTGTCCTGACATGGCCGTTGGGCCCCTAAGAGGGGTGGACTGCAGAGTCACACATCGCCCAGGGAAGAGGATCTTCTATGCCTTATATGTATATGCCCACCTCCCTATAGAATGACGTGTTTTGGGAACTCATTGGCTTTGAATCCCATAAGAACTCTGAAATTAAGTGAGTTTGGGCGAAAGTGGTCCTAGGATGGGTGACCGCCTGGGAAGGCCTAAGAACCCAAGAACAAAACCATGCGGGTCGGGCCCAAAGCGAACAATATATTGCTATACGGATTGGGATGTGACATAGTACCTAACCCAATTTCTGGGCCCCAACAGTTGCAGTTGCAATGATTTGGACGGATCCAGCAACCAAGATTGGTACTAATTGGTACTATAATTTACATTTATGTATATTTATTTGTTTAAGAGTGTTATGGGTAGCAGAGTAAGGGTACTAATTAGTATTATCATTAACCCCTTTTTCAGCTTCGAATAATTACTGGTAGTTTAATTAAATTAATTAATTAATTAATTTAAAGAATACATTTAAAACTAATAAATCATTAAAGGGCTATGTTTCGCCTACTCGGTTGGAGATGGTATATGAATGGGTCTTGTAGTTTGACCATGAGTCTCATATGGTCAATAAAACTTAAACAACATGAAACTTAAAACAAAATTCAATGACAAGTGGCACTCAAAATATGTCCGGAAACCTTATTTTAATATGATAGTTTAATTCAATTAACCAATAAAATTAAAGAACAAACTTAAAATAATAAATTATTGAGGGGGATAAAAAATAGCCGCCTTCGGTTGGAGATAGTAGATAAACATGGTCTGGCACTGTTCATTAAAAATAATTTCTTGCAAGGCTATAATCTGGACGAAGACTAATCATAACCCCTTCTAGGACTAGTTCGGTAGGTGATACCGAACTGAAACTAGTATCTCAAATCTCAAACCGAAAACTTTCGGGACGAAAATTTGAAGACTACTCCCGAACTAAAATTTCAGTATTCTCGAATTTCAAAAATCCCAAAATATTTTCGATATTTCGGGACAAATTGGGAATCTCAAAATTTTTGGAGCCATACATGATTAAATTTCTCAATCTGTGTAAATTAAAGCACGTATTTCAACCACGGTGCTCCTAAAGAGAGGACAACACAAACTTTAAAATCATACTCATAGTATACAACTTAATTGTGCCTTCTCTGTGGAATGGAAGTGAACAAAAATGGAGAAACACAACACATATGAGAGGAGCAGCACTTGTAAATAAATCCAAATACCAAAGAGAGAACTAATAAGACGATTATCTTTTTCTTTTTCCAAAAGAAACCAACAAGCGCTCGAAACTAGTAAAAGAAGATTGTTGTGAAAAGAATACTCTGGCAAGTACTGTTCTCATGATGCATCAGTAACAAGTGAAAGATATCTATCAGAAACAACGAATCACAACACAAATAAAATTGAACTCTGCAAACAAAATTAATTTCAAACCCTAAATTAAATTTCAAAAGGAAGACATAAATTAGATTTCAAAACTCTAAATTAATTACCTAATTTGGGGTGAGAGTAAGACACAGTGTTGGATCGAGAGTTCTAAGTGCTTAAGAGAGAAAATCGTACGAGAGAGAATCCCAAAGATCGAGAGAGAGAGAGCGATGGTTGTGTGGTGGAAGAAGGCTGGAGAGTCGGATTCAAACAATGAACGGCTAAAATAATTCTCTTACAACTAAAAAATAATATATATATATATATATATATATTATTTTTTATCACAGTCCGTCCCGAATTAATGTATATATTTTATTCCCGAGCTTATGAAATGACAGAAATGCCCTCGAGGCTTAGTGACGTGGATGTATATATTTGGAATTAAATAATTTGTCTCCCTAGTGTATTTAAATAGTATGCATCGTCGCGATCACAACGACGCGAATTAGGGCCGAATTAGGTTCGTAGCAAGAGAGTTATGAACATTAGAGCAAAATTGGGCCAAAATAAGAAAGATAAAAACCTAGATTAATTCCCCAAGTTTCTATAGTTTTAGGTCCAATTAAACCTTTAGGCTTAAACTATTTTGCGAGATCCAATTGTTTTACCCAATTCGAATTTGAACCCACCTTTCTTTCCTAATTAGGAAACCCATGACTTCCCCTATTTCTGTTACCTAAATCATGCAACCTAATTAGGGCTTAAGGGAATTTAAAATTGCCTAATCAGGGTTCATACTGAAGGAAATTATGAGTTTCATTAGGGATTTCATGTGACTAGCAAGCATATACAAATCATTATATATATACAAAATTAGCGGAAGCATGTTAACAATTAAATTTATTACTCTAGTCATTTTAAATCCCCTTCAAGAGCATAGGTTTATGTAAGATGCATCACAAAAATTTTATTGAAGAACAAAGGTTAGGAGTAGATGTATACCTCTTGATCTACTTGTGAGACCAAGGATGGACCACCTCCAAGATCTTTGCTCCTCAAAGTCCTTGAGCCTTGCCTCCCTCCTTGCCTCCTCCACTTTGTTAGTTTGAGTGCTCCAAGGTTCTCTTAGAGTTTTCAAGGAGAAAACCTCTAAAGATCCTCACCCACTAGTGTAGTGAGAAAGGATGAAGGAATAACCAAAGGGGGATTAGATGATTAGCTAAAATCCCCTAAGGTGGCCGGCCCCCTTTTGTGTTCTAGAGAGATGTTTTTCTTTTTCTCTAAGTCTTTTGAACACAAATGAAACCCTAGGAGATATTTCTCTATAAAGTTGTATTTATAGGCAAAAAGAAGCAAGTCAACATTTGACTTCTCCCACCTCCTCAAAGTGGCCGGCCTTGGTGTGATATTTTGGGCTTTGGGCTTTTATTGTTTTAAGTCATCCAATGCTTAAATAAAAGCCCAATGGGTTTAGGCCCAATTAAACCCGAACGTTTCTTTAAGTCCAAAACGATCTTTTATCGCTTTTATGATTTCTTTAGACTTTCTAAATTAATCACCACACCCAATTAATCCAATTAATTATTTCCATCATCCATTGATTAATCACTACAAGAGTGTATTGGTGAACAATCTTTTAGGTTCTAATTAGCAAGGCAGTGAGATGATTGGCATCGATCCAATTGATTTAATCCAATCACTTGTTGAATTAAAACTTGCTTTTAATTCACGTTCTTCTTTGACGATTACATTTAGTCATCTAGAAGAACTCACAAGCCATGAGTGACATCTAAACATATGTCATGGCTACCCAAGCTAATGTAGAAGTTATTCAGAGAACCTATTCAGTTGGAATTACAATGCAATTCGATCCTTCTCCAATACAATACTCTTAATCACATCACTAGGGTATGGATGCAATATGTCAAACCCCTAATGTGATTATATGTTCTTATATGATTCATATGAGTCGCATAGGAACACTTTCCTTAACTACGCTCAATACTTCGGCCGAAGATTTCCGAATCATATCTTAGAGTATCTTCCTCTTACGAGGATTAGAGATCCCTTGTTGACCATTCACATGCCTACATGTTTAGATAGCTTGATCCCAAGAATGCCGTGGACTCTCCAAATGAAATGCCATTTGACATGGTCAAAGATCAAGGACCTAACCATTAGACATCAATGATGTCTCAGGTCAAAGGATTAGTTACATTATTCCAACTATTAGAGTTACTTGCTTGACATGTGAGTAGACCTCCATGCAAGTACTCTCGTTCGATTGTGTTCAGTGAACTCATTCCCTCAATGAGCACCTACATACTTGTCCTAGTGTCTCAACACGAATGGGAAGAGACTTTCCATCCTTCCATTTGAAGGGGACATAGTATGTACTGATCTATGCATTGTCAGTATCCCTCCGACAATCCTATGACCAGGAACCTTTTGGACATGATGGTTATGTGAAGAAGGTCTCTATAGTCTAACATCATTAGATTACTTCTTCAATCGATCCATTGTCCATGGATTCACTATTTAGGACATATTTCGTTTATTGAGATAGTCCTAGTTAGTATCTTTGCCTTCCGATGTATAAGAGTCATATGTATACATCAATTCAATGTCCTGAAAGGTTTCTTCCAAAGATTGACTTTCAGGGCATATTTCCAACAATCTCCCACTTGCACTAAAGTCAATCACTAGTGTATCTAATACATGCTAGTTGAGTGAGCTTATGCTCGTAGGTTTACTTGGTTATGTATAAAATCCCCTTTTAACTCTAAAAGGGATTTACTTATCAAATGTCTCCAAAACATTTGATGATGTCTCTTTCTTGTGTTCGAATACTTTGATGAGACCTTGATTCCATGGCTTGAGCTATCGCCCCATTACGTCGTAGTGTTCAACTAACGACCTTATGGTTTGGATTCAATCATTGGTTCTATAAGAACCCTTTCCATTCAAAACACCTTTTGAAGCAGTTTCTAAAACTATATATCGTCATATATTTCGTTTGTATACTTTATACAAACTTTGCTCCAATCTTTGAGACCATTGTAGTACAATACTATCAATTCATTTATATGATTAGTACTTCATCTATTATGAAGTTCCATTTACAAAAATGGATTATTTTTCACTTTGGTCCATAACCTAAGTGAATACACGCTTCCAGAGTCCCACTCTGATGTTCCTTTCTTAAAGGCAATAATACTCATTCAGTTGCTATGGTTCTGATCCTGGGATACAGTAATATCTTAGAGTGACAACCCTATGTGGTTCTACACCTTTGGATATCATTTCACAAGTCCATACATGTGTCCCTTTTGTGATTTTATGACACATTCAATTTTTCAAGTCAATACTTCAAAATTGAGCGTATCATAAAATTGTCATTTTTGAGTAACATTTATGTTTTATTAAGTCTATCAAATAGACTTTATTCATATCTTGTTATTCAAATTATGACATCACTCCCACTGGCCTTGTTGTAACTAAGTATTCAATCAAAAAACCAATACTTATATTTTCTTTGATTGAATGCTTATTGCTCCCACTAACTTGTTCTGGATCTTTTGACAATCATTTAGATCCATTAGCTTGTTTAATGATGTCTCAACAATTTTGAGACTATCAACAACCCTAGCTAACACAAGTTTATTTAAACGAATCATTCATAAAAGAATTCCTTCTTTAAGTAATTCCATTAAAATGTGTGACTTGTTCTTTCAAGTTCATTCATTTAAATTATATGGTGTCATACACCATTATTTAAGTTTTAGTCATACTAAGACTTTAAAGTAGTCATATGAGAATTATCTAAGTCCTTAGTGAAAGCATGGCTTCTACTAAGGATATAGAAACTCAACCATTCCTTCTAGGTGGTTGATATAATTCTTTATCAAAACTACATAGAGCGTTATAGTTACATAAGGTGACGAATTTGGATTGTCTTGTTGTTTAAACTATATGTTGTGACTCATTTTGTAACCATCCCTTTTGTTTCGTCAAAATTTGTCCATACGCTTCGTTATTAGTTTGTTCTCATAAAAGAGAATAATGGACAACTCCCAACATACAACCATTTCATGCTAGGTCGACGAAACCAACATTTAAAGACTATTCTTTGAATGTTACACAACATAGAATTTTAACGTTTGTAGAGCTTGAGTCTTTAACAATTAAAATTTCAAACTCTCAACAATAGTCATGCACTATCATTGTTTTGACAACTATAAAACAATCATATTCAAGTTTATATCCAATTTCTCACCTCCCACTATTTCTCATGATTTTAATGAGAATTTACTTCATACATTCAAAATTGTATAAACGTGGAGTATACGGGTAGAGGACATTGTGTAGTAGCTTTAAAACATTTCAAGCTTATCTCTTTCATTCTTCACTAAGATGATGTCTTGTTATTAAGTGACTAAAGTCATTAAACATTTTATTGATTTAGACACTTCATTCTTGGTTTAGTCACTAACATACTTGACATTCTAAAACAACTTTAAGAATGCCCAATCAATTGTTCAAAACTATTAATTGAATCAAGAGTGATCTTGATTTGTTTGTGGTTTAAGTGATAACCTTACAAGATACATTTTTCTTGTTTCTTATATCACCATAATGTGATCTTCCTTTTTCATTAAGAAAGGAATCTCTAGACTTTTGTCAATTCATATAGAACTCATAGGTAGACATTTGGAACCAAATCTATAGATTCATTGTATCCTTCTATGTCCAACATATGAGGTCTATCCATAATTGATAAGTCTAAAGTTTTGTTTATCATATTACAATAAGTGATATAACTCTTGTATCTCATCAAGGATACAACAAGACAATTTTCAATTCATAACACTACTTTAAAGGAAATATCATATATATTTAGAAGGCATATATCACATTACATTGATGTGATAATGTAAACATTCAACAATGTTTTAATACAAAAAGAATTAGCTCTATACATTTAGAGACTAATTAAATGCCTTCATTTAGGCATTTATAGTGGTCTTACATCACATGAAGCCATATTATAAGTTCTTTACAAAAATAAGAAAGTTTCAAAGACTTTCTTTAAATGCCTAAATTAAAACTTCCTAAGTAGTAAGCAAAAACAATGGTGGCCGAACCCTTCTCCACCTTTCCTTGCTTGTTCTTCTTCTACTTGCCTCCTTCACCTATATACAATTATACGAGTGATTAGCACGTTATATCAAAATATAAACATTTAGAAGATCTAACAATTTAGAATTGAAGATATGAACATTAAACCATACCTTTTGGCTTGTTCTTTAGAGTTGCAAGGTAGAACCTGCAATTCCTCCTCCAATGCCCCTCCTTTCCACAGTGGTGGCAAGTCCCCTTGGGCTCCATCGCCTTCTTTTTCTTCACTCCACCTTTCGGTTTAGGAGTGGTAGACTTCTTCTCTTTCCCTTTTCCTTTGCCTTGCGGCTTAGGAGTGGAAGAGGATGGCTTGTTGTAGACTACTGCAGAAGTCCCTACAACGTTCTCTTTCTTCATAGTCTTCTCAGCAGTCACTAACATGTTTAGCAACTCAGAGAGAGTACTATCCATCTTATTCATGTTGTAGTTCATTACGAACTGCGAGAATGAATCAGAAAGAGAAGCCAAAATGAAGTCCTGGGCCAATTCCCCGTCAAGTGGAGTTCCAAGGCTCTCCAATTTTTCTATGAATCCTATCATCTTCAGTACATGTTGATGCACTGGAGCCCCTTTGACCATCTTGGTCTTGACAAGTTCACAGACAGTGCTGAAGCGACGATTGCGCGTCCCTTCACCATATAACTCCGTAAGATGGAGTATGATGGAGGATGCACTGTCCATGCCCTCATGCTGTCTCTGTAGCTCCTCATTCATGGAAGCCAAAAGATAGCACTTGGCTTGCGTGTCGTCCTCAACGTGCTTGTCATACTTAGCACGTTCATCCTCAGAGGCGTCAGGCTCAAGAGGTATGTGAGGTGGGGCCTTGTCTAGGACGTAAACAATCTTCTCCAACGTTAGGAGAATCTTGATATTACGAAACCAGGATGGGAAATTGTGCCCCTCGAGGCAATGTTTGTCGAGTATTTTCGCGAGTGTGCTTCCAACCATATCTATATACATAAACAATAAATAAATTAGTTTGATTGTTGATTAAGTCATACGATTCGGGTCTTTAAACCGAATGACATCACCCACCATTTTTGGCAAATTCCATATCCCCCATGATGGAATCCGGGAGATTTCAAAGAAAGCTCCTAGCGGGTTATGGGAGGCTCATTATTACTATGCGCACCTCACGATGATACGATGTTTGATAGCAAAATAATAATGAGAGGGTACATTTACCCATTCACAACAACGTTTTGTGATTACCCATCAATTTGGCCTCTAGAGAAGAATGCCTCACGATGATACGATGTTGGCATCATTTCTTCTTAGTTAAGTTCATTCCCACCATGCCGGTTTAGATAGGGGTCCAAGTATAACCTCACGATGATACGATGTTGGCTACACTCGTTGCCTATTTTTCACCACATCAAAATGCTTTTTAAATAGACTCCTCCCGACTTATAAGCATGTACTTTGCACTCCCCCATGATAGGGTGAAGGCGGTGCACAAGTCATAAACGATTGGAGGCTACCATGGTGGAAGGCCACGAAGAAGTGTTCAAAAGCACCTCTACGCTTTCAACTTAATATTGCATGTTGGTTGAGGGATTTTAAGGTCTCATCAATTTTATTTATTTAAACATATTCAAATAAATTGTGTCCTATTATAACTATTAGTCCAAAGTTTAATGAAATTAGTGGCATATGTAATCTCCACTATTCGTTTTTACAAAACAAATCAATATCAAAACATTTTTCAAAATATTGGAGATACATATAACTACTAATTGAATTCATTATTGTTTAGTAGCGTATGATACTCCCACTATTTGTTTTGAGAAAAACAAATCAATATCAAAAATGAATTTTTCAAATATTGGAAGTAACTACTACTACTATGATTTTGCAATCCTTTGAATTTGGACTTTATAGTTATCTTAGGCTCTTGGATGACCATGGACTTAATTGGTTATTTCAACAATGAGCCAACATTGTTGAATAAGATCTCGGGGATATTGTGTCAATTTAATTACGTGCTTATCAATCCAATTAAAACATTTTCATTGAGCCATTAGAAATGAAAGACAATCAATCATTGCTAATTAGGGCATTGGACCCATTTAATCTTTTGTCTCATGTCAAAACCCTCTTTTAAATATGTTTCCTTACCAATAGTTAAAGAAACTCTAGTCTAGTACTAGAGGGAATCCACTAACTAAAAGAGATTAAGAAGTAATAAGAATTACAAACCGATTTGTACAAATTCCTACAAATTACATATACTAAGAGGGAGAGCTAGATTAATGTCAAACATTATAAGGTCCAATTAAAACAGTAATTAAAACACATTCCCATGGTTCAAACAATTTGAATTTAGCGCCTTATCATATAGCTCAATTATCGTTTAAGGCTTAAGTCCATAGTCACCCTTTTCTAACTACTTAATCACATTAAATAATCATATAGGAATGCAACATAAACAATTAGATTTAGTGCATATGGGCATAATTAAATGATGAGTTTAAACTATAAACAAAATTAAAATCAAATATTTTAACTTTTCCAAATAGTAGGGGCCTAAATGCAAATATGCAAAAGTTAAGGGCCAAAGTGTAAATACTCAAAAGTAAAACAACTTTTTATCAAAAACACAAAACCCACCCATGTGGGTTTTGTCATAGGGTGGCCGGCCTTAATGGTGGGAGAAGCAAAGTCTCACCCACCATACTTTAATTCAATGCAAGGAAGAAAAATCAAAATTTTGCTTGTCACTTGGTTTTGCTTTAAGGATATTTTGCAAGGTTTTTGATGAAAATATCCTAGAGAAGTCTAGGATTAAAATTGCATTAACAAAACATATAGATGATTAATATATCAACCAAATCCATAAAACAATTTTATAAGCTTAAACAAAGTCATTTTCACCAAAATCAAAACATGAACACCAAGAACAAAACCATGAACATAATTTCAAGATTTTCATATTCTTGGTGATTTCTTCACAAACCAAAAACAAAAGTGACAAGAACACTTTTCCCTAGCACCAAAGAGTGTGTGTGTGATTCAAAATAAAAAACACAAACACATGCAAAATGGCATTTCTTGCCGTGCCCCCTTAGACCCAAAAAACCCCAAAATTTTGTTTTAAACTCATTCTTCATTCATGCATATAAAACACCTTTTTACATGCATATCTTTCTCAACTTATTGACTAACATTTTTCAACACTTGAAAAACAAAAGATAAACATACTTTAAATGAAGAACATATATTTCAAAACATAAAATTAATACCCATATGCATAAAATCCAAAAGGACACATAATACATAAACCTTTGGCTCTGATACCACTTGAAGGAAATTATGAGTTTCATTAGGGATTTCATGTGACTAGCAAGCATATACAAATCATTATATATATACAAAATTAGCGGAAGCATGTTAACAATTAAATTTATTACTCTAGTCATTTTAAATCCCCTTCAAGAGCATAGGTTTATGTAAGATGCATCACAAAAATTTTATTGAAGAACAAAGGTTAGGAGTAGATGTATACCTCTTGATCTACTTGTGAGACCAAGGATGGACCACCTCCAAGATCTTTGCTCCTCAAAGTCCTTGAGCCTTGCCTCCCTCCTTGCCTCCTCCACTTTGTTAGTTTGAGTGCTCCAAGGTTCTCTTAGAGTTTTCAAGGAGAAAACCTCTAAAGATCCTCACCCACTAGTGTAGTGAGAAAGGATGAAGGAATAACCAAAGGGGGATTAGATGATTAGCTAAAATCCCCTAAGGTGGCCGGCCCCCTTTTGTGTTCTAGAGAGATGTTTTTCTTTTTCTCTAAGTCTTTTGAACACAAATGAAACCCTAGGAGATATTTCTCTATAAAGTTGTATTTATAGGCAAAAAGAAGCAAGTCAACATTTGACTTCTCCCACCTCCTCAAAGTGGCCGGCCTTGGTGTGATATTTTGGGCTTTGGGCTTTTATTGTTTTAAGTCATCCAATGCTTAAATAAAAGCCCAATGGGTTTAGGCCCAATTAAACCCGAACGTTTCTTTAAGTCCAAAACGATCTTTTATCGCTTTTATGATTTCTTTAGACTTTCTAAATTAATCACCACACCCAATTAATCCAATTAATTATTTCCATCATCCATTGATTAATCACTACAAGAGTGTATTGGTGAACAATCTTTTAGGTTCTAATTAGCAAGGCAGTGAGATGATTGGCATCGATCCAATTGATTTAATCCAATCACTTGTTGAATTAAAACTTGCTTTTAATTCACGTTCTTCTTTGACGATTACATTTAGTCATCTAGAAGAACTCACAAGCCATGAGTGACATCTAAACATATGTCATGGCTACCCAAGCTAATGTAGAAGTTATTCAGAGAACCTATTCAGTTGGAATTACAATGCAATTCGATCCTTCTCCAATACAATACTCTTAATCACATCACTAGGGTATGGATGCAATATGTCAAACCCCTAATGTGATTATATGTTCTTATATGATTCATATGAGTCGCATAGGAACACTTTCCTTAACTACGCTCAATACTTCGGCCGAAGATTTCCGAATCATATCTTAGAGTATCTTCCTCTTACGAGGATTAGAGATCCCTTGTTGACCATTCACATGCCTACATGTTTAGATAGCTTGATCCCAAGAATGCCGTGGACTCTCCAAATGAAATGCCATTTGACATGGTCAAAGATCAAGGACCTAACCATTAGACATCAATGATGTCTCAGGTCAAAGGATTAGTTACATTATTCCAACTATTAGAGTTACTTGCTTGACATGTGAGTAGACCTCCATGCAAGTACTCTCGTTCGATTGTGTTCAGTGAACTCATTCCCTCAATGAGCACCTACATACTTGTCCTAGTGTCTCAACACGAATGGGAAGAGACTTTCCATCCTTCCATTTGAAGGGGACATAGTATGTACTGATCTATGCATTGTCAGTATCCCTCCGACAATCCTATGACCAGGAACCTTTTGGACATGATGGTTATGTGAAGAAGGTCTCTGTAGTCTAACATCATTAGATTACTTCTTCAATCGATCCATTGTCCATGGATTCACTATTTAGGACATATTTCGTTTATTGAGATAGTCTAGTTAGTATCTTTGCCTTCCGATGTATAAGAGTCATATGTATACATCAATTCAATGTCCTGAAAGGTTTCTTCCAAAGATTGACTTTCAGGGCATATTTCCAACCCATACACGCACACATGTGCCTAAACCTCTGTCTCTCTGTCTCTCTCTCTCTCTCTCTGTCTGTCTCTCTCTCTTTGTTTCTCGAACTCTATCCGTTCGTACGTTCAAACCCCAAGACCTTCAAACACCATCATACACACAGAGATCGAGTTTAAGGATTTCACCATCGTGCTTCCCTTGACTTCATGAGTCGAGCTATACCATTTGTTTGAGGAGAAGACTTGTAGAACTTGAGATACCGGAGCTCCGATGGGGTGCTCTGTCATTTCATCATGATCGTGGACATTTCACTGTGTTCAAAGGCTTAAGGAAGTTTTAACCAACTCCGTTGAGACCTTAGGACAATTTTGGAAGGTTTTGGACGTCGGGATAGCCCAGTTCTCCAAGTTGCAGGTTTTGCCAGAATTTCAAGAGAAATTTCGATCACTTCCCGTCGAGTTTAGGCCTCAAAATAGGATTTTCCAGAAACTGGCGAGTGCAGCAGCGGCCAGTGCCAAAATCTGGCTAAGCATCAAAGGAGAATGAGGAATATTCTGTTAACTTAACGGAATATTCTTGACGCGGTCAGGTGAGACGTTTCCAGAGGAGGAGCATAGCTAGGCAAGATTCGGGGGTTACGACCCAGTTATATACCAGTGAGTGGGCTTTTGGTTTTCTATATATATGTATACATGACATACGTTTCCCAGAAATTGCTTTAATTGAAATGTGATTTAAATGCCATGTCAAATACATTATGTTTTAGCATATGCATTAGTTTATAAATGCATAATATTCATTGATGCTGTAGAGGCCCAAGTAAGTTCCAGGTGAGTACATCATGATGATACTGATTACGGTGAGTATGATTATGTTTGGACATATTTAGTGATTATTATCCTGCACCCAGGTGTTAGTGCTCCCGCCCATGGCCAGGGCACAGTCCGTCACGTGATGTTCACCTCCCGCACTTCATGCTCACCTTAGATTCAAGTTTGGTGCACAACCCTGTCGTACAGACCACATTAGATGATTTTGATTCATAGGTGACCCGCAATTATTCGCACAGCCTTCACGTGATCGTAGCACTTAAGCATACATATCTACACCTAGCCCTGTCGTACAAACCACATTAGGTGGTTCTGACTCGTGTGTAGGTTAGAGTTATACAGGTCACATCAGGTGACTTCGATTGGATGAATAAGCTATAGATTCAGCCGTACAGGTCACGTTAGATGACTCCGGCTGATATATCATTTTACATTGATTTATTCCACCTGGCTTACATTTTTACTTCAAAAATACTTGACATAGCATATACTTAGATTTCCTCCACTTTGAGCATGATTCTTATATACGTATGTATTACTATTTTCTGGGAAATTATACGGGTTTTACGGTGAGGGGTTATTATATTTGAAAAGTGAAATGTGTTTTCAAAACCTTTGTTTTCGCCCATTCACATTTTCTGTTTTACGCCCTTCCAGGTTCTAGCTAGAAGTTCGGATTGGTGGCTCGCGAGGACTCCCCGGTGGTTCTAACAGCACTATAAAATAATGTAAAATTTTCCTTCATGTTCTGTATAATTAATACTTAGGCTGCTGAACTGCAACTAGGTTCCTACGCTCTGAACGTTATATTGTTATCTTGTACATTAGCATGCTTTCATATTTCACCCTAGTATAACTTAGCTAGTGTCAATTTTTAATTATTCACATTTTCATATTACTTTCACTTCCACACTACACACATGGCCATTTCACCCTTACGTGACGACCAACATGCCTCGATTCAAGTCGGGGTGTGTCATTTTTGGTTCGGTATAGGATTACCGAAACATTGAAGAGACAATATCGAATCCGTACCAAAATTTTAGGATCGGTATAGTTTGTCATCCCGAAATTAAGAGAATTTTGGTTTAGGATCGAAATTTTTTTAGTTTGATTCAGGATTTTTCAAGATTTTTTTCCAGCGACAATCATCGCAGGGACCTCTTCAGATGTAGAACTTTAAACAAGGTGGTACCAGTTCTAGTTCTTCTAGTGGAGGCTTTAGTTCTACTGGACGTGGAAGGGTGGCCATTGTGGAGGTTCCCGCTTCCAGAGAGAGAGAGTTTAATAGAGGTGCCCTACTTTGTCGTAGGTACAATGTTCATCACTTTGGTAAGTGTAGACGAGGCAGTAGTGGATGCTTTACTTGTGGTCAGGTGGGACATCGAGCTAATCAATGCCCATAGAACCAGCAAAAGCCTCAGCCATCTGCATTACCACCACCAGTGTTTATTCAGCAGGTTCCAAGACCTAGTAGTTACACCCAGGCGGGTTATGGTGGAGCCTATCATTATCAAGGGGACATAACCCCGTATTACGGAGGATCGTATCGGCATCCACACGATCCGTATTGTCAGGGTGGTTACCTTCAGTATTCAGGAGAGTACGCGCCATATCCACCATATCAGGGTAATGGATCACAGTGGTACCCAAGAGGGCAGTCACAGAGTGTTAAGGTTACTCCTAGTAGCGCAGGGTCGTTGAGGCAGTCTAACCAGCGTGCTCAGGGGAGAGGCCTGCAAGGGCGAGGAAATCCAACCAACCGAGGCCCTGGAAGACGTCAGCAGCAGCGCGTTCACCACATCACACTACATGACGCTTATAATAATCCTGATCTCATCATGGGTACGTTGAATATTCTCGGATATTTTGCTAAGGTGCTAATTGATTTGGGTGCTACACGCTCTGTCATTTCTCATACATTTGCTCAGATGACACAACCATACTATACACATCTTGGGTATAAGTTAGAGTTGTCCATGCCTAGGGGCTAGAACTGCTATGTTAGCTACGCATATCAAGGATGCCCTATCTTGGTAGAGGATGTAGTGATACCTGCTAATCTCGTGTCGTTGGATATAGTTGACTTTGATGTTATACTTGGCATGGATTGGTTACACTATAACCGTGCTCAGCTGGATTACTACCAGAAGACGGTTACCTTCCACCGTCCAGGCTTACCTGTGGTTACCTTTGTAGGCGAGCGTAGTGGAGTGAGACACGGAGTTATCTCCACCGTGATAGCTAAACTGCTGTTGAGAAAAGGTTGTCAAGGATATTTGGTTCACGTGGTGCTGAACGAGGAGACGCCTACCCTTATAGAGGATATACGGGTAGTTAGGCATTTCCCTGACGTATTTCATGAGGATTTACCTAGACTGCTGCTAGACCAAGAGGTAAAGTTTGCCATTGACTTGATTTCAGGTATAGATCCTATTTCCCTGACTCTTTATCGTATGGCTCTTGCAGAGTTAAAGGAATTAAAAACTCAACTGCAAGAATTAGTGGATAAGGGTTTTATTCAGCCTAGTACTTCACCTTGGGGAGCACCAGTTCTGTTTGTACAGAAGAAAGACGAGACCTTAAGGCTATGCATCGACTATCGATAGTTGAATAGGGTAACGATTAAAAACTGTTATCCATTACCATGTATTGATGACTTGTTTGATCAGCTTCGAGGTGTCTATGCTCCAAGATTGATTTGAGATATGGGTATTATCAGCTGAAGATTAAGAGTGATGATGTCCCTAAGACAGCCTTCAGGAATCGATATGGTCATTATGAATTTCTTGTGATGTAGTTCGGGTTAACAAATGCACTAGCAACATTTATGGACCTGATGAAACAAGTATTTCAGCCATATCTCGACATGTTCATTGTTGTCTTCATTGATGACATTCTGCTGTATTCTAAATCTAAAGCAAATCACACGAGACATCTCACTTTGGTATTGAAGAAATTAAGGGAACATCGGTTATATGCTAAGTTTAGCATATGTCAGTTCTGGCTGGATCAAGTGTCTTTCTTAGGGCACGTCATATCAACTTAGGGCATATTGGTGGACACGTCATATTAACTCAGGGCATATTGGTGGACCCACAGAAAGTAGCTGCAGTTGAGAATTAGGAGCAGCCATGAACCATCACTAAGGTACGAATTTTTCTTGGGTTAGCAGGATATTATAGACGGTTCATTAAAGATTTTTCAGCCATAGTGTTACCACTAACAAGATTAACTAGGAATGATGCTAAATTTGAGTGGGACGATGATTGTGAGCGAAGTTTCCAGCAGCTAAAATATTGTCTCACTCATGCACCGATCTTGACACTTATGGACGACAATGGTAATTTCGAGGTTTACAGTGATGCTTCTTTGAACGGTTTAGGCTGTGTATTGATGCAACATGGTAGGGTGATTGCATATGCTTCCCGACAGTTGAAGCCGCACGAAATGAATTACCCTACTCATGATCTCAAGTTAACAGCCATCATTTTTGCTGTAAAGATTTAGAGGCATTACTTATATGGAGAAAAATGCTGGATTTTTACGGATCATAAAAGCCTCAGGCATATTTTCACCCAGAGAGATCTTAACCTTCGGCAGCGGAGGTGGATAGAATTGCTCAGCGATTATGATTACACGATTGAGTATCACCTATGTCGTGCAAATTCAGTGGCAGATGCTTTCAGCAGAAAATCCCATACCAGACTTAATGCTTTGTATGCTGGTCGAGTCCCTCTCCTTATAGAACTGAGATCCACAGGAGTAAAATTAAAGGGTGAAGATCGAGATGAAGCATTACTTGCCAGTTTTCAGGTCAGACCGATCTTGATAGACCGCGTGCTCGAGGCTCATGCAGAGGATCCAAAATCTCAAGAATTAATTGGTGCTGTGTTCCGAGGGAAAAAAAAAGATCTCAAGATCAGAACACCAGACAGCATGCTTATACAGGGAGACCGAACGTACGTGCCAGACATAGAGTAATTAAAGAAAAGTATATTGGATAAGGCACATGTTTGGGTGTATGCGATGCATCCTGGGAGTACCAAGATGTATCACACTATTCGACCCTTTTATTACTGGACTGGCATAAAGAAGGAAATTGCAGAATATGTGAGCCGTTATGCAGGTTGTCAACAAGTCAAAGCTGAGCAGAAGAAACCTTTCGGTTTATTACAGCCACTTCTTGTTCCTTAGTGGAAATGGGAAGACATTACTATGGATTTCGTGTACAAGTTCCCTCGTACGCGAAATGGTTATGACGGCATTTGGGTAATAGTAGATTGGCTTACCAAGTCAGCACACTTTCTACCAGTCCGGGAGAATTATTCGTTGAGTAGATTAGCTGATTTATTTGTGTCAGAGATTGTTAGATACCACGAGTTTTCGGTTAGTATCATCTCTGATCGAGATCCTAGGTTCGCTTCTAAGTTTTGGGTGGCTTTCCAGGAAGCTATGGGTTTGAGATTACTCTACAGTACGGCGTACCATCCACAGACAGATGGTAGTCAGAGAAAACCATACAGACGCTAGAAGACATGCTAAGATCTTTGGTACTATAGTTTGGCGACGCTTAGCATAAGCATTTAGCTCTATTTGAGTTTGCCTACAATAACAGCTACCATTTCAGCATTGGTATGTCACCCTTCGAGGCACTTTATGGTAAACCCTGTCGCACTTCTTTATGTTGGTCGGAGGTCGGCGATAGAGTATTTGTGGGACCTGAGATTGTTGATGAGACTACACAAAATATTCAGGTATTTAAAGTTAACCTGAAAGCAGCCCAAGATCATCAGAAAAGCCTTGCCGATAAACATGCCACCGATAGGGTTTATAAAGTCAGAGATTGGATGTTTTTGAAACTATCTCCTTAGAAAGACGTAGTATGGTTTGGAAAGAAAGGTAAGTTAAGCCCTTGCTATATAGGACCGTACCAGATCACCGAAAGAGTCAGTGAAGTAGCTTATAGACTTGAGTTTCCTCCGGAGTTGTCAAAGGTACATGATGTTTTTCATGTATCCATGCTTCACCATTATGTCGCTGATCCGTCACACGTGATCCCTCCTTAGCCACTAGAGATTAATTTGAATTTGACTTATGATGAAGAGCCAATGACGATTCTAGACTGGAAAGATAAGGTTCTAAGGAACAAGATAGTGTGTATGGTAAAAGTTTTATGGAAAAACCATTCAGTGGAGCAGGCTAGGTGGGAGACTGAAGAACGGACGCGAGATTTGTACCCACGTCTATTTTATGACTATTGAGGTGTTCTAGTTGTGTATAGAAATTTCGGGGATGAAATTTTCTTAAGGGGTAGATTGTCACAGCCCGTTCCGAATTAATGTATATATTTTATTCCTGAGCGTGTGCAATGATGAAAATGCCCTCGAGGCTTGGTGACGTGGATGTATATATTTGGAATTAAATAATGGGGTGTGATATCCACACACCCCTTTTCACTTCTCCCACACCTTTTTGGATTTCGGCCGTTGGATCGGATGAATTGAAGAAAATCTAACAAACAGAAATTAACAGGGGTGTGTGAGAAGTAAATAGGGGTGTGTGGATAGCACACCCCAAAATAATTTATCTCCCCAGTGTATTTAAATAGTATGCATCGTCGCGAGCACAGCGACGCAAATTAGGGCCGAATCGGGTTTGTAACAGGAGAGTTATGAACGTTAGAGAAAAATTGGGCCAAAATAAGAAAGATAAAAACCTAGATTAATTCCCCAGGTTCTTATAGTTTTAGGACCAATTAAACCTTTGGGCTGAAACTATTTTGGGAGATCCAATTGATTTGCCCAATTCAGATTTGAACCCACCTTTCATTCCTAATTAGGAAACCCATAACTTCCCCCTATTTCTGTTACCCAAATCATGCAACCTAATTAGGCCTTGAGGCAATTTAAAATTGCCCAATCCGGGTTCATACACACACACAAGTGCCTAAACCCCCTCTCTTTCTCTCTCTCTATCCGTTTGCAGGTTCCAACCACATGACCTTCAAACACCATCATACACACAGAGATTGAGTTTAAGGATTTCACCATTGTGCTTCTCTCGACTTCACGAGTCGAGCCGTACCATTTGTTCGAGAAGAAGACTTGTAGAACTCGAGATCCCGGAGCTCCGACGGGGTGCTCTGTCATTTCATCGTGATCATGGACATTTCACTGTGTTCCAAGGCTCAAGGAATTTTTAATCAACTCTATTGAGACCTCAAGACAATTTTGGAAGGTTTTGGACGTTGGGATAGCCCAGTTCTCCAAGTTGCAAGTTTTGCCGAAATTTTAAGAGAAATTCCAATCACTTCCCTTTGAGTTTAGGCCTCCAAATAGGATTTTCCAGAAACCAGCTAATGTAGCGGCGGCCGGTGTCGGAATCCGGTGAAGCATCAAAGGAGAAGGAGTAATATTCTGTTAACTTAATGAAATATTCTTGACGCCGTCAGGTGAGACGTTTTCAGAGGAGGAGCGTAGCCAGGCAAGACTCGGGGGTTACGACCCAGCTACATACCAGTGAGTGGGCTTTTGGTTTTCTATATATATGTATACATGACATACGTTTCCTAGAAATTGCTTTAATTGAAATGTGATTTAAATGGCATGTCAAATGCATTATGTTTTAGTATATGCATTAGTTTAGAAATGCATAATATTCGTTGATGCTTGGGAGGCCTAGGTAAGTTCCAGGTGAGTACATCATGATTATGGTGAGTAAGATTATGTTGAGATGTATTTAGTGCTCATTATCCTGCACCCTGGTGTTACTGCTCTCCCCCGTGGCCAGGGCACAGTCCTTCACATGATGTTCACCTCCCGCAACGTGCGCTCACCTTGGATCCAAGTTTGGTGCACAGCCCTGTCGTACAAACCAAATTAGGTGGTTCCGACTCGCAGGTGACCTGTGATTATTCGCACAGCCTTCACGTGATCGCAGCACTTGAGCATACATATCTACACCTAGCTCTGTCGTATAGACCACATTAGGTTGTTCCGACTCGTGTGCAAGTTAGAGCCGTACAGGTCACATCAGGTGACTCCGACTGGATAAATGAGCTGTAGATTCAGCTGTACAGGTCACGTTAGGTGACTCCGGCTGATATATCATTTTACATTGATTTATTCCCCCTGGCTTACATTTTTACTTCAGAAATACTTGACATGGCATATACTTGGATTTCCTCCACTTTGATCATAATTCTTATATACGTATATATTACTATTTTCTGGGAAATTATACAGGTTTTACGGTGAGGGGTTATTATATTTGAAAAGTGAAATGTGTTTTCAAAACCTTTGTTTTCACCCACTCACATTTTTTGTTTTACGCCCTTCCAGGTTCTAGCTAGAAGTTCGGATTGGTGGCTCGCGAGGACCCTCCGGTGGCTCGCAAGGACTCCCCGGTGGTTCTGACAGCACTGTAAAATAATGTAAAATTTTCCTTTATGTTTTATATAATTAATACTTAGGTTGCTGGATTGCAACTAGGTTCCTACGCTCTGAATGTTATGTCGTTATCTTGCACATTATCACGCTCTCATATTTCACCCTAGTATAACTTAGCTAGTGTTGGTTTTTAATTATTCACATTTTCATATTACTTTCACTTCCGCACCGCGCACATGGCTATTTGACCCTCACGTGACGGCCAACATGCCTCGATTCAGGTCGGAGTGTGTCATTTTTGGTTTGGTATAGGATTATCGAAACATTGAAGAGACAATACCAAATTCTGTACCAAAATTTCAAGATCGGTACAGTATGTCATTCAAAATTAAGAGAATTTTGGTTTAGGATCGAAATTTTTTTTAGTTTGATTCAGGATTTTCAAGAATTTTTTCCGACCCTAGCCCTTCTGTTGAAGATGGCCTAATAGTAACCTTGCGGAAAAGGTTTTTCTGTTGGGGGAGGGTAGTGTTATGACTGAGATACTTTTAAGTAGGATTAAGTAATTAATTAGTATTTGTCCAAAAAAAAAATAAGAGTAATTAATTAGTAATTTAATAATTTGTTGAGTTTGTTATAGTCAGTGGCACTGAGTTGGTAGGATAGTTTGGATAAAGACTGCGATGTGGATTCAAACTTTGTCAGTGGCTAATCTAACATTTAATATGACAAAATTTATCGTTTGCTTAAAAAAAATGGCATGAATAGCTTGGCAACGGTCATTTCATTAACGAATTAATATTACAAAAACAATTCCCAGAGGTATTGCTCTCTATCGTCTTCCTCCTTCCATATAATATTTCATTGTTGAAGGTACTTGCAGGTTTGAGCAAGGAGCTGAGATTGAGCCTAACAACCGGGCAGCCCCGTCATGAGAGTTCCAACTAATTCAAAACAAAATCCAGTACAAGAAAAATGTTAAGCTTTAATCACCCAAAAATTCCTGAAATATTTCCTAGAGTTGTGGAGCAAAATAAGAAACAGAGCAGCAACAGTATTTTGGGTGCGAAAATGGTGAAAAGATGCGAGTCGAATGGGTAGTGCTACCCACACACCCATATTTACTTCTCACACGCCTCTCAATTTATAGCCGTCAGATCAAATGACTTGAAGAAAATCAATGGCAAAAAATTAACAAGGGCATGTGAATAGCATCATACTAGTTGAATATGCAGGGAGGCGGTGTATAAACCTAATCTAATATCTACAAAGGGTAATATGGTCACAAAGACATTTCTCATCTGTTTACGATTCATCATCCTCTCTTGGAAAAATAAATTTCAAGATAACAGACGAAAATTAAGATGAGAAAGACACAACTTTTGTCAGTGAATGGAACCAGCCTTGGCTAGCAGTAAAATGCGAGCATGAACATCATTGATTGCAACCTTACATGTCACCCATCATTTATATCAGCATCCATGTTTGCAGGATTGTTAAGAGCTAGCTGGTAGCATGCATTAGTAGTTAATGACTAGTGACAGCTGGGAAGTTGAGAGAGATTAAGATAAGCTTCTAAAGTAAGGCTGGATAAGCAGGGCCGTTATAAATGAGCTCGGGCAGACGTCAACCCGTTTTACCGAAAGGAATAACCGATTGATAGCCATTCTGATACGGTTGATAGCCATGCCACCCTTAAATTGGAAGCTTATCCTCATCTGTTAACTACTTAGCTAATACCTGCCCTTAGCTTCACTACAAAGCTAATATGGAGTGTGAAGTCGATAATGAAACTACATGTAAGGTTGCTGTAATTGCTCACATCTCTTTGTATTTAGGACGCCAAATAGGACTATCAATAAAACCTTCAATATAAGTATACGAACCTCTAAAGACCAAGTCTACTGATTCTTCTTTAGCTTCGATGTGGAAGAAGATGATCTAAAGATCTTGACTAGAAGTTCTAATTATGAAAACAAATGTTTCCACGAGCATGCCAGTGACCAATCCAACAATGCCTCCAGCAGCGTTCTGACATGAGAAAAATTCGATCGCCATCAACTTATATAATACAAGAAATAAACAATAGGAACCGAACAATAATCACATATTACAATGCCCCAAAAATCAAAAAATAATTTAACAAAATAGAAACTACTCTCTCCAAGATACATACCATGACGGGACTCTGGTTAAACAAAGCTCTGAATGCAGTATATCCTACCAAATATCCGGTAAGCATGGTCACCACCACATGTAAACCTGTGGAAGTTTGACTGTTATAGCACTGGAGCACCCAAACATATTTTCAAAGAGAATAAAAATTCTACAGAAAATTTACACAGCAAACACAACGAAAAAGAAGAAATTAAAAGATTATCAATCATTTGCTAACAAAGGGATAATGAAATATATTTTGTTTTTCTAAACATAACAATAGATGCTTTAAATTACTGGAAAATAAACCACTCAACTCTATTCCGAAATAAGGAGAATGAATTTTAAACAGAGATTCAAATATGAAATATGTGGTCAAACTATTTCAATAAATTCTCAGCACAAATGCTTCCCATGAAGCAAATCTTCTAGGCAAGTACATTGCACACCCCTACTAATACTTACAACTCTTGTACAGATCACACAATACATACTAGGACTCGCCAGAATTTCTTTATTCTTTGAAATTCCATATAAGCATTATACACCTCAAGAGCTAAGTTTTGAGCAGTTGGAAAATGTATTCATTCAAATGGAACGTATTCACTGAAACAGAATCTGGTTTCTTTCTTGCTTAACATTTCAAGCTTTACCCTTAACATAGTTCTTTCACGCTTACGTTGGCATCTACACTAGTTATTAAGACAGAAAACTTGAACAGGTAATGAATGGAAAAGATAAAGATACTTACAAAATGATACGTTTCTTCTATACGCATTCCATATCGAGGGCATGATAAAAACCACAAGTTAAAACACTACTATTTGGTTGACCTGCTCATAGAAATGGAATCGAGCAACATTTACATGCAATGGAAACCAAAGAAGACACCTGAGATATGACATCTCAGAGTTTATCCATTAAACCTTTTAGAATGAATTCAGTTTCCATTTGAATTACCATGTTACAGTCAAACCAATCTGACGTTGTCAAGAATACCAATCCAACCATTCTATCCCCTCTAAATGTCACGATTCTAGACTTTCAGAGAATGAAAAAATGTTTGAAATAAAAAAGAACATCCTTGTATTATACCATATTCCAGTAGACGAACTAGTACCGACCATCTCTCTTCCAATCTGTTCACAGTTCTGTTTGCATTCCCCTCATAAAATCAATTTTCATCAATGGACCAAAGCAATAACTACATATTGAACTCTTCCCAATAAGATGATTGAATTAAAGAAACTTACGCCATTATCGCAAAATTTAAAAAGTCTAAACTCAATGCATTTGCCACAAGTAATACCATTCAGAAACAAACAATAAAATCTTGTGTTGGACATGTATAAACTCTTGATCTTACCAAAGCCGAGTTGATCCTTGTAAGAAGACAAGGGCTCAGTGGTTTCTTTCTTAGGTGTAATATCCTTCACAAGTTCTGCATATGCATTCCTCTCCAAAACTTCAGCCAGCTTCTTAAGTCTAGCCTTCAACTCCTCACTCTAAACACAACAAGAACAATTACATTTCCTTTGGAATCTCTGGAAAATACAGGAAAAAAATAACAAAGTTCAATTACAAACCAAACAAAACATAAAAGGGTTGTTTTGCGTTTCACCTTTTCTCTGGGTTTATGGCTGGTGAGGACAAACTCGCATCCAGAGAAGAGTTGGGCCAAGTGCAGTCGGGCCGAGGCATCGGATGCGACCAAAAGAGCTCGGAGAGACTTGTACGGTACATTGGTTTTGGAGGAGAGATTGGAAGCAATTTGCTGGAGTTCAAGAGAGAGGTGTGGGCTTCTGGAAGCTTGAGGTGAGGAATGCGAGGATGGGTTCGGTGGTCGATACGACCAGTCCAGGTGGGTTCGTCAGATCACTGCTCATTTTCCTGTGATTTTATTAAAAGACCATAGGGCTTCAATTTATGACTAACTTTCCATAACAGATAGTATTAATAGTAATGATCTATTCTTTTTCTTTTTACATAAATTAAGAATCAACAATAATGCACAAGAGAACCATGAAAATGAAAATATGCAATACAGAGCTATCTTTTACAGGCTGTTAAAGTTGTTCACATGTGTTCTTTTATCTCCCTTCAATGATCCACTCCCATATTATTTCTCTAAATTACCAATTTTTCCACTACCCAAAGAGAAAATATGACAAGGTTTGCCTTAGCATCCCAGTAGCGAAATTAAGGTCAATTATAACTACATCATATCAAATAGTAAGAAACTACAAAGGATGGTTACATGCCACATAGAAAACTCAACTCCAATACATTATGCAGACTATCATCAAAGACCCAGGAATTACAAAACACAACTGTCCAAATGAAATTAAAAAACACCCAATAAACAAGAACACGGGAATTACCACGGCAAGGTGTTATGGAACCGAGCTCAATATTCAACCGAAAAAAAAAATTAGAAAATGGTTTCAATCTGAAAACAACATTCAATTAACCAGAATTCGGGAACAAAGGAGAAAAAAGAAAAAGAAAAAGGAACACGCCAAAATTGAAGACTGATAAGAATTAGGTTGTTAATAGTTCAACATTTTAGTGAGTAATGCAAAAGTTAACGGTCACATAAATTATGACAGAAAGTTCGATAAACTAGCACTATGATGTTATAGAACAAGTTAAAAAGACAAACTATATGGTGACAACATTGATGTCCTTTTTAGGACAATAGGGGAAACAAAACTTCCCAATCATAAAGAAAGTCACAAGTAATTCCGTTCACAAGATCTCCCCAAGTCAAACTTCTGTTATATCTCTAAATGATCATTAGAAGCTCTAAGCAAAGCCCAAGTATGACACTGATCTCCAGAGATTCAGAACAAATTCTCTCCCCAAACACATTTTTCGCCTAATTTCCAGGCTCAAATCATTCAGCCATGCAAATAAAGGAACATAATCTGATGGATCACAAAAACAGGAGAAAGAATCAAGCCATGAATGCACCCTGGTACAGTAATTTTCATGCCAAAATGTTAGATTTTGGTTATACATATGAATCTGAATTAGGCCTGGCAAACGTGTCGTTTTTATCGTGTTCGTGTCGTTTTCGTGTAACACCTGTTATCTTAACGGGTCGTGTCGTGTCACACCCGTTATCTTAACGGGTCCTTAACAGGTCGTGTCACTTTACCCAACGAGTAAAGTGACCCGACCTGTTATGACCTGTTAAGAAAAATATATATTTTTTAAGAAAAATATATATTTTTTAAAAACAATTGCACATACCACATATATTATTATATATTACTTCAAAACATTAAAACATTTGTCGTTTAAGTACTATATCTACACTCGAAAATAAGAACCTAATAAAAAAATAATACATACACTACTAATTTATTACAAATATTAAACGTGCAAGCATATGCAAAATGAAAGAGTTTTTGTTTTCAAGGTTCTAAGTCTTTCTCAAAAGTTTAAACCTCAATTTACAAAATCTTCAATTTACATCGATCATCATAAAATTGTATTGGAACTTTGACTTGATCTATTGCCTTCAAGATTTATGTTTATTTATACTTTCATTAAGTATAACATAAGATTTTGTGGTATCCACTCGTATAAATATTTTAAATTGAAGATCGAATTCATTCATTGTATTCATATAGGATCAAGGAGTGTATCTGTAAAAAATAATCAAAATCAGAGTTAAAATAACCGTTAAATCGTGATTTTTAGTTTATAACCGTCGAAAAACCTTGGCCCGTTACTTGATCTCTGAATGTTTGTTTTTTGTGATTTTTTGCTGATGTGATCTCGAAGCATATACATACAAGTTTGACGGTTGCGATCGTTGAAATTATTTTTGGATAATTTGTATCCCATTAAAACAATAGGTTCACTAACACTTAGAGTTTATTTATATTTTCATTAAGTATAACATAAGATTTTGTTGTATCCACGTGTATAAATATTTTAAATTGAAGATCGAATTCATTCATTGTATTCATATAGGATCAAGGAGTGTATCTGTAAAAAAATCATCAAAATCAGAGTTAAAATAACCGTTAAATCGTGATTTTTAGTTTATAACCGTCGAAAAACTTTGGCCCGTTACTTGATCTCTGAATGTTTATTTTTTGTGATTTTTTGCTCATGTGATCTGGAAGCATATACATACAAGTTTGACGGTTGCGATCGTTGAAATTAGTTTTGGATAATTCGTATCCCATTAAAACGATAGATTCACTAACATTTAGAGTTTATTTACACTTTCATTAAGTGTAACATAAGATTTTGTGGTATCCACTTGTATAAATATTTTAAATTGAAGATCGAATTCATTCATTGTATTCATATAGGATCAAGGAGTGTATCTGTAAAAAATCATCAAAATCAGAGTTAAAATAACCGTTAAATCGTGATTTTTAGTTTATAACCGTCGAAAAACCTTGGCCCGTTACTGGATCTCTAAATGTTTGTTTTTTGTGATTTTTTGCTGATGTGATCTCGAAGCATATACATACAAGTTTGACGGTTGCGATCGTTGAAATTAGTTTTGGATAATTCGTATCCCATTAAAACGATAGATTCACTAACACTTAGTGTTTATTTATACTTTCATTAAGTATAACATAAGATTTTGTGGTATCCACTTGTATAAATATTTTAAATTGAAGATCGAATTCATTCATTGTATTCATATAGGATCAAGGAGTGTATCTGTAAAAAATCATCAAAATCAGAGTTAAAATAACAGTTAAATCATGATTTTTAGTTTATAACCGTCGAAAAGCCTTGGCCCGTTACTTGATCTCTGAATGTTTGTTTTTGTGATTTTTTGCTGATGTGATCTCGAAGCATATACATACAAGTTTGACGGTTGCGATCGTTGAAATTAGTTTTGGATAATTCGTATCCCATTAAAACGATAGATTCACTAACACTTAGAGTTTATGTATACTTTCATTAAGTATAACATAAGATTTTGTGGTATCCACTTGTATAAATATTTTAAATTGAAGATCGAATTCATTCATTGTATTCATATAGGATCAAGGAGTGTATCTGTAAAAAATCATCAAAATCAGAGTTAAAATAACCGTTAAATCATGATTTTTAGTTTATAACCGTCGAAAAACTTTGGCCCGTTACTTGATCTCTGAATGTTTGTTTTTTGTGATTTTTTGCTGATGTGATCTCGAAGCATATACATACAAGTTTGACGGTTGCGATCGTTGAAATTAGTTTTGGATAATTCGTATCCCATTAAAACGATAGATTCACTAACACTTAGAGTATATTTATACTTTCATTAAGTGTAACATAAGATTTTGTGGTATCCACTTGTATAAATATTTTAAATTGAAGATCGAATTCATTCATTGTATTCATATAGGATCAAGGAGTGTATCTGTAAAAAATCATCAAAATTAGAGTTAAAATAACCGTTAAATCGTGATTTTTAGTTTATAACCGTCGAAAAGTCTTGGCCCGTTACTTGATCTCTGAATGTTTGTTTTTTGTGATTTTTTGCTGATGTGATCTCAAAGCATATACATACAAGTTTGACGGTTGCGATCGTTGAAATTAGTTTTGGATAATTCGTATCCCATTAAAACGATAGATTCACTAACACTTAGAGTTTATTTATACTTTCATTAAGTATAACATAAGATTTTGTGGTATCCACTTGTATAAATATTTTAAATTGAAGATCGAATTCATTCATTGTATTCATATAGGATCAAGGAGTGTATCTGTAAAATATCATCAAAATCAGAGTTAAAATAACCGTTAAATCATGATTTTTAGTTTATAACTGTTGAAAAACTTTGGCCCGTTACTTGATCTCTGAATGTTTGTTTTTTGTGATTTTTTGCTGATATGATCTCGAAGCATATACATACAAGTTTGACGGTTGCGATCGTTGAAATTAGTTTTGGATAATTCGTATCCCATTAAAACGATAGATTCAATAACAATTAGAGTTTATTTATACTTTCATTAATTATAACATAAGATTTTGTGGTATTCACTTGTATAAATATTTTAAATTGAAGATCGAATTCATTCATTGTATTCATATAGGATCAATGAGTGTATCTGTAAAAAATCATCAAAATCAGAGTTAAAATAACCGTTAAATTGTGATTTTTAGTTTATAACCGTCGAAAAACTTTGGCCCGTTACTTGATCTCTGAATGTTTGTTTTTTGTGATTTTTTGTTGATGTGATCTCGAAGCATATACATATAAGTTTGACGGTTGCGATCGTTGAAATTAGTTTTGGAGAATTCGTATCCCATCAAGTTTCAATGAATCAATTGTGTGTATTATGTGTTAGTGATGTGTGTGTGTGTGTATATATATATATTTATTAAGTAGATTTAAATCTATTTATTTTGTACGTATAATTAAATTAACACGTGTTAATCATTATAAAAATAATGGGATATGATATATGTGTGATAAAAAGTTAATAACTTTAAAAAAAAAAAAAATTCTCACCACTTTTTTTAATTTTCATTTTTCCCTCTTTTTTTTGTTTTCTTTTTAACTTTTCTTATAATTTTCACTTTTCCCTCCGGTAGCCTACCCATCTTTTCATAATTCCCTCTCCTTTTTATTTCATTTCCAACTTGTTTTATCATTTTCATTTTCCCTCCCTTTTTCTTCAAAAAGGGCGGCACTTTTAAGTTTAAATGGAATCAAAATGAATGGATTGTCTGTCCAATGGTTGGACTTGGATTGGAATATTGGATGCATCATGCATTGCTCATCGATTCATGCATATTATTAATTAATAATTATTATAGTTTTATAAAATTTAATATATATATATATATATATATAATTATTATAGATGATTAATATTTTGGGGTATAATTATTATAGTATATATAATTATTATAGTTAAATTTTTTTGATTTATTTATTATAGTTAATTAACTTAATTTAATATATATATATATTTATTTATTATAGTTTTTAGGGGTGTAAAATTGTTAAATTAATATATATAATTATACTAGTATTTTTTTTAGGATTATAAAATTATGAAATTAATATTCTACTTATCGTGTATCGTGTTACCCACGTGTATACCCGAATTTACCCGTTATCTTAACAGGTGCTATCGGGTTACCCGATAACGATCCAATTCGTTATCGTGTCGACCCGAACACCTGTTAATTTCGTGTCGTGTCGTGTCGTGTTATCGGGTCGTGTCAGAAATTGCCAGCCCTAATCTGAATGATGAAGGTGCAGAAGAATTTTGGACTGATATGACAGCAAGAGCAAAACAGAGAGGTCTGCAAATCTCAAAGAATGTTACTCTGAACATTGAATCATCACATTCATCACACTGAGTTTGTGAGCTCAGAAAGGACAAAATAAACCGTTAGAGGGAGAGAGTTTTGCAATTCAACTCAATCTCAACCAGTCATCTTGCAACTTAAGAGTTTTAGACACATGACAGTTACTAAGACCTATAAGACTTAGTAAGCAAAATACAATTCAAATGATTAGCCTGCCAATATAAGCACAGACTAATTTCACATCTAAATCAGTACATCAATTTATAATCCAACACTCCCCTTTAAATTGTGGACTCATTTTACTCCAAGAAGCTCTCTGAGATGATTGAACTGACCCTTTGCTAAAGCTTTTGTGAATATATCTGCAACCTGCTCCTTGGTTTGTAAATAGACCAAATCAATCACTCCTTTCTGCAAAGCTTCCTTAAGAAACGATACCTCATATTCATGTGCTTGGTTTTCTGATGGAATATGGGATTCTTAAGAGATGGAAATTGCTGAAGTGTTGTCACAATTGAGTTGCCTCAGTTTGAACTTCACCAAAATCCTCTAAAACAAACCTTAGCTAAGTAGCTTAAGTTGTAACTTCTGCAGCATTTATGTTCTCTGCTTCTGCAGTTGACAGTGCTATGCAATGTTGCTTGACAGAGGCCCATGAAAACATTCCACTTCCAAAGGTGAAAGCATAACCAAATGTGCTCCTCATAACATCTTCAGAGCCACTCCAATCACAGTCACAGAATCCAGCTAGTATGGCTCCTTTTCCTTTCTTCTACTCCAAGCCAAAATCCAAAGTCCCTTGAATATATCTTAGAACTCTCTTTGCAGTTCCAAAATGTTCATTTGAGGGACAATGTATGAATCTAGCTAGCAAACAGGAGGTATAACAGGCTACGAACAACCTTTCTATATTGAGCTTCATCAGCAGCACCACTATCATCTTCTTTCCTTAATTTGTCACTAGGAACTAATGGTGTGCTCATAGATTTACAATGTTGAAGACCAAACCCTTTGAACAGTAAGGAAGCATATTTTCTTTGATGAATGAAAATGCTTGCCTCAGTTTGTATTACTCCCGTGCCAAGAAAATGGTGTAGAAGACCAAGATTAGTCATCTCCTTTATTAAGTCCTGACTGCTTCCAGGATAAATGATATCATCAACATAGATAGACACTGAGAATTTCTGGACCATCTGTACTTTTGGTATACAAGGTTGCTTCACTAGTGCTCTTCTTGAACCCACACTGACCAAAATAGGAATCAATCTCTCTATACCAGGCTCTTGGTGCCTGTTTCAAACCTTATAGAGCCTTGTACAATTTGTAAATCTTGTTTTCTTCTCCTTCACAAGGAACCCTTCTAGCTGATCAACATAAAACTTTTCCTGCAGTACACACCACTCAAGAAAGTTGACTTAACATCCAGCTAAAACAACTTCCAATTCTTCTGTGCAGATAGAGCAACGAGGGTCCTGATTGTGTCCAATCTAGCTACTGGAGCAAAAGTTTCATAAGTCAATTCCTGGTTCTTATGCATATCCCTTTGCCACCAGCCTTGCCTTGTTCTTTTGCACTGAACCATACAGGTAGAATTTGGTTTTCTACACCCATTTAACTTGAATAATAGGTTTATCCATTCATCTGTTCACCTGTTCCCAAGTATTGTTCTTCACAATCATGCCCATTTCTTCCTCCATTGCTTTTCTCAATGAATCATATTGTGCAACATCTTCAAAATTTTCATGCTCAACAATGTGGAGACTGCAATGTTCATAAATCTCATTTAAGTTTCTCCATCTCAAGGGGGTTGAATCATAACTCTGTGGATCTAGCAGACCAGTCTGTGAACTAGTAACTGAACTTTGTGAACTAGAAGATTCACTGAGTGTTGATGATGACAAAGGAGTTGTGGCAAAAGGTTGACTTTGATGCACTGGCATAGCAGTTCCTTCAGTCTCACTCAATTCCATAAAATCAGTAGAAATGAGCAGACTTTAAGTTTTTCCCAGTCCCATTTTCCATTCTCATAAAAAATCACATCTCCAGAGATATTCACTTTCTGTGTTGCAGGATTAAAACAGTGTAGCCTTTTTCACGAGCACCATAGCCAATAAAGATGTCTTTAGCACTTGTCTCCTCCAATTTGTGTCTCAAATTGTTTAATATGAATGTATAACACACTGAACAAAACACTTTGAGACGTTTAATCCCTGGTTTTCTCCCACTGAACATCTCAAATGGTGTCACATTCTCTAGAGCTTTTGTAGGCCATCAATTCAGCATATACACAACAGTGTTAACTGCTTCACCCCAGAGGTTGTATGAAAGATCCTTCTCTTGCAACATTTAGCCATCTCAATCATTGTTCTGTTCTTTCTATACAACTCCATTTTGTTGTGGAGTGTAAGCAACAGTGAGTTGCCTTTCCAAGCCTCGAGACTCACACAATCCAAGGAATTCATTTGAAGTGAACTCCCTACCTCTATCTATCCTCAGCCTTTTCAGAAAGTAACCACTTTGTAATTCCACCATGGCCTTGAATTTCTTGAAGATAAAACACATTTGACTTGTTCCTCAAGTAGATCCAACACATTCTTGAACAGTAATCAATGATTGTGAGGAAATACTTATTCCCACTCATTGTTGGAACTTGCATAAGGCCACACACATCTGAGTGTACTAACTCCAGTGGCTCCTTTGCTCTCCAGGATGACTCCTTCAGTAATGAGTCCTTGATGTTCCTATAGCACAACCATGGCATAATCATCTGTCTCCTGAATTTCGGGTAAGCCTAGCACCATTTCTAGTTCTTACAATTGCTTCAAACTCCAGTAATTCATGTGCCCGAATCTTCTATGCCAAATTGTAGCACTCTGACGAACATTGGTTCTCAATGGAAGTTGATGACCAGTCTTGAAGTATTCCCCTTTGTTTTACACTCACAACCAAGTTTGTCAATGACTAGTCATCAAACACATCCACCTGTAGTCTCCAAATAACAGAAAATAGCCATGTTCTGTCATCTGTCCAACACTAAACAAATTCTCTGCAAGACCAAGTACCAACATCACTTCTTTTATGTACATCTTGCCTTTCATTGTGTCAATGACCAGTGTTCCTTTTCCTTTCGCATCAACCAAGACTCCTGTACCAACTTGTACTTATTCCTGTTTATGTCAATATTCACAAGCAGGTCTTCCCTTGAGATCATATGATTGCTGCTTCCACTTCTATGTACCACACACATCACTGTTTTTCTTCACATTATTTGAGTGACTGGCATAGAACAAATCTCCAGTAAAATTGACCTGCTGCACAACTTTGTTGAGGTTGCAGTTCTTAGCTAAATGAACAAATTTACTGCACTTGTGACATTTGGGTTTACCCTTGAACCAACACTCCACAGTGCAGTTTATCACAATGTTTACATGCCACCTCTTCTGCAGTGCCAATTCATTCATTCTTCACAAAAACAATGGGTTTGTTATTCCACCGCTGCCCTTTGGCTTCGAAATTGTCTGATATTTAGCATTGTTAGCAATGTTAGATTGACCACTAAAACTATTGTTCTTAGATGAAATGTTCAAACTAGCAAATGTCCTTTCTGTAATTTCACTGACCTCACTTGTTTGTCTCAGACGAACTCTTGCTTCAGGATATCCCAGGCTGCCTTTGCAGTCTCCTAAGTTGCAATCCGTGGAAAAATCTGATCAGAAACAGCTCCTTGGATAATACCAAGTGCTCTTGCATCCTTGACAAGATTCTCTTGCAGTAGCTTGCTCTCCATTGCCGAGAGCTCCTTCTCCTTCTTCACCAGAGTATTGAAGCCCTTCTCGACTAGATTCCACGTGACGGAAGATGGTCTTCATTTTGATTTGCCAAAAATCAAAATTGTTGCCATTGAAAATCGATGCTCTTAGCTCTCCTCCACCAGACCTAGCCATGCTAGACTCAGATCTTTACACAATTAAAGTTTCACTGCAATGAGATATTGTTGTGACTCGATTCACAAAACTTCACAAAATCGATGCCCAGGCTCCGATACCATGTTAGATTTTTGGTTTTATATGTGAATCTGAATGATGAAGGTGCAGAATAAAACATAAGTTGCTAACACTTAAGTTATTTGTTAACCTCCTAAAAGTTGCATGCAAAATCACTTGAGAAAAATCTCAAATTGTACAAAAGGCAAGTAATGACAATGACTATGTAGCCACTTATGAACGGCCACTTTGCAATAGATGAGAAAGGAGGCAAGGTGAAGGGAATGGGTTGCTGGAGGGAGATCCTAGAGACTGAAGGGGGCACATTGAGAGGGGTAAGTGAGTAAGTGACAATGTTTATGACTTGAATAAGATATCACAGCAGACATGAACTTGGATTTACTTTCTGTAAGCAACGTTGAAGAAGTTTGTAAAACAAAAATTACTTACGAACTTGCTTTACAGGGCTTGTTTTGTAACAGCTTCATAACTCTTGCAGCCCTCAAAGAAACTACGCCATATAACGACATTTGGTGGGAAGGGCATGTCGAAAATCACCTTCTCTGCTTCCCTAACATGTCCACTTTTAGCCAGTAAGTCCACCACACAATGGTAATGATCCATTTCTGGTTCAACCCCATAATCCATTTTCATTTGCCAAAATAACTTGATCCCATCTGTCACCAACCTGCCATGCCTACAAGCCGTAAGCATAGCGCTAAAAGTCACTACATCCGGCTTCAAGCCGAAAAGAATCATTTCTCTAAATCGTTTTATTGCCTCAAGAGCATGACCGTTAAGTCCAAGCGCAGAAATCAGAGCTGTCCACGTGAATAGATTTTTGTCTTCCATTTCTTCAAAGATCTTCACTGAGCTGCTGATGCTACCACATTTCCCATACATGTCAATTAACATGTTGCATACAAATGTGTCACAACAATTGAAATTAGTCTTAATGATATAACAGTGAAGAGAACTGCCCAAAGAAAAGTTGCACAGTTTAGCACAGACGCTTAGAAGGCTAACAAACGTATAATTGTCTGGTAGGACTTGATACCACTGCATCGATTTGTAAATCTCAAATGCTTCTTTGTAATAGTCACTGCGGGCACAAGCTCCAATCACACAGTTCCAGGATACAAGGTCAAGTTTTTCAAGAACCGTAGCTAATTTTGGAGTACCATCATATTGCTTGGTTCCATTACAAATTCCAGCAATGACATAACAAGGAACAGCAGCAAGCAGACCATCAGCAGAAGCTGTGAGAAAGACCAGCAGATGAGATATGAGACCATTCTTGGCATATGAGGTTATAAGAGAGTCCAAGACATACTTGTTTTCCTGAAAGCCCATTCTTATAATTAAGCAATGAAGTTGTTGTGCTTCTAATGCCAATGAAGACTTAAGTACAGCTGAAAACGTGAACTCAGTTGGTCGGTAACCCAAATGAAGCATTTCTTGCATTAAGAATATAGAAGCAGGCGAATAGATATTAGAGTATCCCCAAATCAAAGCATTCCAGGAAACCACATTTTTCGCATATATCTCATTAAAACAGCGATGGGCATTTTCCAAATTATCACACTTGGTATAAAAGTCAATCAGTGCACTCCCTACAAAAACATTAGATTCAAAAGCATTTTGGATTGTCTTAGCATGAAAGGACTCACCATAGCACGGCATCTCCAAATGGTTACAACAGTTTATAAGACTAACAAATGTGATCTCACTAGGCAATACTCCATCCATCGACATTTTAGAGAAGAGTTCGAGTGCTTTCCAAGATCTCTCAGTTTTTGCTACTGCACCAATGATAGTATTCCATGATACAACATCCTGAACAGTAACCTCATCCAAAACTTTCTCAGCCGAGCATATGTCAGTGCATTTCACATACATACTCATAATAGAATTCACCACAAGAACTTCACACTTAAACCCATTCTTTATGGATAAAGAATGCAGTTGTTCCCCAAATCTCAAGTCTTGTTGGCCTGAAAATGCTGAAAGAATACCCACAAAAGAACTTTCAGACAAAGTATAATTCTTTCTCACAAGTTCTCGAAATAACACCACACAATAATCAGCAAACCCATGATTCCCAAGCATGGATATCATTGAATTCCATGTGACCAAGCTCTTACAAGGCATATCCTCAAATGCCCAAACAGCTTCCTTTACCAACCCATGCCTTCCGTAAAAACTTAACAAAGAAGTCCCTGCAAAAGCATCAACATCAAACAAACCATTCTTTATTACCAAAGAATGCAACTGAACCCCATGATAAACATCCAATGACCCACATGTCAACAACCCACCAAATACATACTGAGTTAGCTCAAACCCATAACACCTCATCTCAGAAAACATTCGCCAAGCTTCCCCTACGTACCTGCATCTACTGTAAGCACTAATTGTGATATTATATGATACAGCATTTCTATCAGGCATTTTGTCAAACCATTGACGTGCAACTGACAATTCACCAAGTGAAAAGTACTGGGACAAGATGTTGTTGTAAACAAAAATGGGTTGGGTTGGAGATGGACCCATTGTGATGGTGAGAGCATGGAGTGGTTTGGTTGCTCTAAGGGACTGAACCCTTGAGCATGCTTGCAGTAGTTGCAGAAGGTGTTTGTGTTGTTGCAGGAAGTCTCCATGGGTGCTTATGCAGTTGGAAATGATCAGCAACGGAGTCATGATTCCAAAATGGAGTGGGTTGATTGAACCTTCAGACACAAAATTTCTTTCCAATTAAAAAAACATTGTGCAAAAATTTCAGTAGTCTCATTAGTTTCTTTCACACTTCCCAAATTTCTAAATCCTGTCACAGAGACATAAATGAACTGAGAAAAAACAAAGTACAGTTACTTAGAACTTAGAAGACACAATCTGAACCACAAAACTGACTATAATCAATAAATTTCGATTTTGGTAGCCCAAATGTAGAGAAATATTGAAAGATGGGATAGGATCAGGGGGCAAAGATTTTAAACTTCTTCTCAACCCTTAGATCTAGTTTAATCTAGCAGTCCCTAAGTAAAACTTAAATTGTTCTCGTTGACATGGCAATGACATGTAAATAAATAAATAAACTAATTTAAGTAATTTTATTTTTACCAAAAGAAAACAAAACGAATCGCGTAAAGAGAAAAAAACTCAACAATGCTTCTTCTTCTTCTTCTTTCAAACTCCGTATTTCTGAAACCCTCTATGCCATGGATTATATTTGATTAATATATATATATATATATATATATCTTTAATATATAAAGCAAGCAGTGTGATGAACAATGGCTTTAGTGTCATTGGCTTCGACAAAAAATTTTGGACCAAAATTTTGTCCTTTGATCCTATCCCTTGAAAGATATATCAATATAGGTGGAAATATCGGTAAACCAACAAAATAATAGAAACTAGCAATAAAAGCATACAAACTATGTTTGAAATACAGATAGCAACTTTCTGGTTCCTAAAACTGACGGCATATACTGGAATGTATTTCCAAGAACCTAGTTTGACTCCGCATATAATTTCTCGTAAAGTATGGTTAGATGAACAAATTCGTTATTCCTTTCTTCTTGATTTTCCTTTCCAAATTTCACTTTTTCTGCCTACAAGTTATGAAGGTTATATTCATCCTTGAAATTTCGGTAGAGTCTATTTTGTTTGCGTGACTTTCCAAAATAGTTGATAACCTCTTAAACACTTCTAGTATTAACTTCTACATCTTCAACCGCATTCTCAAGAACAACATAGTTCCAATATTTCACATCGGACAAAACTGCAAGCTCAGTGTGATAGTTTCCTCTAATTCACTGACGAATTATACATTCAAATTGCCCAATCTACCAACAGAATTCAGAAATGATAGATATCAACTGGAATACAAAACCAAATGCCCAAGCAAATTAAATCAAGAATTACCATTCACAATTTCCTATCCACAGAAAAAGCAACTCCATAAATAGATGCCTAAATCAGTTTTAATCAATTCAATGAACCCTAAATTAGTAACATATTCATTCTAATAACCCTAATTCCTAAGAAGAAGAAGAAACGAAGGGGAAGAAGAAAAATAAAAAAGAAAAAGGAAAATGTCAAATTACTGGCAAAGGAAAAAAGGAATCGACTTACAGTTGGGGAATGGAGGAGGAAGACCCTAAATTAGTAGCATTTTCCGCCGTACGGTTTCGAATTTTTTTTATGGTTATTTCTATTTCGATTTTAATCTCACCCTACTACTACAAGTAAAAGGATCCTCTGCAGATTCTTTTCTCGTAATCCAACAAATCAGGAAATCCGAACTATTGAAATTTGATTCAACAGCTATAAATAAGGGTCAACTTTAAAAGTTATAATAATTTTAGTTGTTGGATCAAATTTCAATGATCTGAATCCCCTAATTTGGTGGATTAGGAGGAAAAATATCATTTTCGTACTAAAACTCAAAATTCGCTTTAAGGTAACTCTAGACACCAAATTTTTAAATCAAATTTGTAAATAAAATAATATGATTATAGATAATTAGATTATTAATTATGGTTAATCTTTTGTGATTTTCAATATTTGATATATGAAGTTTTTTTTTCAACTTAAAGTCATATATCTGTTAAGTTGACGGTTAAGTCGGCCGTTAACTGGTGACGTGACCCACACTTGAACAATGACTAAGCGTATTATCAAGATAGGCCCACGTGGATATTAAAAAAATTAAAATTTTAAAAAAATAAAATATAAAAAACTAAACCTAAATCTGAACCATTCCCTATTGCCTAAACCCCTTCTTCTTCCTTCGTCCTCACCGACTCGATCTCCCTCCTCCATCCCTCTCCCCCCTCGCACTAATTCCCTAACCACCACCTCTCAACTCGACCTATCCCCCTAGTCCTTCTATACCCAACCCGATTCGACTCGAGTTCTCTACAACGTGTTCAAAATCGAGGAGACCCTGACCTCGCTAAGGTAGATCACATAAACCAAAGAGGATGTCGGGGCCCGACTCTGCAAATGGTGATGTGCTGGATCTAAGGCACCGTATGCTCACCTTGGATCCAAGGCAAGTGCCTAGCCTGTCGTACAGACCACTATAGGTGGTTCCGACTCGTAAGTGACCCGCGATTCGTCGCACAGCCTTCACGTGATCGTAGCACTGAGCGTAATATTATACACCTAGCCTGTCGTATAGACCACTATAGGTGGTTCCGACTCGTGTGCAGGATAATGATTGATATGTTGGAAATATGCCCTGAAAGTCAATCTTTGGAAGAAACCTTTCAGGACATTGCATTGATGTATACATATGACTCTTATACATCGGAAGGCAAATATACTAACTAGGACTATCTCAATAAACGAAATATGTCCTAAATAGTGGATCCATGGACAATGGATCGATTGAAGAAGTAATCTAATGATGTTAGACTACAGAGACCTTCTTCACATAACCATCATGTCCAAAAAGGTTCCTGGTCATAGGATTGTCGGAGGGATACTGACAATGCATAGATCAGTACATACTATGTCCCCTTCAAATGGAAGGATGGAAAGTCTCATCCCATTCGTGTTGAGACACTAAGACAAGTATGTAGGTGCTCATTGAGGGAATGAGTTCACTGAACACAATCGAACGAGAGTACTTGCATGGAGGTCTACTCACATGTCAAGCAAGTAACTCTAATAGTTGGAATAATGTAACTAATCCTTTGACCTGAGACATCATTGATGTCTAATGGTTAGGTCCTTGATCTTTGACCATGTCAAATGGCATTCCATTTGGAGAGTCCACGGCATTCTTGGGATCAAGCTATCTAAACATGTAGGCATGTGAATGGTCAACAAGGGATCTCTAATCCTCGTTAGAGGAGGATACTCTAAGATATGATTCGGAAATCTTCGGCCGAAGTATTGAGCGTGGTTAAGGAAAGCGTTCCTATACGACTCATGTGAATCATATAAGAACGTATAATCATATTAGGGGTTTGACATATTATATCCATACCCTAGTGATGTGATTAAGAGTATTGTATTGGAGAAGGATCGAATTGCATTGTAATTCCAACTGAATAGGTTCTCTGAATAACTTCTACATTAGCTTGGGTAGCCATGACATATGTTTAGATGTCACTCATGGCTTGTGAGTTCTTCTAGATGATTAAATGTAATCGTCAAAGAAGAACGTGAATTAAAAGCAAGTTTTAATTCAATAAGTGATTGGATTAAGTCAATTGAATCGATGCCAATCATCTCACTGCCTTGCTAATTAGAACCTAAAAGATTGTTCACCAATACACTCTTGTAGTGAGTAATCAATGGATGATGGAAATAATTAATTGGATTAAATAGGTGTGGTGATTAATTTAGAAAGTCTAAAGAAATCATAAAAGCGATAAAAGATCGTTTTGGGCTTAAAGAAACGTTCGGGTTTAATTGGGCCTATTGGGCCTAAACCAATTGGGCTTTTATTTAAGCATTGGATGACTTGAAATAATAAAAGCCCAAAGCCCAAAAACCCACACTAAAGGCCGGCTACTTTGAGGAGGTGGGAAGTCAAAATGTTGACTTGTTTCCTTTTTGTCTATAAATACAACATTATAGACAAATATCTCACTAGGGTTATTCTTGTGTTCAAAAGACTTAGAGAAAAAGAAAAACATCTCTCTAGGACACAAAAGTGGCTGGCCACCGTTGGGGAATTTTAGCTAAACATTTAATCTCCCCTTAGGTCATTCCTTCATCCTTTTCTCACTACACTAGTGGGTGAGGATCTTTAGAGGTTTTCTCCTTGAAAACTCTAAGAGAACCTTGGAGCACTCATACATACAAAGTGGAGGAGGCAAGGAGGAAAGCTAGGCTCAAAGACTTTGAGGAGCAAAGGTCTTGGAGGTGGTCCATCCTTGGTCTTAAGAGTAGATCAAGAGGTACAAATCTACACCTTAACTTTGTTCTTCAATAATATAATTTGTGATGCATCTTACATAAACCTATGCATCTTGAAGGGGATTTAAAATGACTAGAGTAATAAATTTAATTGTTAACATGCTTCCGCTATTTTGTATATATATAATGATTTGTATATGCATGCTAGTCACATGAAATCCCTAATGAAACTCATAATTTCCTTCATGATAGTGATTGATTGTGATTGATGAGCTATAGATTCAGCCGTACAGGTCACTAGAGGTGACTCTGGCTGACATGACACTAGGGACACCCCTTGATTTATATTACTTGCCTGATGATGATTTTTCTGAGTTGGTATATCGACATGGCCTATTCCTGAGATTGATAATGAGTTTTGATTTCTAGACGATGTTTTCGTATATAAGTATATATACATATTATTTTCTGGGAAACTATACAGGATTTACAGTGAGGGGTTATATACGGATTTCTGAAATGGTTTTGGAAAATATTTGTTTTTGCCCACTCACGTTTTCTATTTTGCGCCCCTCCAGGTTCTAGGTAGCGACGACGTGGACGGCTATCGAGGCACTGAGGCAGTTCTGACAGACCACCACCTATGTAGGGTTCTTCTGTGATTATAGCGTTTTGTTTAATTCAGGCTGCACTTAGGATTGGCTCTGTGATACTTAACTACTTCACTTTCGTCCTACATTACTCTTTATCGCATGTACATTATCGACTTTGATTCTCATTGCTGCACTTCATGCATAATTACTCTTCTGCTGACGTTTTGGCTACGTCACTCACATGTGACGGCCAGCACGCTTCGACCTCTGGGTTGGGGTGTGTCAATTAATAATAACTCTATTAAAGTGGAAAAACAACAACTTAATTTACCAGTTTACAAGGTTTTTTATTTATGAATCCTAGCATAACATTTTTCAAAAGAGGTATTACAATAACTGACCAAAGTAATACTGTAGAAGCATACAAAAGCATAAGTCTAGAAGAGTCTGGTGGCCAAGATAGTCATTATTTAGAAAACTCAAAAAGAAAATGATGAGCATAATAATATAGAAGAATTTGATGAAGAAATATTTGAACATGAATATCCAATTTTAAAAGAAGAACCCATATAGAAATATTACAGTTAGATAGACCTAAGAGTTTAGAAGAATTATTACAATTAGCAGAACAAACTAGAATTATAGGAGAAGACACACAATTACATTGGAGTAAAAATAAAATATTAGCAAAATTAGATATAATTAATCCAGATTTAACCATTAAGACAACTGATATGCCTTGTAGTTTATTAAATAAACAAGAATTTGAGCAACAAATAAAAGAGTTGTTAAATTTAAAAGTAATCTAAGTCTAGACATAGATCAGTAGCATTTGTTGTAAGAAAACATTCAGAGCTAAAGAGAGGAAATGCTAGAATAGTTTATAATTATAAGAGATTAAATGATAATACATATGGAGATAGTAATAAGTTACCAAATAAGGATGAGCTTATAAATAAAATTCAAGAAAGTAAATATTTTAGTAAATTTGATTGTAAATCAGGATTTTGGCAAATACGATTAGTAGAAGAATTAATTGAGGGGATAACTTTTACTCGTTCAGAAGGACATTTTGAGTGGCTTATTGACACACCCTGACCTAGAATGTCCACTAGGACTCCGAAATCGAGCTGTGTTGGCCAACACCTAGAAGGTGACGAACCCATAAAGTGTAGTGATGTGGAAGTGTGAATAAATTTAAAACTAAAAGTGCCTAAATACTAGAGTGCGCTGATGAGCGGAATCGAACCCATCTCACACGTGACGTTAGAGCATAAATAAGGTGCAGTAGAGTGGGTAAGAGTCATACCCTCAGAAGTAGCCACCAATCCTGAGGTTTGCCAAGAATCCTCGCCGAGACGAACTTTCAGTAACTAAAACCAGGAGGGGCACAAAACTGAACATGTGAGTAGACAAAACGAAGCTTTGAAAACATCTTTCTTTTTAGAAATACAATAACCCCTCACCGAAATCTATATAATTCCCCAGAAAATAACAATACACACATTCACACACACACACACACACATGTATATATATGTGTGTGTGTGTGTGTGTATATATATATATATAAATTGTGCTGAAGAATGGTAAAACCAAGGTATATCATGTCAAAGTATCTCAGCCACAACAATATAAGCAAGAAGAAATAAATCAATATAAAATGAACATAAGTCAGAGTCACCTATAGTGACCTGTACGACTTATCCATATCTCATCAACCAATATCTCATCAATCAGTGCTAGCACATAAGTCAGAGTCACCTATAGTGACCTGTATGACCTATCCATATCTCATCAATCAGTGCTAGCACATAAGTCGGAGTCACCTATAGTGACCTATACAACTTATCCATATCTCATCAATCAATGCTAGCACATATCTCATCAATCAATTATCAATCAAGGCTAGCACATATCTCATCAATCAAGGCTAGCACATATCTCATCAATCAGGGCTAGCACATATCTCAACATAACTCATCAATCAAGTCATGTACATGAGTCGGAACCACCTAAAGTGGTCTGTACGACATGCTGGGTGTAAATGAGTACACTCAAGTGCTACGATCACTTGAAGGCTGTGCGAAGTGTCGCAAGTCACCTGCGAGTTGGAACCACCTAAAGTGGTTTGTACGACAGGCTGGCACCTACCTTGAAATCCAAGATGAGCGTAAGGTGCAGGAGGTGAACAATCACGTGAAGGCTAGGCCCTAGCCTCGGGCGGAGCACTAACACTGGGGTGCAGGACAATAAATTCTACTCAAATCCATTCATCATCAATTACCATTCTATCGCACCAACAATATATACTCACCTGAACTTATCTTGGCATCTACATTAGTGTGCAACACTGTGCAAAATTGTACTAAATTACATATTAAAATGTAAACTAATTATGGCATAGCATTCTTAAATGTAAAACCACAATTTCTCATTTCCTCACACAATAATTTATAACCAACATTAAAATCACCAAATCGTAGGGTTAAATTTCGTATTTTCACTAGATTCCTTCACATTGCTCAATTTTCCAAACGAAGCTTTTGTCTTGATTATTTAGTCTCACTTATTGTATGGCTGCATCTAACGTCTCGTTAGACTGCCTACGTACCCTAAGCAGGGATCAAGCTAGTCGTAGTTCACAATAATTATTTGTATGTAATGGTGTATGGATATATTGTGATATAATCTAAACTCAACCATCTCATTGTATTTCATAACATATAAACATATATAACATGGTATAAATTTCTTAATTCCATTTCAAAGCATTTATGGAATTATCAATCACACACACACACACACACACACACACACACACACACACACACACACACACACACACACACACACACATATATATATATATATATAATAAGAAGGAAAAAGATCCACTCACCTGAAGTTTGTGCTACAATTCTTTAGACCGAAAATCAATGCGTCATGAACCATCGTCGCCTAGAACAATTATCAAATAACGTCTCAAAATTCTTACTGAGAGAATTCATAATTTACATATAACATTTCCCTACGTTATTCGATCCCAAATATCCACATCACGGATTTTCAATCTGTTACTTCCAAAGGTCCACATTATAGTTATAGAACAATATCGTAAAGTTTCATTATGATCCAACGGTTGGATTTCAGCCAATTGCCAAATTCAAGTGCTGGTTAACGTTTTATTTATGAATTTACAATTCCAATTTAGGAAGATCCGTACGATGGATTTCCAATCCATAAATTCATACATTCCTCAAATATTATAAATAACAACCTACTAAAGTTTGGTGACGATCAAACGGTTGAATCGTCGATACATACAATGACCTATTAACGTATCGTAGTGAATTTAGGTTCTAACGATCACTCTACGTCAATCCATTCTCAAAACTGAACTCAAGGTATTTAATATAGCCTAAAAATAACATCGGCAGCCTTCTGGCCACGTGCTGCCGTGGGTGGCGGTTGGCCGCCCCGACTTGCCGGAAAATTCAACTTTCTCCAAAAATTCTCAAAACTTGCAAAATTGAAGATCTTAATGAGTAGAAAAACTTTGATACATGTGACCAAGGTCAATTTGGCCTAGAAAGACTCCAATTTCATCAAAACCCATCGAAATCCTATTAGGGGTGTGTTTCAATTCGACCTCCATACTTGCTCCAACGCCTCCACCACTGCTTGGGCTTTGTTCCAGGCCTTAAGAGAATGCTATGGGTGGTGGTGATCAAAGAGATTTGTTTCAAATTTGTTCGATCGAAGACAAGAAGCTCCCTCACCGGTGGGTGCGGGTTTCACACTTTCAAGGTTAAATTCATTAATATTTGGGGTGGAATAGGTAGATGGGAGGCTATGGAAGAGGTTACAAGTGATAGATGGGTGAGTCTCGCCAGAAAAATGGGTGAAAATCGCTGAAATTCATGGAAAGAAAGCGGGTCGGGTCGCGGGTCTTCAAAAGACTCGTTTCCCCTTTCCTTTTCTCTTTCATTTCCTCTCCTTGCTCTACTTTTTGATTGGGCAATCCGAACCCCCCAATCTTTCCTTTCTCTCCTTCCTTCCTTCATCTCCACCTCCCGTTTCAGTTTCTTTTTAATCTGGGTCACCCACGTGGCACTCCAGATTTTCTGAAGCTTTCCAAATAACAATTACTTTACCATTTTGTCCCTAACTTTAAACGTCAATATCTCCTTCATTATAACTCCAAATTGCCCTCCATTTGCGCCCACACGTCCATAGTGATGAGTACTACAAGGGTATGCCAAGAAAATGAACCTTACGTGTCACTACAAGGTGGTCAACAACAATCGACGTAAGTGCCTTGAAGGGCATTTTCGTAAACTCACTTATTAAAATTATAAAAATCATAATTTTTAGGGATGGGCTTTTACAATCTACCCACCTTAAAAAATTTCGTCCCCAAAATTTAAAATCATTTGCTAGACAAGAATAGTGAAAAGATAGTAGAGAAATAAATACATGAAGGAGTTCTCAAGTTAAAACGATTGCATGTAAAGGGAATGTTCTTCAGTCGTGATCGGTTTGCAATTATTCCTCTTTCATGCCTCCAAGCTTAACTTTCCTTCTCCTACGTACTTGTAGCGTATCATATTTCGAAGATATGTGTGCCATACCTTAAGATTAAGTCCAACCCTTGAATGGGTAAATAAAATAAATAAGTAACCAAATAATTAAGTATACTCCCATAAAAGGTCTATCTCTCCACTTGCTTAATGAATCCAACAATTATGTTATTGATATTACTGTTGGCAATCCGCAATCTTGACACTCACCATTGTCATGATAAGCAAATAGAAAATTTCCCGAAGGGTGTAATATTACCATATTGCCCCTTATTGGGAAATATGCATACATCGACTAAACGAAGCCTCGATCATGCTCTTGTACTACTTTCTCAGGCAACATAATCAATATTATAAATTTTCCCATGTCACAATCTTCATAATTCAAAGACCTGCTCACAACACTCTTCTATAAATCATGTACTATGTATAAATATTTGTACCATACCTCAAACAATGCCATGCTCAAAATTAGGAGTGTAACCATAGTTACACATAACCCTAATAAGGGTAAGTGTCTATCAATTATGCACTGTGCATAAAATCTCTCTATAATAACTCCATTGGGGTCGTAGCTAAGCCAAAATTGTAACCATAGTTACAAGCAACTAAAATAAAGATAATGGTATGTGACAACCATACTACTTGTGGGACGATCAACACGCAACACGTCCCCTGAGGTCTGAATAGTTCATTTTAGACTAATCCTTAGTCTCAAGGTGGTACTGTGACACTAGACAAAATCTAGTACTCATAACCCTTGGAAAGATTTCCCAAAATTTGGAAGTGAAACATGTAGCAAGATGAAATATAAATACATCCAAATAGTAATCCTGTCTGATTTCTGTTTACCTAAACTATTATAGAAGTCCAAAAGTAATTCTCTCATAATGCCATCATCCTCTGAAAGCAAAGAAAGAAGAAATTGTATTTGTCCACAAAGTTTGGACTTTATTTCCTCAAACATCCTTTCTACTTAACCAAAGACGAGGTGAGCCTTGACTGAGAATTCTCTTCAACACATCAAATGAAGTTTCAATTTTAATTCTTTCATATCTCTACATTCAATTAGATCACGAACAAAGGCTCTTCAATCACAAGGTGTAGAGAAATTAATACCAACTCACTTTTATCTTAGTTGGCTTCACAAGTGTCTGTTGGTAAAATCCTATTGCCCATTTCGGGGAAAGAATCATAGCCAAACTGACTTTAAGCCTTGGGGTTGGAAAAATACAGTTTCCCACTTAAGTAAAGCTACCACTAATGGATACATCACTTGAATGTAGCATAGGTTCAGCACCATGATTATTGGTTTCTTATATTCTCTACATGAACCAAATAGTTCCTATAGGGAGCTTATAGCAATGATTCCCATCTCTAATCGACCTCAAGAAGTGATTATAATCCTTTGAATAATTCTTAATAATCCAGAAATAATATCAAATCAAGGCAGATGAACTCTAGCTGAAACGGAATAGGAATGGTTGGCAATGTTCAATGGTAATTATATCTTTTGCGGTGATAAACAATGACTAAGTTTGCACAAACAGGATGAGGTACAATAGTGTAAGAGTAGACGTTTCCCAAATCCTTCCATCGCCACAGACAGAAATCTAAGGCTAATAAAGATTTTGGATATGTTCTCCAAAGATTATGTCAGTCGATTTTTAAGTAAAGATGATAATTGTTGACCTTAAATTATTGATAAGATGGTTCCTTTCTAACAGTATTACACATTAGAAATATAAGTGGTAATCTGTCATACTGTCTCTACACAGTCAAACCTCCAAGGAACACCTCATCATGGATTTCCAAAACAATCAACATCACTAAAGAGTGTAAAACGATGGTGAGGTGAGATGATAGCTCAGTTGTCTTAAACTTTATTCACAACCAACTTTCCTCGACCGAAAAGTGAGGAAGGATACTATAGTTGAGAAATCCCTAATAGATTGTCGATAAAATCGATAAGATTAAGAATATCTCAAATTTCATAATTCTTTAGGAAAATGCCAACTTTTCTCCGCCACAACCTTTTGGGAAGAGAAAGAATCCCATCCACTGCGATCACGTCTCCTAAGAAAAATATTAATTTAATCAAAGTCTACAATCGAGAAGTCTGGTATAAGGCTAACTAACAGAGCTTAAAGAACTTGATCTCACTGCCGAGGTAGACAAGAAGGTCATCAACAAGGTCACTAGTATATTTGGGAAGGTTAATGTTATCGGGAACCAAAAGTAATTGTCTCAAAATGTTCTACCCTAGGGTGCTATCCTTGTAGCACCATATTGTCACTCAAGTCATTCCTGGAGTCTTGACGAGGGAAGAGTTCATAAGAATTCTAAGAGGTGATCTCCTCAAGGACTCAGTCAAGGGACCTAAACTATTTTTGATTCCCAACTCAAAAGGTTCAGTAATGATGGCAAAAAAAATAGTGATGGAATCGATTTATAAATCCCTGGTAATACACCGTTAACAATACATTAATCTTGCTTTAGGGCAATCAACTAGTCTCAAATCTACCTTTTTCCTTCGTAGGAAATTTCTTCGCTCTAAGTCTAAAAACGTTTACCAAAGTAATCTCCTAAAATGTCAACAAGTTGGTAAAACTGCGCAAAACTTAGGAGAAAATAACACATTGTTCGTAATCGACGAGGTGGCCAGATACAAAATTTAGGCTCAAGAGCCTATAATGCTTACATCACGCGTGTGATGGATGCAATATTGCCCAACTTATGCTCTGATACCAAATAGACATACCCCGACCTAGAATGTCCACCAGGACTCCGAAATCGAGTTGTGCTGGCCGAAACCTGGAAGGTGACGAAACCATAAAGTGTAGTGATGTGGAAATGTGAATAAATTTAAACCTAAAAGTGCCTAAATACCAGAGTGCGCTAATGAGCGGAAGCGAACCCATCTCACACGTGACGGTAGAGCATAAGTAAGGTGCAGTAGAGCGGGTAAGACTCATACAATAATTCATTAATATTTGGGGTGGAATAGGTAGAGGGAGGTTATGGAAGAGGTTACAAGTGATAGATGGGTGAGTCTTGCCGGAAAAATGGGTGAAAATCGCCGGAATTCATGGAAACCAAGCGGGTCAGGTTGCGGGTCTTCAAAAGACCCGTTTTCCCTTTCTTTTTTCCCCTCATTTCCCCTCCTTGCTCTACTTTCTGATTGGCAATCCGAACCCCCCAATCTTTCATTTCTCTCATTCCTTCCTTCATCTCCACCACCCATTTTAGTTTCTTTTTAATTTGGGCCACCCACGTGGCACTCTAGATTTTTTGAAGCTTTCCAAATAATAATTACTTTACCATTTTGCCTCTAACTTTAAACGTCAATATCTCATTCGTTATAATTCCAAATTGCGCTCCGTCTGCGCCCACGTGTCCGTAGCGACGAGTACTACAAGGATATGCCAAGAAAATGAACCTTACGTGTCACTACAAGGCGGTCAACAAAAATCGACATAAGGGCCTTGAAGGGCATTTTCTTAAACTCACTTATTAAAATTATAAAAATCATAATTTTTAGGGACAAGCTGTTACACTTGTTATGCCATTTGGGCTTAAAAATGCTCCATCAATCTTTCAGAGAAAGATGGACCAAATTTTTAAGAAAGATGATAATTTTTGTAGTGTTTATGTAGAGGATATTTTAGTACATAGTAAAAATGGAAATGAACATAGGAAGCATTTAGAGATAGTTTTACAAGAGTTTATTAATAATGAAATTGTGATTAGTAAAAATAAAATAGCATTAGAAAAGCAAGATATAGAATTTGTTTTCGCCTACCACCGGATTTGGCTTCTGAATAATTTTTGAGAGGCTTTGTTTTGGCCTACTACCGGATTTGGCTTCTGAATAATTTTTGAGACGTTACACTTTCCCTCCTCTCTCTCTCTCTCTCGGACAACATCTAATTTTACAGTGAAAGACAACAGCGGCGAATTTCACAAGGACGACAAGTGTCTTTTTATGTTATTTTCTTCAACTTTTATAATCTAATTAAAGATCCACCGAATCATCAAAGTACCATAGGTCCATATGATACCGATACGGATTTCGGACTTTATTTAACCGAATCAAGTAACAATGGTTATCGTCCTTGTGTTTATCGGGGAAGTAGAAGAAAGGAAAGGTCAAACATTGGTTTTATCAATAAGAATATTTTATATTATTTTAATTAAATAAGTAAACTAATTACTTAGATTTGTTTTCATCTCCTAATTACGCAAAGATGAAGTAGTAAGAATTGAAAAACTAAGCTAAAAATAAATTTAAGGAATATTAGAAAGACTACTAAAATGTCTAAATTAAATCACCTATGTGGATTTAAATTTATGAGCACCAGAACACTTCTTATACCAATTGCGTAATAAAATTTAGAAACTTAATATACCGCTTAAAGTTAAATTTTTTGCATGGTTACTCATAAGAGGTAGACTTTTTACGAATAAAAGATTAGGCAAACATAGCCCCGATGTTCAAACTATTTGCCCTTTATGTAAGAATGTGGATATCCCATTATGGATTTCACTATTTAATTTTACGTATTTTGTGCATATGCAAATTTATTTTATTTTCATTAAATTTAGAATTAGGTACCTAGTTACATGAATTTTTGTAATTAGTCTTTTAAAAGCCATAAACCTTTGGGGGCATTCTTAATAATTTTTTATAGATCTCAATCTTACCAGCAAGTAGATGAAAACCGTGCACGAATCAGAGTTGTAACTAAGGAATCACGAATTTATGAGCCCCTAAAGACATGGGCAACGTTATCATTTGGACCTTTTATTTTGGAAGGTCGCACAAATGTTGGAAGGGAGATTCTAGAAAGGGAAGGAATCCGTTGCTCGACCCCTGGACCTCCCTTTGTACCACATTCGAACCCTTTCGTCCTCGCAAATAAGAACCACCCATCGTGACCTCCTTTGGCCACGTTTTCAGGCGAGTTTAAACTCAGCGGTGTTGAGCTACCCCGACGGCGAAGCCACCGTCCCATCTACACCGAGGCCAACCACCACTACCAGTAGACAACCCAAGACCCAAAGAGGAGATCAATGGGTCTCAATCACTCGTTGGAGTAGCCATTGCGATGCGGTGAGGCCATGTCCATTCGAAGGTATAAGAAATGCTCTACTCCTCACGATCTTCAATTTGATATATCTTGAGCCAATTTTATGTTTGTTGGCGATTCTGGTGAGTCGTGGCCGCTGGCTATCAAATGCGGCGGCACGTGGCTAGCGACCCACTTTGTATTTTAGGCTTCTTTCGATGTCCTGAATTCATTTTGACATCCATTTGGTGTAGTTTTACTATTTGAACCTAGTTCCTTAACACTATGTTTGGATGAATAAATTTAAGATTATTAAGGAATTTTAAAATGACGGAAATTGAATTGACGGAATTTTATTTTATAGAATTTGTGAATTTTCTTGTTTGGTTAACCTAAAAGAACAATGGAATTGAATATGGAATTTGCTATTTTTAAGCTCTCAATCATAGAAATTGGGAAATGACACCTATTTACATGGAATTTAAACTTGGGAATTGGAGGTCTCAAATTCCAAGTTTTTTTCCACGCGGAAATTCTAAATTCATATGTTTATGAATCCAAACAAGGGAATTGGTGTATGCCATTTTACAAATTCTGACTTTTATTCAAATTCTAAGTATATTTCCCTCATCCAAACATAGTGTAAAGGTCTATCATTTGACCTTTTGTAGTAGAAAATCCGACTGTTGGATCGTTACGAAATTATAATATGTTATCACGTATTGTTTGAGGATCTTAGAAATTTATGGACCGGAAATTTGATGTGCAAATCTTCCAGATTTGAATTACATAAGATCGTTGACCACGTACCTTGGGTCAAAATGTCTCGAATCGTTCTTAAACTGGAATCAACATTTTTAAAGACCTAATAGAACATAGTGGGCCTATTTTGATTTTCATGCCATCCTGGGAATGTTCACCTCGATTTGTGTGTAAGGGACACCTTACCTAGAATTATATGGCTATTGGAAATCTTTTGTGAGACTTTAATATATGTGATATTGATTATTACCCTGAAATTCTCACGTTAGTATACTTAGTGGATAAGGCGTGGATTTACAAAATGTATTTTCTACTAAATGTTACATTAAAAAAAATCAGTCATTGATCTATTTTTATGAAATGTGGTTTGCTACATAATTGAATTGTTTGTGAAAAGAGAGGGCTAGTAGAGGACTGTTAATATGAGGAGTTGTCACAACAGACACTTATCCTATCTAGTCTATGAACTATGTTCCTAAAATTTTACTTGGTTCTGTTAAATGATCTGGAATCGTGTTCTGCTAGGTACTGTTAAGTGGTGTAGAACTCTGCATCGTCTCGATTGAGTGGTCTAGAATCATGTTCTACTAGGGTTCCGTTGAGTGGTCTAGTACCTTGCTTCGTCGTTGATTTCATTGAGTGATCTAGAATCCCTCTTCCTATCTGGTTCCGTTGAGTAGTCCAGAACCTTCTTCTGCTTGAATTCAGTTGAGTGGTCCGGAATCTCATTTCCTACTCAGTTTCATTGAGTGGTCTAGAACCCCATTTTCGTTAGATTTCGTTGAGTGGTCTGGAATCCTATCTCTTATTTGGTTCCATTGAGTTGGTCCGAAACCTTGTATTCATTGGATTTTGTTGAGTGGTCTAGAACCTTTTTCCTATTTTGGTTTCGTTGAGTGGTCTGCAACTCTATCTTCGTTGGATTCCTTTGAGTGGGCCAGAATCCCTCTTTTTATTCAGTTCTATTGAGTTGGTCTGGAACTATATCCCTAAAAATCTTTACGGTTCCTTTGAGTCAGTCTAGAATATGAAAACTTAGGAGTTGAGGCTTTGGCCGAACTGTGTCCCTCTAACCCTAGTTTTCAACATATTTATAAACGAATGTTTTGAGAATCTTTGTAAATCGATTTTGAAAGGGCGACCAATATCTGTGTGATTAGTTGGGGATTTCCAACTAGTTTATTAGTGTGGTTTAAGAATGATTTTTATTTTGATTAGATTGGTTGATAAATGTGGTTAAAGGTTAATATGTACATGTTGGTTCATTGAAATGTTATATGTTGTTAATTGTTGTTTTGTTGATGGAAAACATTGTGATATATGTGAGTAATGAAAAAACATATTAGTGCATTAAGCGTGCTCAGAGTTGCCTGTAATTCGATGTTTCTTGCCAGTTAATTCCTAAAGATATATTCAAAGCTTAACAGAAAAGTGAACTAAGAATGACTTGGTACCATCTTTGGGTATTTAGGAAGTCTTAACACAAATATTTAGTTTGTGCTGGCAAATGTGGAATGGCATAAGCTGCTATGTTTAAAAATTGATTAAGCCTCATCCAGCCCATGTTTTGTGATGGCTTCCAAGGTGGGAAAAAAAATTTCGGAATGCTAACCTAAAGCAAAAGACTATCGGACCAAAACACAACTGATTCCATTATGTGGAAGGCACCTACAGAAGAGTTTTTAAACTCAATTTTAATGGATCGGTGGAAAGGAATTCTGTTGCTGCGGGATTCATTAGAAGAAATCATCGTGCACAGCCTTTTGTTGCGGGTTCTCGTCGTCTTGGGCCTAGTACAATTAAAAGGAGATAATGATGGAGGTTTTAAATTGGTTGGATAATTGCATCCCAGCAGCACATCTCTATAAATACAGAGGCAATAGCAACGAAGAGAGGGACCTCCAATTCAACACACAAATCTGCCTTGCTCAAACTCTCGCTCTATGCGAAACCTCTCAACAACCTTGACATTTTTATTTTCCTTTTCGCCGACACATCTTTAGTTCGGATAAATAGCACTGTGAAGGAAATTGGTGATATCTTCAGTTTGGATAAACAGCACTATTACCGTACAATTAGCCGACCTCGGGGCACCTTCAGTTTGGATAAACAGCATTGCGTCGAGGCCGACTGATTAACTATCCAAGTCTCGATCGACAAGGGTTTTTGAATCCTTGTTGGTAGAGGTCATCTCATTAGCCTTCTCCGCGAAGTGAGGTGTTACTGATTACTAGGCTCGCCGCATTGAATGCCGAGTTGTTTATGATAGGATACTCACAAATGGGATTTAGAGTTTGGTATTCCGACGACCGAACCACGTTCACCATCAAGACTTATATCTGCTTCGAGTATTTGTGCCCCTATACTTTGGTGTTGATTCGGCGTGAATTTACGTTGACAAATATCATCACTGTGACCGAAGTTGACGACGACGATTTGTGAACTTCGCATAATTAGTAGCCTTGTCTTCAGGCTTGAGAATCCAAAGGCCGAGACGTGTTTCTGCTTTGGCCGCAATCGCATGACGTAGAAGTCAGCGACACTCATCAACACAGCACATCAGCATATTTTACTCCCCAGCCGAGCTCGGCCGACAAGTTAGCACGCCCTGCACACAACTGAATGACGTAGTTAGCTTATTAATTACTCAGCCTACGCGCCACGTAGACTAAGTAGTTTTTAAGATCAACAATAACATAGCTGGCTTTCTCTTTTAGTTCGATGGAGTGGATCTATGTCTATAGGGAGACAAATTTTATTGCAAATGTCATTATCTCTATTGGGCATAGCTGCAATAATATGTATATATGGGAGGGGTGTATTCCTCAGCAAACTAGGAATTCACTTTTGTATCCTCTAAAGATCTTGAGTGTTTCTAAGGCTTCTCTTTAAATTACATCATTTTTAGCAAAAAAGGTATAAATTAAGGTAAATGTTGCAGTCCTATTAGATTAATTGTAAATCCTAGTGTATCTAGGAATATCTTGGAATATTCTCTAGTGTTAGATATTATCCTATTAGAGTTGTAATCCTATTAGGGTAATGAGTTTTCCCTCTCTAACTACTATAAATAAAGGCACAATGGGTGGAATAATACACACATCACAATTACAAATCTCTCTCTTCTCTCTCCATGTGCTGCACGCCCACTCTATGGCATGCATAATTGTTCAGCAAATTATGCCTACAACACGTTATCAACACGCTCTTGACGCTGCGCTAAAGAAAGTTTATTCTTCAATCAGGAGAGTATTACGTTTTAATCATTTTTTATGATTAATTGTTTTATTAAATTGATCTACATGCTATTGATTCAATTTAATTTTTCTATGTTGAATGTGATACAACGCATTAGAGATGCAATTCCAGCTTTTTCAAGAAAGATCTTCTATAAATTCAAAGGTTTTTGTTGTTTTCAGCTAATCAGGTACGCTTAAAATAAAGGAAGATATTTGAAACGACCATGAAGAATTCCCATGATGCATAAACCCCCTACATTTTTATTTACCTTCCGAATATATATATATATGTTTGTACCATACTTGACCAATTCCGAAACTACTGAGCACCGGTCAATATTATACTGTCAAGGACCCACAAGAGTTTCCCTCCAACCAGGAGGCCAATAACAATGCGACACATGTCAACGTCATAGGCCAATCATAGCGCGACACGTGTCAACATCAGAGGCCAATCACATCACGACACGTGTCAATGTCAGAATAATGCTAGAAACTCTCTTTTATAAATAGAGATCATTCTCCCACAATAATCTCTAATGTCATTTGTACTAAACTATTCACTAGAACTCACTAAAGGAGAGCTTGAACCTATGTATTTGTGTAAACCCTTCACAATTAAAGAGAACTCCACTACTTCGTGGACGTAGCCAATCTGGGTGAACCACGTACATCTTGTGTTTGGTTCTCTGTTTTTGTCCATTTACATACTTATCCACACTAGAGACGGGAGCAATCTAGGGAAGATCACAAACTTGACACTTTATATTGTACCAAAGTTTCACTGATTTTGTGCATAAACATTTGGTGTCGTTTGTGGGAACGACGCTTATTTCTACTCTCTCTAGCTTTGTCAAGTTGGTCTCCATAGTTCGTACACTCTCTTTTGATCAAGCATCTATCTCTAACATGAGGAGCGAAGGAAAGAACGAAAGAAGTTTGCTTTTCAAGCTAAAGTTAATGAGCTGGAGGCTCTGAACAACAAGATAGCAATGAAGAATGAAATCCTCCATGAGCAGTATGAGAAGCTCTTTGAGATGCTCCACGAGGCTAGGCATACTCGATCACACGAGCCCATTACTCCTATGGACGTCAACCATCACCTTGGTGCCCCCCAACACGGAGGGTCACCGGCCTTCGACATGGATATTTCTTATGAGGAACGAGTTACTCATCAACGTGTTGATCAACATGAGACTTATCTCAACCTAGCCATTTTAACTCGAAGCAAGAAAAGTGAAGGGAGACACCTCTTTATGAGGGAATTGAAGGATCGAAAGATGTTGCATTCCACTTGAGACGGTAGATTAATTTGAGGAGTTGAGGAAACTATTTGTCTCTCAACACATTTTCCAGGCCAATCGCTTGCACTCTGCAGATGACTTGTACACTGTTCACCAGAAGCTAGACGAGTCACTATGGAAGTACGCCAGCTACTTTAGCTATGAGTATTCTTGCTACGTTGAGGTAGATGACAAGACTACCCTCAAATCCTTCATGGTAGGCCTACCGGACTATTTCTTCAAGTACATGATCAATGCCAACACTTGGAAGACTTACTCTGAGGTGATGGCGCAAGCTTACAACCATGTATCCACCGAAGTAAGGACATACCGAAGGAAACCCTCTACAACTATTCTTTATCACTAAGTGGGAAGTGAGAGCCAGATCCAACCAAGTGAGAAGTCCTCAACTTTCCAAATGGCTGTGGCATCTCCCCCTACCTTACCTAACACTTCGTCAGGACAACAGACATATCAATCTCAGGGCAAGATGAAGGATTTCCATCCTCAACAGTCTTATTTTAGTAAAAAAAGTAAGGGACACTATCGCTATAACCAGGAGTATCGCAACGATAATGCTCGCCCTTACCCCAAGGTATGAGACATACTCACCCTTGAATGTCACATGCGCGACCATTTACCCCAGTATAACTCACTTGATACCAAAGCTAAAGTCGAGGCAGCTAGATTATAAGTCCACGAAGAACACGAACGTGTTTTGCTGCTACCACGAGTATAACAGCCATGACAGCGAGAAGTATATCAGCCTCCATGACCATATCAAAGCTCTAGCACGTGAAGGAAAAATTGATCAATTCATTCTTCACCCTTCAAGGGACAATTGTAAGCAACACCAAGTGAACGTGATATATTCAATAAGCGGTGGCACACCCCTATCTGAATCTTCCAACAAGGCCATGAAAAACAACGAACGAACTTTGAGGCTTAGCCACCAAGTGTTTCACGTGGGAGACATCAGAAGAGGCAAGTATCAAAAGCCTAACTGGGATCTAATATGTTTCTACCCTGAGGAGGAAAGAGGCATCATCTACCCTCACAATGACCCACTGATCGTGGAGGCTTACATGGCCAATTTTGATGTACGTCGGATCCTTGTAAACGCAGGTGCTTCAGTCAATATCATGTTAGCCGAAGCTTTCAGAGCACTTAATGTAGCGAAACACTTGCTCGATCCTTCAATTACTCCCCTGATAAGCTTTTCTGGTGATATCGTGCAACCTTTGGGGAGCATACACTTACTACTCACCATTGGTACAGGCCCTTACATAGCTACTATTACCACTAACTTCCTAGTGGTCGACTGCCCAATTGCATACAATATGATCTTTGGGTGCATAGGCATCAATGATCTCAAAGCCATGATATCCACACATATGTTGATGAAATTTCTAACCTTTTATGGCAACGGTTACATCATAGGAGATCAACTTAGTACACGATCATGTTACAACACTTCCATCAAGCAACAACATTTGCCTATGCCTAAGGAAAACCTCTCTATACATGGCCAAGTCATAAAGGCCAACCTGGATGAAGCCAACTTAGCGCTTTATGATGGTAATGGTCAACCAAACGATCCATCAGATGACTCTTTCACCCAGTAGGCACAACCTGCTAAAGAATTAGGGAAGGTCTCTACCCCAAAAGATTATCTGGATTGCATAGTGAAGATTGGCACCACCTTGCCACCACCCATTCGGTTGGCATTGATCTCTTTTTTGTAAGAAAACACATAGGTCTTCGCTTGGTCATATAAGGACATGCTAGGCATCTTTCTCGATATCATCTGTCATCGCTTGAGTATTGATCCTAAGACCAAACTAGTGAGACATAAGCAAAGATTATGACGTTGAACGATATGAAGCAATGAAGGCAGAAGTTGAAAAACTCAAAGACATATGCTTTATCCGTGAAGTTAATTATCCAACATGGGTAGCAAATGTTGTCCTGGTTAAGAAAAATCCGACCAAGGAAAGTCTCTTGCTTCAAAAGAGCTTGTGGAGAATGTGTGTCGACTACGACACGGTGTGAACTCTTGAGCTTTATAGATGCTTACTTAGGGTACAACCAAATCCTCATGAACCCTCCAGACCAAAAACACACGGCTTTCACTACTGACAGGGGACTATATTACTATAAAGTCATGCCTTTGGGCCTAAAGAATGCAGGGGTGACTTATCAAAGATTAGTTAATTCAATGTTCACCAAATAGATTGGGAAAAGTATGGAAGTTTATGTTGATGATATGCTAGTCAAGAGTAAACATGCTAACTAGCACATCACTAACCTATCTGAAATCTTCACCATCCTAAAGAGGTATCGAATGAGGTTAAACCCCAACAAATATGCCTTCGGCGAAGGCTTTAGCAAATCCTCATTATCTATCTATCTATCTGTTTCGGGGATCAGCAGTTAGTTTCATTCTCATTCGAATAGATGGTAGTGTCGAACGACCCATCTACTATGCTAACAAGGCCTGACAAGATGCAGAGATACCATACTCCAACATTGAAAAATTAGCTCTAGCATTTGGTCATGTCTGCTCGAAAACTTCACCCTTACTTCCAAGCACACTCCATCATTGTGCTTACCAATCATCCAATTCGGCAGATACTCTAGAGCCTTGACACTTTGGGATGAATGATCAAGTGGGGCGATAACGTTAGGTGAGTTTGACATCTCTTACCAACCAAAGCTAGTTGAGAAAGGCCAAGAAGTTGCAGATTTCATCTCTGAATTCACATATCCTATTGACATTGCTTCTGCACTCAAGTCATTGGCTTCGTTACCCTCGGAAGCTCGGAAAGTAGAAACAACATTCTCAGTATGGACTCTATATTTTGATGGCTTATCCAACCAACAAGGCTATGGAGTAGGACTAGTCTTTACTACCCCCGACAAAGTGGCGATGGAGTATGCTTTTCGTTTCAAATTTAAGGCATCAAACAATGAAGCCAAGTATGAAGCACTTCTAGTTGGCTTACGCTTGGCCAAACACCTTGGGATTAAACAAATTGATATCTTCAGCGACTCTCAGTTGGTGGTTAACCAAGTCATGAACAACTTTGATGCTAATGATAACTCCATGGCAGCATATCTTACACAAACACAACTTTTGCTCAAGCATTTCCATTACCAGATCACCCAAGTTCCTCAAGTGGAAAATAGTCATGCAGACGCCTTGGCTCGCCACACCTCAGCAGTGGAAGATAAGATTAGAAGAAACAATCATGTCGAGTTGTTAGCAACACCAAGCACCATGGCCATAGAAGTGTGCAACTTACAAAAAAGGGGATAGTTGGATACCTCGATTTATAAATTCCTTGCTTATGGCACCCACCCAAATGATAAAATCCAAGCTAAGAAAATTCGATACAAGTCTACTCGCTACCTGATCATTAATGACCAACTCTACAAGCGAGGTTTTACCCTGCCACACTTAAGATGTTTTACTCCTGCTGAAGGGGAAATTGTCCTTCTAGAGATACATGAGGGAGTCTGCGGAGATCATGCTAGATCTCAGTCCCTAGCACAAAAGGCTTTTTGCCAGGATATTATTGGCCAACACTTCACCAAGATGCCATCAAAATATCTCATTTATGCGATAAGTGTCAATGCTATGCAACCATTCCTCACTACTCTCATGAGCCTGTCACTCATATGATCAGTCATTGGCCCTTTGCCCAGTGGGGACTTGATTTGATTGGCCCAATGCCAGCAGGGAAAGGTAAAGTCCATTATGTGATTGTTGCAATTGACTACTTCATAACGTAGGCCGAAGTAGAGCCTTTGGCAACCATTACTGTGCAAAGATAGAAGAGTTTGTATGGAAGAACATCCTTTGTAGGTTTGGCATTCCCAGTACAATTGTCACTGACAATGGGTGACAGTTTGACAACAAGAAGTTCAGGATTTTTTGTTCTAAGTTCAACATCAATCTATGTTTCGCCTCCCTAGCTCATCCTCAGGTTAATAGACAAGTTGAGGCCATCAACAAAATAATCAAGCACACCTTGAAGATCAGCTTGGACAAGGCTAAAAGCTGTTGGCCAGAACTTGTACCCCAGGTTATTTGGCCATACAAATTCTCATATCGGACTTCAACAGGAGAAAATCCATTCTCACTTGCATTTGCTATAGAGGCAGTTGTCCCAGTTGAGCTTGTGCAAGCAACATATCGAGTCTAGAATTACATGCAAAGTGAAAATGACAAACAACTTACCTTTAATTTGGATCTAGTCGAGGAACACAGGAACCAGGCTCACTTGAGGAACATCGCTTATAAGCAGCGCATCTCTAACTACTATGACTCTAGGGTCAAACCTCACTTTTCAAAGTGAGGGGGGACTGGGTATTGAAGAAAAAACTACTTTGTGACAGAGTCTCAAGCAAAGGCACACTCAGTCCAAACAGGGATGGACCGTTTGAGGTTATTGGCATCAGTCGCCCTAGCTCCTACAAACTCAAAAGCTCCGATGGCAAAACCCTTGGCCATCCATGGAACGCTGATCACTTGAAGTACTATTACAAGTAAATTCACATTGTATAAGTGTGGAGCTATCGCCATTCGGCATCCTATGTAATGAAGGCTATCTGGCATGAATTCAATAAAGAGGTTGATGCGTTGTAAACAACACTCAAATTAAACCCTTTTGTTGACAATTGTAGTATAGATGTAAGTAGGGATCGTTCTAGGCCGGGGATTAGGAGGGATTGCTAATCTACTCTAAACTGATTTAAAAACACTAAATAAGACTCAAAAACACAAAACTAGGCAAAAGACACTCTAATAACTCAAAACACACTAGAATGACTCAAAATAACCAAATGGAGTCAAACTAGACAATAGGGACTGATTTGGACGAATATAGGATTACAAAGACTCAAAAAAATGAAATGACACCAAAATGGACAGATTGACACTAAAAAACACTCAATGTAAAGGGGGGGGGGATTGGTTTTGGACGAATTTAAAAACTTAAAAGTAAGAACTTGCAGAAAGTAGACAAAAACATAAAATTAAGGTGAATTGATGGTTGATGGACTAGCTAGAGGGTTCTTCTCCACACATGACACACTTGCATACAAACCAATTTTCAGTGGACATGACATATTAAAAATCATCAATTGACCTACAACATCCACACCCACAATCTAGACCTTCCAACATTTGCCTTAGGGATTTCCAATGGTCATGACATATTAAAAATCATCACTTACACATATTTTGGTCATCCATACCCTTAAGCATATACTTAATCACAGTCATAATTTACTAGCTCCCATTTAATCAATTAAAACAACATTTTGAATGTAGTAACATGCCTTAGAGAATTCCCTCAATTTCTTACCAGATAAACACTTTATTTTCACTCAGATTTTCTGACTACACTCCCTACACTAGGTATATGTGAGGAGATAGATGTAAACATGAAAACTAGTACTCACATATGTTATAACAAGGAAAGCATTTTCTGAAGTTATTAATGCACATATGAATATGATCTCATGAACAAAATGCTACTACTTAGATGCGAGAACCAAGGACACCATATGCTCATACCAATCCCAAACTCCACACATTGAACACACAACAACCAGGATAGAAGTCAAAGGGTTGTAACGGGACTAAGGGTATTGGCTAATAAAGAAAGGATATGGAAAAAAAAGGTTCTTAAAGAAATAGTAAGCAAAGTAATGAGATTGACACTTAGAATTCACTTTCGAATGCAAACTCAACTTTGAACAAAAGGGGGAGATTTACACATTTTAGGGCCAGATTTCAAACTTTTAGACCCTTTCTTCAACAATCAACACTTTTGAACTCAATCTTATTTCTTTTCAAACCTTTTTTTTTATTTCATTCTTTTCAGACGTTTTTCTCTTCTTTCTCTTTTGTTTTGAAAACCAAAACATATAATTGAACTTAAAACAAACAATCCCTCCCCCACACTTGATTTTCTGCATATGTAGATCAAAAGGAATTCATTCTAAGTCATGCTTCACTATCCTTTAAAAACAAGGGTATGGACAATCCTACACTAGGGTAGGTAAGGTTAATGGGGTTAACAAAGAACATAGGCTAAACAAGGTTCAAAAGGGGTTAAACCTACAAAACATATGACAAAGGGGTACGGCTATTTGGCTTTGGTTCACTAAATAACTTCATCTTGTTATATGTTATGCAATTCAATGTCACGCTTTGAATGAAATGGATATGAGTAGCAACCGAGCAAAGAATAATGAGATCATGCAATTACTTTAGAAAACAAAAGCATCAAGATTAATAACTCTCCAAAGAAGGTATAAGCTCAAGTCTCACAGGGATGTAGCATTAGTTTGAGTTCCTTCTTTCAAGCATGTTACAAAAACTGATTTTATCCTTTTATGATCAAATTTGAATTCGTAAACAACAACTACAACTAAGCATAAACCAAGAGCATATCAAACTTCCATCCATGTTCATAACTTTCTTTAACAGTCATGTAATTAAAAACCAAATCCTCATCATTGTGTTGGAAGGTACCTAAGACACAAACACACAAAAACAACTCTTTTTGGCATTTTTCAAAACTTTTTTCATTTTTTTTTAAATTTTCGTATAATAACTTCAAACACAATAAAACACACCAAAACAACTTAGCTTCATGTGGTAGATGATCTTTGGTCGTGTTTGTTGATTTTCCACAGCTTTGATCTTGAACTGGATAGGACTTTCCACAGCTTTCGAAGAAGTATCTTTCCACAGGTTGATTCTTGAACTGGGTTGGGGAGCTTTTTACTTGCAAGTGATCTTCAGCTTAGTTGAGGATGAATCAGCACATTGTCTTCACATGCTTTAAGTAATAAGGTTTCCATGCAGGTGTGGCATCTTCTCGAGTTCTTGGATCAACTCAGACTCCTCCTGCATCTTCTATGAGATACTTTTGCTTTTGAAGAAGTATCTCTCCACAGGTTTATTTTTGAATTGGGTTAGAGGGGCTCGAAGATGAATACTCGAGAGCAAGACTAGGTAAGCAATCAGGATCTCTCTTTCTCCCTGTTCTTCAGATGAAGGTGAGGAGAAAGCATGATATGAGATACTTTTGCTTTTAACCTTCATGATATTAAATACTTTTGCTCTTGATGACTTATTTGCAGAGGTACACCAGGGAATGAGGAACACTGAGTAACTCGAGAGGTTTCTTTGGGAATACATTCTCGGAGATGAAGAAGTGTTGAGTAAGTCTGCCTTTGCTATGGAGGGCGAAGGTAGACACTTATAGGAATTTCTTCACAACTGGTACTATTCTCTTACTCTTGTCGGCAGCTGGTGGATGATTGAACAGTAAGGTTTACGTGCTTTCTGACAAAGTTATCCGTAATTCCCACAAAGCCGAGGGTCCATGTGACAGGTGATGACAAGTCTGGAAAAGTTGATCTTTTGAAATCCGGGGGTCGGCTCGTGGTTTCTGAGCAGGCCCGGCTTTTGAGAGAGGAGCGTCTCTTCGATTTGCGAGCAGGTGGCTCTTTGATTTGCAAGCAAGTGCCTCTTCGATTTCTGAGTAGTGCCTCTTCGATTTCTTCTTTTTATAGAGGCACTAATTTTGTTCCACAACACACTTGAATTACCTCCTGTAAAAACTCCCTTCTTGCACTTTTGAAATCCTAATCTATCTGATCTCTTCTTTCTCAACACCTTTGAAAAATGTCTTGCCCCTCTGACCGTCGCCTTAACTTGAATGTCGAGGAAGATGATGACTTGTCTTCTTCAAACAACATTTGGCATCCGTCTTTCTTATCCCCCAATGGTCCTCTTACAGTTGGGGACTCTATGAGGAAGAACGATACAACTGCTACGGTGGTTGCTAGAAACCTTCTCACTCCAAGAGATAATAGGTTGCTTTCCAAGCGGTCCGACGAGCTCTCTTGTCAGGACTCTCTGGCGCTTAGCGTCCAGTGTGCAGGCTCAATCTCAAACATGGGCCAACGCCTTCTTGCACGATCTCGTCAGGTTGAGTCTTTGATAGCTGAGGTGGCTAGTCTTCGGCAAGAGGTCAGAGGACTCAGGCACGAGAATAAGGAGTTGTACATGCTCGCAACTAGTTACTCAACAAGTATGAAGAGGAAGCTTGACCAGCTGCAGGAGTCCGAAGTACGGATTCAGAGTGATCATCAAAGGTTTGTGGCGTTATTGCAGAGACATCTTCTGCCTTCGTCATCTGGAGTTGCACCAAGTGTTGAGGCTCCGGAGGATCAAACTCTGGCACTTCGTCTTTCTGGAGCTCCGTCGACTGCTAAGGCACCACCTGACCAATGAATGCTATTAGTTTACACATTATTGTAAAAAAAAAATTTGCTTTTTTTTTTAATTTGATTTTGTTTGTTTTTTGTTTTTTGTTTTTGTTTTTGTTTTTTTCACAACTCAATGTAAAATATGTAAATCAATGTAAAAAGACTTTGTTTACCCTCCCCCGCTCTTAAACTAAACATTTCCCTCAATGTTTTAAACATAGGTTCACACTTAAGCAAACAAATAATTAATGAACTAAGCATGGCAAGATAAATGCAGTAAAGAGAAGGGTTTAGGAGTGCAAATCTGATTTGTTGAGCAATTCCAAAGTCTCCCTTCGTTGAATGCTTGGGTTGCCTCCCAAGAAGAGCTCGCTTTAACGTCTTGCAGCCGGATGAGACCTCCAATTATGCTCCCCTAGGTTCCACGGCATGGAATTTATCTTTCAATGGGAGGTGATACTTGAAATGATCCGGCAATGGTCTAAATTCTAGGGTGGGTGCCTAAATCATCAACAACATGTAAGTATAAAACGAAATTGAAATTGGAGAAGATGGCTTACTTGCTTTCTCCGACACAAACTCAATGACAAACATCACGTCCTTGGCCAGATTTACTATGATGGTTGTGGCTTGTCCCGTGTTATCAAACTCAACTTCTTTGGCATTGGTTGTCTCAACTACATCCTGTTTGATGCATTCAACATATTCTCCGGCCACTTCCTTTTATTGAATCATTCTTCTTAGTGTACAAGTCTCTTTAAACAATTCAACACAATCTGAAACTTGATTTGGTGCACCAAGAATTGGGGTATCACTTTGCACCTTTGGAAGAGCTTCCACAATGTCTTTTTCACTGTCTTCGTTATTGGGAATCAAAAACCTGCGAGGAAAAGGGACATTTGGTGGAATAATCTTAGAATGAATTGAATTTGGAACAACATTACTGGAGTTGGACATCATAGGGACTTGAGGGGCTTGCGGCAAGAGTTCTTCTAAACTGCACATGTCGTCTTCCTCATCTTCTTCTTGCAGCAGCAATTCATCCATGTTCGGGCTATGTTTGGATGGTTCTGGGACAGCTTCACCCTCCATATCACTTTCCAAACTGATGGCTTCATCGATTTCAACTTCTCACTTTGAATTTGCCATGTTGGAATTAGAGAGTTCACGTTGCTCTTGAATCTGCGCCATGAATTCCATAATCTGTCCAACTTGCTTCTCTAATTCGTCCACTCTTTTGACTCGGTCTTGCATCTCCTTGTTTTGATTTCCTACTCCCTGTGTCAAAAAGGTGATTAATTGAATAATATTATTATTATCCACCGACGAACCTGAAATTGGTTGGGAAGATTGTGGTAGAGGCTTTGGTGGTGCATATGGCCATTAATAGAACTCCTCCAATGGCTGCAATTGTTCTTTTTGTGAGCCCTGCGTCAAAGAGATTAGTCCTTCAAGAATTTCATTATAACTCATGGGCATACTTGAATTTGATTGGAATTGTTGTGGGGGAGGTTGTGGTGGCTGCATAGATCTTGAATAGAACTCCTCTTCTTGCTGCCAATATCCACCTTGTTGAAATTGTTGAGGTTCATCCCACATATAATCTGAATAATCTCTCCAATCCGAATTGTAAGCGTTGGAAAACATGTTGTTGCTTGGTTGATCATAGCCTTGATAGCCCTAAGCATCTCCGTTTGCAGCAAATTAAGGACATTGATGAGTTTGATATCCTTGCTCATAGGGCACATCAAATGTAGGGACACTTGGCATTGTGGTCCTTTCGGCATTATGAGTCAATTGAGAAGTGAGATGTGCCAATTGAGCTTGAATGGTCGCAAGTGCCATGTCTTGCTCCATTTGTACCTAAAATCAAAGAAAGAAAACTAAATCAAATATCAAAAGTAAAAGACACAAACACAAACACAAACATAAACACAAACAGAAACAACGGGATTAGCAAATTTGCTAATCACCCGCAACGGCGCCAAAAATTTGATGCGTTGTAAACAACACTCAAATTAAACCCTCTTGTTGACAATTGTAGTGTAGATGTACGTAGGGATTGTTCTAGGCCGGGGATTAGGAGGGATTGCTAATCTACTCTAAACTGATTTAAAAACCCTAAATAAGACTCAAAAACACAAAACTAGGCAAAAGACACTTTAATAACTCAAAACACACTAGAATGACTCAAAACAACTCAAAACAACCAAATGGAGTCAAACTAGACAATATGGACTGATTTGGACGAATATAGGATTACAAATACTAAAAACAATGAAAAGACACCAAAATGGACAAATTGACACTCAATGTAAATGGGGGATTGGTTTTGGACGAATTTAAAAACTTAAAAGTAAGAAGTTGTAGAAAGTAAACAAAAACATAAAATTAAGGTGAATTGATGGTTGATGGACTAGCTAGAAGGTTCTTCTCCACACATGACACATTTTCATACAAACCAATTTTCAGTTGTTCTTTCAATAAACCATGAATCTCAACACCCCAGATTAACCGTGAATAGCACTTTTTTAACCTTCAAGTTTTCCTTAAGTTATTGAATTGGACGAAAAAAAGCATACAACAATTCAAAACATTCTTCAAAAGTCCCCTACGTGAATAGCACAATAGAGATACAATAAAAGATTATTAAGCTTTGTGAAAACTATAAGCATTGACGAGACATTCGTAACTATGAACAGCATGATACTCTTGCCAAGAATTCACTTAATGCGATTGTGACTAGCAACCTCCACTACTTGTGAATATAAGTTCATAAAGATTAGGTGAAACTCCCTTATATTCTAGCATCAAATTCATGCATGCAAACTAAGTATGCATCCTTAATCGACATACAAGAATAAGTTATAAATCAAGCAGTTAAGCAAATTGAATTCACAACTCAAGAAATCACAACTGAAGGTAATCAATTCATATTACAAATATGTTCATGGCTTTGAATCAACCTCTAGCCAAAAATGAATTTAGTTCCACATATTTGCAATTAAACAACTATAATTTAATTTAAACATGATAAACAAAAGTAGAAGACACCTAGAACGCATCAGCAATCCAACGTCTTGAATGGTTAGCACAGCTCCAAGTCCTCCTCCTTTCTTGCAAACATACGGCACCAAGGTGGGTGTGGTGTTTGGATGGTCTAGGGGATACGGCAGAGATTGGATAGGTTGAGAGAGTATGGAAGGGTGGTAGGGGATGGATAGGAAAAGAGGTGGATGGAAATGGATGGAGGAAGAAGGAAACTTGCAGCAGAAATTGTGTTATTTATGGAATGTGTTGTAGATGTGAATTGGTCTTGTGATGGAGAAGCCTATTTATAGATTTTGAAAATGAATCACCACCACAAAATTTCTTGGTGAAGTAAGTGGATGTTGTAGGTGGAATAAGTGGATGTTGTAGGTGAAATAAGTAAGTGTGAATGTTGTAGGTGAAATAAATGGATGTTGTAGGTGAAGTGGGTGTGGATGTTGTAGGTGAAGTGAGTGGATGTTGTAGGTGGAATAAGTGGATGTTGTAGGTGAAATAAGTGAGTGTGGATGTTGTAGGTGAAATAAGTGGATGTTGTAGGTGAAGTGGGTGTGGATGTTGTAGGTGAAGTGAGTGGATGTTGTAGGTGGAATAAGTGGATGTTGTAGGTGAAATAAGTGAGTGTGATGTGTTTTTGGGTCAGAAAATAGGAAAGGAGAGGATCCCTTAATCTTCAATTTCATCCATCCACTTGGCTCCAAGCATAAGCTAACCATCCAATGCCCAAAAATGCTCCAAATTGCTCCAAATTGCACTTTCTTGCATACTTTGTCATTTGGACCTACAAACACACGAAAATAGCTTAAAATACTAAAATAACTAAGGACTAACAATCTAAATGCAAGGAAACAAGCTAACTAAGTTGTATAAATATACTCCTATCAGAGGTGATTTAGATAACTTGGTCCTAACTCTTTTACGATCCTAGCAATAGAACACTTGGTCTCACCTTGACCTAATGAAATCCTAACTCAAAAACTCAACTTAAATGACACTGCATCCTCAGGTTCGAAGCTTCAACATGAATGCTTCCAACATGAAATAAAGTCCAAGTATCTGTCAACAAGACTATGCAAGTAAAACAAACAACTTCAAGGTGTATTCATTCAATCATACCCAAGCATAGATTCTTCGTCTTCGAGGAACAGCTTAAAACATAGTTTCCTTCACTCATGTGAGTCAACATAAGCATCATACATTTCAACACATTCATACATAAGCCAACTGAGCTTCGAAAGAAGTCAACATACTCTTGGTCGTTCAGTACTTGCTACAATGTGCCGCGGCATGCTACCCTTATTCTGACTAACTAGGTGATAAAGAAACTCACCTTCGTATTACCAACCAGGTGATGAAAGGTACAACCCTTCTCTAATATCATCCTGCAACTTGCCACTCTTATCACCAACTAGGTGATGAATGAACTAACTTTCATATCTTAATAAACATTTTTACCTTAGCAACTCACCATTCTTACTCAACTAGAGGAGCACTTATACCCAACAAGGTTATAGTCACCAACAAAGTCTTATTGCAAGCCAACAAAAGGCTTCAGTGCCATGGTATACGAAGATCAAACTCTTTAGCCTTCTTGCATTTGCTCCAGATATTTCCCCTCAGTAACAATGCCAACACTACAACTCGTAGAAAGCTTCACACACTCTTAATCAAGACTGTGTACTCTTAATCAAGACTGTGTGAAGCAAATTCAATGTATGGTTCATCCTAACCTTCGACTATCAAAAAGCATGGAAGCAAAATCTGTATATGTTGTCTCTCCCACATTTTCAAATTTTCACCCCCCCCAAAAGAAAAAAAAGGAGGGGGTGAACACAACAGCTTCATCAATGGAGTTTAACCATAATTCTCAAAAACCTCACACACTTTTGATTAAGCTAGTGTGAAGCAAAACTAATTCATGGTGCTCAACAAAGCTTAAACAAATGGAGGGCAACTACAATTCTCAAAAGTTTCACACACTCTTAATCAAGATAGTGAAAGGCAAAACCAAATTATGGTGACCAACAAAAAGCTTCACCTAAAAAGCTTCAACCACAAAGCTTCACCTACAAAGCTTCAACTACAAGGCTTCAACTACAAAGCTTCACCTACAAAGCTTCAACACTAAAACATGTAAGAGCTTTACACACTCTTGATCAAGATAGTGTGAAGCAAACTCAAGTTCATGTGTTCTAAAAATAGCTTCAACATTCAAGCTATATACCCAAACAAAAACCTACCATCAATAAACCCACACCCATTACACCACAACATACAATAAAAAAAAAATACAAAAATACAAAACCCAAGATTCTCTTGTGTTTGTACAACAACATATGTTTAAACATAAACAATTTTTTTTTGTTTTACATCCACAAAGTCCCTATCACATACAGACATACAATTATATATATATATATATATATATATATATATATATATATATATATATATATATATAACTTCAAACATCACCATGCACCTAATAGGGAAGGTACTACAACATGCAAACAACACCATTTTACCTACAGCTTAAAAGGGCACCTACTTAAAAAGTTGCTTGAAATGGAGAATAAGACACGAGTGGACCAAGGCTAGGTTTCAAACAAAGGCTAGGTTGGGCTTAGCAACAAAAAAAGAAAAAAGAAATAAAGCAGCAGACCCAAAAGGGCGCTAGTCTTGGGCTCCACGGTAAAGGAAGCTTGGTTCCTTGGTCAAATTATCAAACAAAGGCTAAGCCCGCTTGTTCTTAAACTAGGCCTTGGCCAAACAAAAAAAAAGAGTGGGCACATACCCTTTCCTATCTTTGGGCTTGCTAATCAAACAAAAACAAAAACAAAAAAAAACAAAAAAAAAAGGTCTGGGCCTTTACTTCTTTTGGCCTAGCAACCTTAAAAAAAAGAACGAAGAAAGGGTTTTGGGCTACCACTTAGAAAAGAAAAGGGTGAAGTTTTATTACTTAAAAAACTTGGCTAATACCAAGACACCTCCTTCGACAACTCTCCTCGGCCGGAGACTTGGGGGACTCCTACCATATGCTACTGCACCTCGGTACTTAGAAGTTTCGTGACTACTTAGTGACTTGGATCTTTCAAGTCCCCAATCGAGAAACTTTCCTCATTCATGAAACTAAGGGAGCACTATTTCAACCTACAGGATCCACCCATGAAGTTTCAACATGCAAACTTCAACAAAAGAAAAAATTCAAAGAACTTAGTGAAGGATGCCTTAGTGTATTTAACACAATACGTTGAATGAAGTAAAGCTTATTTATTGATATTTATGATAAATTACATATATATGCATACACATGAATCAAAATGAACAAACAGGAGGGAGCCTTCACAAAGGTTCCTCATAAGAAGCCTCAGTACTCGGTAGAGCCCTAGAAAGAGGAAGCACCTGAGGGTGATCATTTAGAGCTTCAATACGCGGTAAAGTTCCTGAATTACTTAGAATCCGACTCTCAAATTCTTGCAGCCGGTCAAGCTTTCTCTTCATGCCCGTGGAATAGTTATGTGCAACCATGTGCAACTGTCTATTTTTGTATTTGAGCCTTCTGATCTCTTCTTTGAGACTTCCCACCTCCACCGTTAATGATTTAACTTAGCAGGTTCAAGCAAGTAGGTGTTGACCCACATTGGATATAGAACCGACACACTAAACACTGAGAGCCAGAGAATCCTAAACAGCCAACTCATCAAACTGTTTGGAGAGTATCCTGTTATCTTTAGGGGTGAGAAGATTCATGGCCACCATAGTAGCGGTCATGTCATTATTCATCATAGAGTCCCCACCAATAAGAGGACCATTAGGGGATAAGAAGGATGGGCACCATATGTTGTCTTGAGGAGACATGGCTGCCTCTTCCACAACATTCAAGTCCAAACGACAATCTGATGGGTAAGCCATTTCAGAAATGATGAAGGAAAAATGAGGTTCAACAAATCTCAAAAGTATAAAAATAAGGGGGAAAACTTCTACAAGTAGTAACTTTTTGAACGTACTTCTTGAACAAAAATGGCGCCCCTATAAAAGAAAGGCCAACAAGATCGCTTATTCAAAAATTGAAGAAGCACCACACTCTGAATTTTGAGGGCAAGATTTCCTTGGATAAAATTTGTCAACAATCTTCACACGCAACATCGAAGAAGCACCCTACTATTACCTACAAGGGTAAATGAATAACACCACTACTTGCTAATTGGGAAATCACTATACCTGTTGATTCTGTCATCCATAGCAAAGCAGGCTTGTGAGAATGCCTATTTTTTCATCATTCCCGAGAATGCATCTTTAACAAGATCTACTTGTTAAAAAATCGAAGAAGCACCACTCTCCAAATTTTGAGAGCTAGATCTTCAACAGATTTATTTGTTCAAAAATCGAAAAGGCACCTATCCAAATTTTGAGAGCTGAATTTTTCTAGATAAAATTTGTCGATGCTTTTCACACACAACATCAGCTTTCTGGATACCACGGACCACTTTGTCAAAGTTATCTGACAAAGTTAAAACACATGAGCTTACAGTTCCCACTACATTGCTATGACTGAGAAAGGTAAAGGAACAACATTACTACTAACTGTTGGGGAAATTCCTATATATGTCGACCTCCATGCTCCACGGCCAGGCAGACCTGTAAACATGCTCAACCCTTCCTTACATCCGAGAGGGCACTCCCAATGAAGCCTCTCGAAATACTCAGCTTTCTTACCCCTCGATAATACCTCTACAAACAAGCCACACCAGAGCAAGAGTATCTCATATCATCAGGGTCAAAAGCAAGAGTATTCCATATCATGTTTTTTCTCTATCTTTTCATTTGCCTTTGTTCTTAACTGCAAGACAAGGAGAAAGAAAGCAATCAGTTGTAACCAGGCAAAGGTTCAGATTATTAGCATCCAGGAATGAAATGTAGGCCAATTATAACTATAACAATAATTAAGCCTGATCTCACTAAAAGGGGTTGGTTATATGAAAGCTAGAACGCCATTGCTCGGTTTTGCACCAAGTCTTACGATAACTCCAAGTACTCAATATCATTTCTTAGTCTCTTTCGAAGTCTTCCAAGGTCATCCTCTATCCCTTTTTTATGAGCCTTCGCCTTATAGTCGCATCTTCTAATTGGAGCATTTATAGGTCTTAGGTTCACGTGTGACAACCAGTCCCTAACTTTATGATTTTATAAATTTTAAAAGAGTGATTTGACCGTCATTTCGTGACGTGTATGGGCTATTACTTTATCATATTCTTGAAGTACTCAACAGTGCGAATGCATAGGCATAAGCGGAATCAAAATTGGAGTTACGGTTAAAATTTTATTGGTTAACTATGTTCAAGGGCATTTTGGTAATTTCATAATTCTAGATAAATATTTTTGTAGGATTTTCTGCATGGTGGGACCTACCTATGTGGGTCTCCTATCTCTCTTTTCCACATGTCAGTTTTCTCCCATACTCTCTGGATATCATCTCTCTCTCTCTCTCTCTCTTTCTCTCTCTCTCTCTCTCTCTCTCTCTTTCTCTCTCTCTCTCTCAGAATTGTCCCTCTTGTCCCCTTTGCAAACCCCGACACCATACCATCATCCCTTACAACTTCGGCGAGTTGTACCACTACCAAACCATTGCATTTCCATCCAGCTTCATGGTAGACCACTACAACCCTCACCTTGCCTTACTCATGACACCTAGGCCTAAAACTTTTCACTGCAAAATGGCAGCCATAGCCACCGTCCACCATATTCTTTAATGAAGGTGAGTTTCAAAAATACCTTGGATGAATCTCTCTCATCGTTTAGTTTCAATTTTAGGTATGGTAGGTGATTTTTGGACTGGTTTTATGGTAGATTTAACTTGGGGAAACTTTTCCCAGTTTCTGGCGAGGAACTCGAGATTTTGCAGAATTTCTCCAATGAACTCCAGCCACGGCAAGAGACCACGATGGTATAATTTTTGAACCCAAATCAGAGTTTGGGAAATTTCCCAGCCAAACTAACCCAGAAACTGGCTTTCTTCTTCGTGGAATCTAGCCAACCCATGACCTAAAACCAGGTCGAATCAACCCGCAGACTAAAACTCCCAATTATTGGGCCCAATCCAATAACCCTTGGCCATCAACCCACTCCTGCCTATGTAAACTAGGCCTAACTTAGGAACCCAAGCCCAGATCTGACCCTGACCCAGTTCTAGTTTCCTGGGTCAACGCGTGGCCTAAGTGTGAGTGTGCATCATGGTCGGCGCGTGGAGCACACGCGCCTCCACTAAAAGTTACGCGATCTTCGACTTATCCCAACATGACGCGTGGCGGCTGAAGGAAATTTTGTGAAAAACAAGTTCATTTGAGCAACTTCAACAACATGCAATTAACAATTAAAGGCGGAATCATGTTTATATGCACTAAAAAACAAAACTTAACCCATGAAATTCAAAGCCTTGTAGATAGTGAACCAAGACTCAACTCAAGAACAAAGTGAGTTATGAAATCTTATACCTTTGTGGATTCCTCATTGCATAAGCAAAGGCTAATCACCCAAGGAGAGGGCCTTCATTCCTTGCTTCTTAGCTCCATGGATTTCTTGGATGAGGATGGTAGAATGGATTCTCCAAGTTCCCAAGAAAGGGAACCTCTAAGTCTCCACACCAAGGAGAGCATTTAAAAGAGATCAGTGACCTTGGAGGAGGAAGGATTGCTAGTTAATCCCTTCCAAGGGGGCTGGCCTCCAAGAGAGAAATGGAGAGACATGTTCTCTCTAATTTTCTCCAAAAGAAACCCTTATGAAGAAAATGCTATAAAGTCATATTTATACCTACCTTCATTGGAGTGGCAAACTTGTAATAAGTCCAAAACCCACTCCATTCTCTATGTGGTCAGCCTCTTACAGTCTTTGGCCTATTTGGGCCCTCTTGAATCTTTATTCATTAAGTTGTCATACAACTTAAGTCAATGGGCTTGACGTTCGAAGCCCATTAGGCCTTGAAACCAAAACTAACCTGAGGTCTATAACAAACTTATTCGTTTGATTAATTAACATATTAATTAATCCTAGCAATAAATAATTAAACCATTTAATTATCCTTACTCATCTCCATTGTTTCTTCAATCTCTAACTTACTCGGTGTACGATCCATTAGGTTCCTTTTAGCAAGGCAGTGGGCGATTAGAACTCTTTCAAATCGATTGTGAATTGAAACTTACTTTCAATTCTCCCTTTAGTGATTACTCACTATTAGAGCTTCCACAAACCATGAGTGACACCTAGCAGTAACCCAAGCTAATCAGAAAAGGTGGAGAACATATTCAGTTTAGGATTACAATGCAATACGGTCTTTCTCTAATACAACACTCTTGACCACATTGTTTGGTTTGATAGTTTGTTCATGTCTACTATCCAATGTGATTCATTTAATTATATGATTACCTTGAATGTGATTCGGAACGACTTTCCAAATCTCATTCATACTCTGGCCAGAGATTCTTAATCATATCATAGAGTATTCTTCCTCAAACAGTTTGAAGGTTAGAGATCCCTTGTTGCGCATTCACATGCCTTCGTGGCTAAGTGGCTTAACCCCAACTACGCCGTGGACACCCTTTGATGGAGTGACATTGACAAAGTCAAAGATCAAGGACCTAACCACAAGACAACTATGATGCCTCAGGTCAAAGGACTACTTTGCATTATCCCAACCATGAGTTCTCATGTGACATGAGTATGAGAACTCCTCGTTGATCGTGTTCAGTGGACTCATTCTCTATTGAGCACCTACATGCTTGTCTTGGTGTCAGTCACACCAATGACTTGAGACCAGTCACCCTCCCTGAGAGAAGACATAGCACGTACTAATCTTAACGAACTGTCAATGCCCAATTGGGAATCCTATGATCAGGAACGTTTAGGATATGCATACGAAAGAGAATGGTCTCATGAATCTAACTTCTTTAGATTACATTCTCCTAACTACATATTCCTTGGACTTATCGTTTAAGCATATAAAATTTATATGAGATGGCTTTAAACAATAATATTTGCCCTTATATTAAACCAGATTAGTTTAACATGTGAAATGTCCATAAAGTATCATCATATGATTGGTTTTAGGGCACATTTCCAACAGCGGCGTGTATGGTGGCGCGTGACCTTTCGGGCAACCACCTTGTGGCAGTGCGTGCGGCGGAGCGTGGTGGCATGTGCAACGGCTTGTAAAGAAACCCAAGGCCACTCTTTAGATTTCTGAACGTGCCGAATTCAAATTCACCATCTGTTTTCTGAAATTCGATCGTTTTAAAATAGTTCCTTTATTAGCTGTACCCTGTACAAAAATGCATAATTACATTAGTACGTTATATAAACGTAAATGATTTCGTTTCTAGGTGAAACACATCACAAGGATCTTCAAAGCCCACAAGGCGGGTTCGACTCGATGACATGATCTGTGAGTGGGTCTTTTCTATGATATATACATATATTTGTTTAGTTTCCAAATATACGCCTAATAATGAATTTTCCATATGATCGTCGTAATTAAATTAATGTTTATAGGAAATGACGTAATGATGAGAATTAGGAAATCATTATAAATCTTATGGGATGCCTTAATTAAATTTATGGCTATTAATAATAGTATGTTGACTAAAATGATCGAATCACTGTGGCTTGACTATATTTATGCTATCTGTTCATTGTTTACTTCACCAATGTTAGTACTCACCCGGGCCAGGGCCAGTCTTTCACGTGTATGTGCACATCGCACCGTACGCTCACTTTGGATCCAATGTAGGTGAAAGTCTTGTCCTAGATTGCTATAGGCAATTAGGACTCATATGTGCTGCGCATAGCGCCAGTCTGTAGGAAATCACAGGATCAATTTCTAATGTCGTTAGACTAATGATTACTATGCAGTAGTGCCAATGGAGAAATAGCACACCAAAGGAAAAAAGAGAAAATATATTTCACGTTGGATTTATTTGTCTGGAGGAATGAATCCTCCTTTTATAGACTTCATCATACCCTTTCCATAGAGTTGTGAGACTTCTCTAAATGGTCTTATCCTTTCATGATTAGACACAACACTTATAGAAGGGTATAGCTCTTATGATAAGTCATACATCTTATCACACCCTTTGGTTAAGTGTATATCAGTACACCAATCTTGTTGTCAACGTGCTTGATTAAAAACATAATCATATTATTTGATTAAAAACATAAACTGAAACAAAGTTCTTTGTGTCTCCCACTGAAATCCGAGACAATGTTTCTTTGGGTCTTCCGCTAATTGATTAATCTCTTTAAGATTGAAAACATCAATTACCTTCAAATCTTGTAAACGATTTTCTTTTTCTTTCTCCCCCACTGTTCTAATTATTTCTACCTAGTAGAACATCACTAACCATATCATTGTCATGATCATTGAATATATCTCTCCCACATGATCATTGACAATATATTAGTTTTTAACCATTACTTGGTTTCCAATGAAACTTTGTGCTTCCGTAAGTTTTCTTTGATACATGATTTTCATATATCATAGTGATTAAACTATTAAACGAAAAAACTTATACACATAGCAAGTACTTTTACTCATAGGAACTGTGTATATAATCATACACCTCAGCAACAAAATCGATAATCTTAGCCTATAGTGATTAGACTATTCTTGAAGTGATTCACATAATCAATTCCTTAGGCTTGTCATTATTATTCCATCGCCTTGGACAATTAACTTTAAAGTGTCCAACTTCACCGCAACGAAAACAACTGCATTTCTCGCTCTTGCTCTGTGTGAAATTTTACAGTTTCGTTGTTTATTCTTTTGTGGTTTGTTACATCGTGAAACTTTGGGTAGTAGTTATCTCATCTTCTATATATATGGTTAAGACTAAAAGCATAGAATATCCATAATTTCTTTCCAGTCTCAAACACCCCATGCATATGTAAGAATCAAATCATCTTCCATATAATTGAGAAATTGTGGCACGAACCAGTTCATTTTACTCTCCCACTTTGCATAACAAAGATCCTTCAACTAGTATCTCACTTTAAATTATATTTGTTGAGCCATATATTTTCATACAGAAAATATATTAGCAAGTTCAATAAAAGATGGGGACAGTTAAAAAATGGTAGTCCAAAACATGGACCGACTAAAATAAGGTTCACATTATATATATCTTATATATAAGGAGAGAAAAAAATCTGAACAGCCCAAAAACTAAAAAAAATAGAGTTCTTTTCTATCCAGAACTCTCCTAAGCACACACGTTCTCAACTCAGCAAAGTGATGGCCTTCCTGAACTTCCCCACACCCTGGGAAAGTAGAACACGTAACAGAAAATGGAAGAGGTTAATGGAATCGCTCCTTGCGTCTATAAAAGAGGAGGGCACACGGCAAGAGGGGGGGGGGAAGAGAAGGGACTCTACAAAAATTAAGAGAGAAATCAAAGGGGTGAACTGCTGAGGAAATTCAGAGAGACAAAAGCTAACAGAGAAGAGAATACACGGCAAGGGAAAGCAACAAAGCATTTAAAGGTACAAATCCATCCTTCTAATTTTTTCTTTGTTTTGGTTTCTCTCGGTTTTGTAGGAAATAAAGGAGCAATTTGCTTCTCCAACCTCTAGTATTCTTTAACATCCTTGCAAGTTGCAGCCCAACAAACGGCAACAAAACCACAACATCTCGCTTCCGCCGCCTCATCTCAAACTAAGTGAAGAAGAATAATTTCAGAAAACAAAGTCGTCATTGACCTTCCCCAAATTCGTATAAAACCAAAGCTGAAAGCAAAGGTTGACGATTTTAAGCCTTCTATGACGGAATCTAAAGAGAACGACGATACTAGCAACTATGGATGAGAATCCTGCAGCAACAACCGTCGATCAACGCCGACGTCAAAAGCCCAGCCACAAGTCCACAAACCAACCTAGCATTGCCGCCTATAGTAGTTAGATTCACATGGAGGAACAACACCAACCTCGCTTGCCAAGCGGTGGTTTCAAAACTAGCCAACAACGCAAGGGATGGTTTCAAATGGGGCAGCAACAGTATCTTCGCATTCGGAATTTCCACAACCTAGCCTTAACTCCATAAGTTGCTGGAGAAGACGGAACGAAATAAAATCCCTCCCTTTCGGTGGTAACAAGCAAAGGGTGACTTCAAGTTTGGTTATGGATCACCTTTCGCGTCTTGGCAAAACTCGCAGAAATCTACTACACAAGGGACTTCCTGGTTTCCTACCGTTCCATGAAGTTTGTCACCTCCATAAGCAATAGCAAGCTTCAAACGCGGCTCTTTCTTAAGAAATTAGTATCGAGAACAAAGACCACTGATGTCTTTCTCACATGTTGATTGTTGCCCCAAGGGCCAAGATATGTTTCTGCTTCAAAGATGAAGGCATGTTGCTGTAGTTTTCGTATAAGAATTTCATCAAAGTCTCTGGAGCTTTCACAAAGTCCATGAAGAAAAGAAGTGCAAGTGTGCAAACGGCACATCCTGAAAAGCAAAACAAATTGGGATGTGTACCTCATCCTGGAGGAGAAAGAATTCAGCATGTCGTCGGTTTTCGTTGAAAGTCAAGATAGGGGAGGCTAGCAAGCAGTGGCAAAATGAGTGATGTGTCATCCTTCCTCTTTCCCGGATGAACAAGCAACAACAGATGAATAAATAGGTTGTTGTCTTCCTTTCATGAGTCTTCGATACACTGCTTATTTGAAATAAGAATTAGGACTCCAAAAAAGAATTCAAAAGACTTCGAAAGAGCTTTAACCAACCAAAAACAAAAGGGTGTTTAAACGCCCTTTCAGTCAGTGTGGCATAAATCCCACCAAAAGAAAAATTACTACAGGAGGGAAATAAATAGATGTTTATTTTTCTCCCACGTAAAGTCCTACTGGACTTGGAAGAGTTCAAATTCACAGAGAAGGAAAAAGGGCTTGCTGACAACTTCCCAAATCAAATGGGAAGGACACTCACGTGGCAACTTTAAAATGTCACAGCTCTCCAACATAAAATCATGTGGTTTCCTTGAAAGAAAGTCTGACTATAAAAGCCTGAAAAGACATCTTAAAAAAATAGTGCTCTGTCACTTATCTTTATTAAACAATGTGAAAGCAAAGACTTACTGTGCTACTGTGCAAAGATAAAAGGCAACAACAAAGTGATGAACATAAAGACAAAATGAAATGGGTTTCAAGACAAAGTAAATGAAAAGAAAAACAAAACAAAGAAAGAGCAATTCAACACAAACAATCAACAACTTTGTCACGTGTTGTTCTTCCAATGACTCCATGAAAATGACAAATTGTTCGGGTATCGAAGGCCTTTGGTGGTTGTGCTTTTCTAAGTCTTATTCGGGGTAGGAATTCAACCCACATGTTGTTGAAGAAAATAAACAAAGAATGATCCAGTAAAAGAAAAAAAAAAGGGCTTTTTCTCAAAATTGGTGAGCTTTGCACCTGAATGTTGGGTCAAAGTTTAAAAGACTCGAAAATAAGAAATGGGCATCTTCTTACTGCCATCTGTCAAAATTCAAGCAAAGGAAGTAGACAAAAGAAAGTCTTGCAATTCTTTGCATTCCAATGAGAAAAGAAGTGCACAAGTGTTTCTCATGCTGCCGCCACTTCCAAACCGTCAAGTGACTAATATTGTGCTGATCACTCCAAGGAATGAGGGTTATATCCCAAAGTGGCATCCTCTTCGATGGCACCAAATTCATGAATGCAAATTACTCCAAATATCATGGATGTGAACCATCACCTGATCACTCCAAAGAATGAGGGTTATATCCCAAAGTGGCATCCTTTTCGATGGCACCAAATTCGTGGATGCAAATTACTGCTAATATCATGGATACGAACCATCGCAAAAGCACAAAGCTTGATGAACTTACGGTGCGATAAAACATGGATCAAATTTCCCAAGTAGTCGAGTGGCATGAAACCCACATCGAGTCAAATGACACAAAGTCGCTATAAATGGCACAAAGCCACTTCAAATGGCATGAAGCCATATCGAATATCAAATGGCACGAAGTTGTAAAACGCTCCAATGGTTCAAAGTCCTCACTAGCATTAGCTAAAACTGCATAAGGCACCAAAACACTCCAATGGTTCAAAGTCCTCACCTCGCACGAGCTAAAACTGCACAAGGCATCGAACCCTCCAATGGTTCAAAATCCTCACCCACACGAGCTAAAACTGCACAAGGCACCAAAATGCTCAAATAGCTCAAAGTCCTTGCCTACACGAGCTAAAACTGCATAAGGCATCAAATGCTCTTTGCCTGCACGAGCTGAAACTGCACAAAAAAAATACATAAGGAACTACGAGTGACTTTATCCCACAACGAGGGTACATAGGCAACCTAGGGCTCTACCTAGGTGCAGTCACAAAATCAAATAAACATCCAAACCCCCAAATTACGATTTCTTCATATTGGAATCAAAGGGTATTCCTTTCTCAAAAAGAAAGGTTGTAATTAATAGGCGCGTAGCCTAGGATGGGTCGAACTCAAAATTAATAAAACCTTCCTCGGAAAATGAACGAGGGTGAAATTGTGTCGAGTAAAATTATTTGTTTACATATTGTGTACAATTTTCGCTCAACATGATTTTTGGCATGCCCGATGGGATCCATTTTCCTTTTCATCTCTACTTTTGAAAATCATTAATGTGCTATGTGTTTTGTTTTTGTAACAGGAAGCATGGCACCACAAGTTACTGTTTACTTCCACGAACTCCCTACTACTAAATCCAAACTTGGATGTGGAAGAAGTGCTGGTCGTCGAATCTCCTTCACTATTAATCGAGCACCAATTATCTGCAACATGGTGAAGACTACATGCAAGGTGGCTGTTAAAGTTATCAAATTTGGGCCAAAGAAATGCCTGTCCAAGAACGCTTTGAGGAATGCAAGGAAAAGAGCAGCACGAGCTCTTAGGAAGAAGATCGTTAGGGAGCGTTTACTTGAAGACATTGAAATCATCTCAAGGGAGCTTCTTAAAGTTATTTCATCTGAGGACACCAAGGTGCCTCGATGCAAGATCGTCAAAGTAACATCGTCATTGCCTGCCAAGGTTCCTGTCATCACTCAAATCATGATTGAAACAATCCCGGTTACTTTACCTCCAATGGAGTCGATCATGATGATCAATGTCGAGGAAGATAAAGAAATCTTGCCAATAGTGTTTGAAAATGTTCAACAAAAGGCCAAGGCCAATGAACTTGTCAAGGAAGGTGAAAACATTCAATTCGAGGGTTCTATCACATGTGCAAGGGCCCGAGCATTGGCAGTCTACTATCTCGGGAGTTCATCTACCATTGCAGACACTACTGGAGGAAATGAATCTTTTTCCCAAGAATAAACTCCTAGAGTAATGACTCAATTCCAAAGGTTGGAGATAAATGAAGACGTCAAATCTAAGAACATGCAAGTTCTAATGACTGGCACATCAAATATAGAAGAATAACTGCTAGAAATGTAACGAAATGCTAACATAAAAAGAAGCATAAATGGCAGCATTGGTAGCTGACAAGGAAGCTAAAATTGCGACTTTAGCAGCTTAGTTAGGCGCTCAAGCTAGCATAAATAATGATGGAGATAGAGCAAGGAAAGAAACAGAAGGAAAAAGTTCTGATAGCCAACTCACGCATCAAGATATCAATGCAATTTTCAACGAAAAGATCCGTGAATTTCAAATGTCTTTAACGACACCAGTTCTTGGATACCGGAAGCCCTATCCAGCTGACTATGACACAGTGCCATTTCCCCAAGGTTATCAAAGACCAAGCTTTGATAAATTCGATGGTTTAAGTGGTTTTCCTCAAGAACACTTAACTCATTTTTACTCAGCTTGTGGCGAAACATCGCAGTTAGATCCCTTATTGGTTCGGCAATTTGTTCAGTCACTCAAAGGGTCTACTTTTACATGGTACACTTAGTTAGAGCCAGGATCGATTCTAACGTGGGACGATATGCAAAGAGCTTTTCTAGCTCAATTCGTGAGTTCAAAGAAAAAGTCACATTAATGGATTTGGCTCAAACAAAACAAAGGCTGGGAGAAAGTACAAGAAAATTCATCACAAAATGGAGGAACTATTTTTGATGAACTTCTTGCAGCAAAAATGATCACGCTTCCTGAACCGAAGCGTCCCATTAAAGTAAATAAAACCGATGATCCAAAGTATTGTTGCTATCATCGACACATCAGCCATACAATAGAGGATTGTTATATCCTTAATGATATAATTCAAGAAAAGATCAATAAGCATGAGATCGAGGTGGATTCATTTTCGAAACATCAGATGGCAATGTCTAATATAATCGAAGGAAAATCAATACCATCCACTCCATTACCAGAAGGATCAATCCCTATAGGATTTCATGTCGATAATGAAACCACAATTGTCCATACTTATCCCAGCATGCCTCGTTCCGAAAATCCAAAAATCCCAACTCTGTGCGAGCTCATGATAACACCAAGTTTTGACATTTAGGAGGATTAGTCAGAGTCATCACTTGAATTTGAAGGCGAGTGGCAAACCGTTAGTACAAAGAAGGTGAAAAAGACCGCTAAACGTCTTTCTTCCACAAAGCGATCAAAAGAAAAATTAAGGAGTGGACCACCCTCAAATGATGGAAAGAAAAAGAAGAAAAGAACTTAGAGGAGGCCTAGAGTCTTTCAAGATGATGAGTACAAGCAGCGTTTCAGAGCACCAATAACCCTCAGAGACTACCTCCCCTAAAACTTTTCAAGAGAAAGGGAAATGAGAAAGAAATTGGAAATTGTCGCGCAACCTCATGTGAAATCCAGAACAATAATATGGTGGATGAAATAACTCTGCGCTCTGGTCAAAGGATACCATATGTGGACAAGAAAGGAGATAAAGAAGCAGCTGATTCAGTTAATCATTCTGACAAACTAAGTGCAAAAGAAGTTCTTGTCACTACCACTGCAGAGCTTGCGATAGAAATTTCAACCACAAAGGCAAGTACCTCAAAAAAAAAACATGCAAAAGATGTAATACAATCCCAAGATGGCAAATACGACATTGTTAACCATCTTAAGTGCATCCCATCTCGTCTTAGTATGTACAATGCCCTGAAAATGTCAAAATAGCTTAGAGAAGCACTTATTACGGCTTTGACAAGTCCTGAAGTATTTGAAACAAGCTTCAAATCCGTAGAAGTGGATATGACATCGCCAAAGTATTGCTCTTGTTGCCTCGCAAGTATCACATTTGACGAAGATGACCTTATACTTGGTGACGAGTACCACAATCAACCTTTGTACGTTAGTGGACTGGTGCGAGATACATCAACAAAATCAAATCTTCCTTAATTGTGGATGAAGGATTATTTTGGAAGATCATGTTCATTTAAGCAATATCATTAGCATGCAATTAACAAATTAAAGGCGGAATCATGCTTGCATATACTTAAAAACAAAACATTAACCATGAATGTTCAAAGCCTAGTAGATTGGTGAACCTTTAAACAACTCAAAAACAAGTGAGTTGAAATTAATACCTCTGTAGATTCCTCTTTGCATAAGCAAAGGCTAATCACCCAAAGAGAGGGCCTTCATTCCTTGCATCTTAAAACTATGGATTTATATAGAAAGGATAGGTTCTCTAAGTTCTCAAAATTGAGAACCTCTAAGTTTCTACACCAAGGTTTTGATTAAGAAGAAATGAGTGACCTTGGAGGAGCTAGAGTGCTAGCTAGAACCCTCCAAGGGGGCCGGCCATATCTAGAGAGAAGGGAGAGCATTTCATCTCTCCAATTTCCCCAAAAACAACCCTTAATGAATTTTGGCTATAAAGTCAAATTTATACCTTAATTCATTTGAGTGGCAAACTTGTAAATAAGTCCAAGTTCACTACCCTTACATAGTGGCCGGCCTTAGGGATATTTTTGGAGTATTTTGGGCCTTTGTTAAATCATTATTTATTAAGTTGTCATACAACTTAAGTCAATGAACTTGACGTTCGAAGCCCATTGGGCCTTAAGGTCCAAAACCATCCCGAGGTCTTTAACGAACTTATTCGTTTGATTAATAATCATATTAATTAATCCTTGCCATAAATAATTAAACCATTTAATTATTCTTACTCATTTCCGTTGAATCTTCAATCTCTACCTTACACGGTGTACGATCCATTAGGTTCCTTTTAGCGAGGCAGTGGGCGATTCAAACTCTTTCAAATCGATTGTGAATTTGAAACTAACTTTCAATTCTCCCTTTAGTGTTTACACACGTTTAGGGCTTCCACAAACCATGAGTGACACCTAGCAGCATATCATGGTTACCCAAGCTAATCAGAAGAGGTGGAGAACCTATTCAGTTTGGGATTACAAATGCAATACGGTCCTTCTCTAATCCAATACTCTTGACCACATTGTTTGATTTGATAGTTTGTTCATGTCTACTATCCAATGTGAATCTCGTGCTTATATGATTACCTCGAATGTGATCTGGAACGCATTCCAACATCTCATTCATACTCTGGCCAGAGATTCTAAATCATATCATAGAGTATTCTCCCTCAACGGTTTGAAGGTTAGAGATCCCTTGTTGCGCATTCACTTGTCTCCATGACTAGATAGCTTGACCCCAACCATGCCGTGGACACTCCAAAGGAATGCCATTTGACACGATCAAAGATCAAGGACCTAATCATAAGACAACTATGATGCCTCAGGTCAAAGGACTAATTTGCATTATCCTAACCATGAGTTCTCACGTGACATGAATATGAGAACTCGTCGTTGATCGTGTTCAGTGAACTCATTCTCTATTGAGCACCTACGTACTTGTCTTGGTGTCACTCACATCAATGACTCGAGACTAGTCACTCTCCATGAGAGAAGACATAGCACGTACTGATCTTAACGGACTGTCAATGCCCAATTGGCAATCCTATGATCAGGAACGTTTAGGATGTGTCTACGAAAGAATGGTCTCATGAATCTAACTATTTAGATCGCATTCTCCCAATCACATATTCCTTGGACTTTATCGTTTAAGCATATAACATTTATATGAGACCGCTCAAACAATAATCTTTGCCCTTGATATTAAACTAGATTAGTTTAACATGTGAAATGTCCGTAAAGCATCATCATATGATTGGTTTTAGGGCACATTTCCAACAATCTCCCACTTGCACTAGGCCCAATCAGCTTGGTCATCAGTGATGATACCTCTTCTGCAGTCATTTCAAAAATGGCTGAATAGTAGGCCTAGACAATGGATATCTATATGTTATCCATAGAAGCAACCTTGAGAATAACGACGTCACCATTATACATGATTCTTAATCATGTGGTTCAGTCTCTCATATGATTTCAGACCTTGATGAGACCTTGATTCCCTGGCTTGAGCTATCGCCCTATTAGTGTCATACACTTTCTGGTTGGAACCGAATAGAGAGTTCATAAATGAACTTTCCCATCCAAACAGCATTGTTGTAAGCTTCTATATGGCAATATATTTTGCATTCATAATGGAACACACTAAAGTCATTACTTTAATGTTTCCATCCAAATATCTCTTTAGTCATAATAAAGAGATATCTGTTTATCTCTTCATTCATAATGAAGAAACATCCAATGATGGATTAGATTCATAATCTAATACATTCACGCTTCCATTACGTTACTCTAATTCTTCCTCAATTATTGAGGAATCTATCCTTTAATATTTCTCAAATACTTAAGGACTCACTTGACAGTTGCCATGGTTCTGATCCTGGGCTTGCACTGATATCGTTTTGTACCGTTCTAGGTACAACTCATATCAATGTTTTCATACAATATGAAATACATAAATCACCTTTGTGCGTATGCATAAAGGATTCTATTTACGCATTATTTCTTTGGGAGTCAAAGGGTACATTCCCTTTGAGAAGAACAATTTCCTAGTTTCACTAGAATTGTCATTCTAATTGAAGTTTATCATCATATGAGAAACTTCCTAGCATCTCATGTCTATTTTAGGGATTGATATAATCCAATTATATCTTGAAATACATCATTATAGATTTCAATCCCATATACATAGACTATATCTCCCATATTTATTCTATCATTTATAGAATGTTTAAAGTCATAACTTTAACGAAGAAGAATTCATTTCATTTCCAAAAATTAATATATCATATATATTTAAATTTAGGAATATGATAAACTCCCACTAATCTTTTGTAAACCTAGTAAACAAAAGATTCATTTACATCTTTATGAGAAATCAAACGATTTGATCTTTCTTCATAAGACGCTTATAGCTCCCACTAGCGTGGTAAGATCCATGATGGATGGATCTCTACAACTTACATGTCTTGTGATTTATAGTTTTAGACATATACTATCAAGACTATCTTAATAATGGTTAAGGAAACCCATATTATGTCCAAACATTGAATCACCATTTAATTGTAGCTAGTGATCCTCGAATTAATTGAAACTAAGACTATATCAAAGATGGTTTCTTCAAAGTCAACCATACTCTTTGAGTGTAGTCTCCTTAGGCTATCAATTAGCTATTAAGGTTTCATTATTTCGAGTCAAATGATATTTTACCATTTCCTTGAGTATATATCATATATACACTCAATGTAGTCATAAGGATTTTCATTCTTATTTCTTTCGATTTAAGAGGTACAACTCTATGACATAGTCATAAAGTTCAAACCATTCAACTAAGACGGTTTATAAATCCTTCTCGACTACCTTGGAGCTTTTGGTATAGGAACTAGGTTGTTATATTTGTTGATCACTTTCTTGTTTCTTAAAGAACCCATTCTTTGAGTTCTATCTTAGTTCATTTGCGTTTAGGCAAATCATATTGTAAGATTACAATGAACTGCCCAACAAACAACATTTGTTAGTTAGTTTATAGAAGCGATATCCAAAAGGTAATTTAAGGATATCTCACAAGATTGCTATCAACCAAATATTGCTTATTAGCACACAACCCCAAATCTTAACATACTTAAGATTTGTCTTTCTTTCCAACTACATCTTATGGAGTTATGAAAATTTTGGAAGCTCTTCTAATTGACAATCATATTGTTTTAGAAGTATATATCCTATATATTGGTAATAGATAATAACCAACGAACTAAGTCTTTATTCAAGTTCGTTCTTCTCCTAATGGAGAAATTCATTATCTTGTGATGCTACTTCCCTTGATATCTTTCAAGGAAACTCATCTAAAGTGTTATCTTTCCTTGGATCAAATCTAAGGAGTTAAATACTTTAGATGTCTTACTCATCAACTTACATTTCTTGAATTCTTTGAAACCTTTTGCAAAGTATTCGGACTTGTGTTTATTCAAAGTAAACTATAGTCCAACCGAGAGTGATCTTCGGTGAATGTCATATAACATGAGTAGTATTATGTTGTGGACTAGTGCCACTAACATCTAAGTGAATTAACCTCAACAACTTTGTGATTCTTTCTTCTTTCCAAAAGAATAAAGATTCGAACATTTCGCCTCTATACAATTTTAACGAGAAGGCATTGGATCCGGATCTAACGATCCAAAGCATCCATCCATGACCAACTCGTAACTTATGTTTTAGAGGTATCACAACTTAGTTGGGATTAGTCACTACCTTGCAACCTTTTGGGTTTTAAGCATCGTTATATTCTAAACAGCTAACACTACCACATCATCTCTACTATAGAAACAATTAATTAGATTACAATAATCTAATCATTCTTTATTTGGTAGTTCATATGAGGAAGTAAGTACAATCCGCTTTCGCAGAGATCTATATTTTATTCACTTTCCGAATGTGAAGTACTTTCTCTTCTCTCATTAATCTTCTACTTCTTATTAGCCACACTTTTACAACGATTTGTAAAACATAGTTACTAATACAGAATCAAGCATTCAAGTAGAAGAACCAACTGTTTTGAACTTTTCAAGAACATTTTACAACACCTTGAAAAAGGTGTGTTCTTGACACTTGCAAGACATTTCTTGCAAATACCCCTTCCAATGTCCATCCTTTCATAAAGAAAGTTTGTTCCCTTGGAGTTATTTTGTCTTCTTCATTTAACTTCTCCTTTGACTACAATAGTCATGGTCCCTAAACTCCCACTATCTCTCTTGAAACTTATTTCAATTGTGTTTTACACATCAAACGATTTGGAGAGCGTGTGGTTTTTGTTCACATATATAGTTTACAATAAACTTAGTGAACCATTAGGATAGGGACACAAAGGTGAAGTCCTAATCTAGTTTCCGTCTCGTTAAGTGTTTTAACACTTCAACATACAATGATTCAAAATCATCATAAGTCCATGTTGATGGACTATTTTTGTCAACCAACCATTATGTTCTAAACATAATTACAAACATTCAAGAGTTGTTCAAGGCAACTCTCATTTCTTCATACAACGATTTGTAAGTGAAGAATCATGGCACATAAAGTGTCCATGCCCTTGTGCTTACTTCAAAAGTTCCTTGTTTATGTAACAAAGAAACAAGCACTAATGTTTGCGTTGATTAAGGGTTGTTCAAAGCAACTCTTATTTCTTCATACAACAATTTGTAAGTGAAGAATTATGACATTTAAAATTGTTGTCCTCTTTATGATAGACTTATCTAACATGTTCTTCCAACGATACATTTATCAATAGGAAGATTGTGAGGATGAGACTACTTAGGCACTTTTACAATCCATTCAAGACATTCTATGGGATTGTGGTACCAAGTTCGGAAACTAAAGCGTTCGGTTTTTCTTTGTCAAGTGTTGGATAGCGTTTGCAAATATATTGGTAAACAAATACATAACGAATATAAATGATTGATTTTAAGCTATTTGATTCGGGTCTTTAAATCAAAATAGCACCACCCACTATTTTTGGCAAATTCCATATCCCTCATCGGAATTCGAGAGTTTTGGAGGAAACTCTTAGTAGGTTATGGGAGGCTCACTATTACCAAGTTCACCTCACGATGATACGATGTTGGCTAGCATTAATAATAATGAGAGAGTACACTTACTCCTTTACATCTAATGTAAGAACCCATTTTATTTGGCCTCTAGAGAATGTTGATAGGAGCATATTTATGCACCTTAGTTAGCTAGTTCTTATGCATTTATGTTATGTTTCTTACTTAATTTAGTGTTTAAAGTCATTTGTCGTGTGTTTGTAGGTTTATATGTCAAAGTATGCAAAAAGAAGCAATTTGGAGCATTCTAGAGCAATTTTGGGCCAAGATTGGATAGTGCAAACATGGAGGCTTGAGGATGGACGAATTTGATGCAAAGAAGCCCAAGAATTTGATGCAAAGAAGCCCAAAAATCTATTGCAATGGGCCTAAAAAAATGATGTAATGCTTAGCTCACCATGACATGTGAGTGGATGATGCAATGCTTAGCTCATCATGACATTTGAGTGGATGATGCAATGCTTAACTCACCATGACATGTGAGTGGATGATGCAATGCTTAGTTCACCATGACATGTGAAGTGGATGACTCAAAACCTACCACCACCAATAAATCCCACTTATTGCCATGACTTTCCTTTTAATTCCCACCAAAAAATTGAATTAAACAAGTCCATCCTCTCCCTATAAATACCCATGGTAGCAACCTCATTCAAATCATCCAAGAATAAACCATTCTACAAGCCTTTCCTTGCCTCTCCCTACATATCTAAACCTCCTCCATCCATTCCTCCATAAAACCAACCTTTCAACATCATTCAAAGCCTTGTGCCGCAACAAAGAGAAGAAGAGGAAAATCCTTGGAGGCGCTTGGATCGTTGGAAAGTTTAGGTGTTTTCTTTCTTTTATTTTTCAATGTTTAATTTAAATTGTTGTTCAATTATGTTAAACATGTGGAACTAATTTCTTTTTAGTTAGAGGTGAATTTGAAACCATGGATATATGTTTATTATAATTTGATTTACCCCAGTTATGAATTTATGAATGTTGGATGTGGTTTACTTTTCTGTTTTGATTAAGAACTTGTTTATGTATGTGGGTTAAGGGTCGACACTTAATTTGCATGCCTAAACTTGATGCTAGGATATAAGGGAATTTCACCTAATCGTTATGAACTTATATTCATGAGTAGTAAAGATCGCTAGTCACGATTGTGTTAAGTAAATCCTTGGCAAGAGTAACATGCGTATTCCATAGTTATGAATGCCTAGTCAATGTTTATGATTTCCGTTGAACTTAATGATCTTTGTTAAATGTCTCTATCATGCGTATTCCATAGTTAGGGACTTTGATGAGGAATAATTTGGTTGTAATGCGTATTCCTTGCAATCCAATGAATCTAGGGAAATCTAAAAGTTAATTTAAGCGGACCTAATTAACTTGGAGCATTGTCATTCATTCGTTTGTTGAATTCATAACTGGGAATCAAATTATATGCATATGTTCATGTGTGGATAAGGAACCCTCTAACTAGTTTCTCATCATTCTATTTCATAAAATATTATTTTCTTTGAAGTTTATTTATAAGTTTCTGTTTTAAATTAAATTTCGTCAAAAAATCAATCCCCCATTTATTTGGAAGTGTTAGATTTATTAGAAATCATTTTAGTTTGTGTTTTCTTAAGTCTTGAGTTGTTTTGAGTATTTTGATTTGTTTTAGATTATTTGTTAGTTTTATTTTGAGTTATTCTAGTTAAGTGTTTTGATTTTAGTTTAGTGTTTTAAACTTTGTTTTTACGTTTTTAATTTAATTTAACATTGGTTAGCATCCCTAGTTAATCCCCGGTTAGAACGATCCCTACTTACATCATTACTACAATTGTCACAAATAGGGTTTAATTTGTGTGTCAAGAAATTCTCACACCAAATGTAACCTCACAATGATATGATGTTGGCTTCATTGCACTTAGTTAAGTCATTCCCACCGTGCGAGTTCAAGTTAGGGGTTCAAGAACAACCTCACGATGATACGATGTTGGCTATTCTCGTTGCCTACCTTTCACAACATCAAGTATGCATATAGAATCCTCCCCGAGTGTAAGCATGCACTTTGTACTCCCCCATGATAGGGTGAAGCCGGTGTACACGTCACAAACGTTTGGACCTACCACGGTGGAAGGCCACGAAAGAGTGTTCAAAGCACTCTCACGCTTATCAACTTAATATTGGTTTGGTTGAGGGTTTTTAGGTCTCATCACATATAAACATACATTTTAATCCAATTAAAACATTTTTGGTCCTATCACAACTATTGGTCCATTTGATTTATTTAGTTGTATATAATACTCCCACTAAGCTTTTAAAACGGTTTTTAAAGCAAGAGTACATGATACTACTAACATAAGGTTTGCATTCATTGATGGACTATATAGTTGCCTTAGGGCCTTAGGATGACTATGAACCTTTTGTTTAGATCCAACACGAACCTTGTGTTGAATCTCGGACTAGGGATGGTGATTGATTTTAGTTACGCGTTTAATCATATTAAGGCGTGTTGTCTTAGGGGCGTTGGACCCAACTACTTCATTTTCATGCATATCATATAAAGCAAGAAAGAAGTACTTCAAAGTAAAGAAGAGCTTATGCTCTTTTACAACAATTGATCAAATCAAATTACTTTAAATTAAAGAAGAGATTATGCTCTTTTACAACATTTGATCTAATCAAATTACAACCAAAATCTAATCTACACATTCCCATGGTTCAAACAAATTTGAAACGGCATTTCACATAGCTCAATTATCGTAGGCTTAGGTTCATAATCACCCTTTAATTAATTAACAATTTAACTAATTAAATTGAATGCAACATTTTTCATTTGGTTTTTGTATCCATAAAATTTGATTTTAAATGGAGCTAACTAAAATGAAAATCCAATTCTCATTTAAAGAGACAAAACAATTTTTGTTCTCTATTTAATTTGGGCCAAAAAGCAATGACCTCAACTTGTTTGGGCCATTGTGCAATTAACCTCAACTTTTGGGCTATTTTGCAATTAGCCACAACTTTTGGGCCATAGTGCAATTAACCACAACTTTTGGGCTATTTTGCAAATACTTAAACTTTTGGGGTCACTTTGTAAAAAAACAAAAGTTCACTACTTTATGTAATTACAACTAGAACCCAAAAATTTCAACAAAAGTTAAAACTTCATTAAAGGATCAAAACAATTTGTCCTTTTAGTGATTTTGGACCTTTACGTAAAAACGTAAACTTTTGGGCCAAAATGCAAATACACAAAAGTATCAAAACTTTATGTAATTGCACAAAAGGCCCAAAAATACCCTTCTAATAGGGGTGGCCGGTTTTGACAAGTTTTAAAAAAAAAAATTTCAAAGTTTTTGTGAGGTGGTTTTGGTTTCATAAAACCATGCAAGGTGTGTGTGTGAAAGGAAATTAATCCTTTCACACCACCAAAAATACTTTCATCTTTTATATTCAAATATCTAAGATATTTACAAAGTTTTTGACTAACATTAAAAATGTTAATCATTAATAAATATATGAAAATATCTTATAACAAAACTTTATGAAATAATTCAAAACTTTGAATCAAAACCACAAGCTTTATTGTTCTTGGCAAGAACATCAAGAATATGAAGAACATTCATGAGAAACCCATAAAAGTTCCATGAACATTTTTCACCCAAAAACATTTCAAAATCACTTAAACTTAAGGGAAATTTCATATAACCAAACTAGGGTACTTAGGGGTTCCAAAAGTCACTTGAAAAACACTTTAACAAGACAAACAAGAACCCAAAAAATCACCCTTTTAATTTGGCCGAAAATCCCAAAATTCTTGGCACCAAATTTTAGCTTCAATATTCATGCTCATATGAACTACATCTACAACATTTGAGATGCCAAATTTTCCAACAAAATTTACATTCATAAAACAAGAATAAAGCTTGTAACATTTTACAACTTTTAAATCACATATTATGAACTACAAAACCCAAAAGGATTCACCAACTACTAGACCTAGGCTCTGATACCACTTGAAGGATTATTTTGGAAGATCATGTTCATTTAAGCAATATCATTAGCATGCAATTAACAAATTAAAGGCGGAATCATGCTTGCATATACTTAAAAACAAAACATTAACCATGAATGTTCAAAGCCTAGTAGATTGGTGAACCTTTAAACAACTCAAAAACAAGTGAGTGAAATTAATACCTTTGTAGATTCCTCTTTGCATAAGCAAAGGCTAATCACCCAAAGAGAGGGCCTTCATTCCTTGCATCTTAAAACTATGGATTTATATAGAAAGGATAGGTTCTCTAAGTTCTCAAAATTGAGAACCTCTAAGTTTCTACACCAAGGTTTTGATTAAGAAGAAATGAGTGACCTTGGAGGAGCTAGAGTGCTAGCTAGAACCCTCCAAGGGGGCCGGCCATATCTAGAGAGAAGGGAGAGCATTTCATCTCTCCAATTTCCCCAAAAACAACCCTTAATGAATTTTGGCTATAAAGTCAAATTTATACCTTAATTCATTTGAGTGGCAAACTTGTAAATAAGTCCAAGTTCACTACCCTTACATAGTGGCCGGCCTTAGGGATATTTTTGGAGTATTTTGGGCCTTTGTTAAATCATTATTTATTAAGTTGTCATACAACTTAAGTCAATGGACTTGACGTTCGAAGCCCATTGGGCCTTAAGGTCCAAAACCATCCCGAGGTCTTTAACGAACTTATTCGTTTGATTAATAATCATATTAATTAATCCTTGCCATAAATAATTAAACCATTTAATTATTCTTACTCATTTCCGTTGAATCTTCAATCTCTACCTTACACGGTGTACGATCCATTAGGTTCCTTTTAGCGAGGCAGTGGGCGATTCAAACTCTTTCAAATCGATTGTGAATTTGAAACTAACTTTCAATTCTCCCTTTAGTGTTTACACACGTTTAGGGCTTCCACAAACCATGAGTGACACCTAGCAGCATATCATGGTTACCCAAGCTAATCAGAAGAGGTGGAGAACCTATTCAATTTGGGATTACAAATGCAATACGGTCATTCTCTAATCCAATACTCTTGACCACATTGTTTGATTTGATAGTTTGTTCATGTCTACTATCCAATGTGAATCTCGTGCTTATATGATTACCTTGAATGTGATCTGGAACGCATTCCAACATCTCATTCATACTCTGGCCAGAGATTCTAAATCATATCATAGAGTATTCTCCCTCAACGGTTTGAAGGTTAGAGATCCCTTGTTGCGCATTCACTTGTCTCCATGACTAGATAGCTTGACCCCAACCATGCCGTGGACACTCCAAAGGAATGCCATTTGACACGATCAAAGATCAAGGACCTAATCATAAGACAACTATGATGCCTCAGGTCAAAGGACTAATTTGCATTATCCTAACCATGAGTTCTCACGTGACATGAATATGAGAACTCGTCGTTGATCGTGTTCAGTGAACTCATTCTCTATTGAGCACCTACGTACTTGTCTTGGTGTCACTCACATCAATGACTCGAGACTAGTCACTCTCCATGAGAGAAGACATAGCACGTACTGATCTTAACGGACTGTCAATGCCCAATTGGCAATCCTATGATCAGGAACGTTTAGGATGTGTCTACGAAAGAATGGTCTCATGAATCTAACTATTTAGATCGCATTCTCCCAATCACATATTCCTTGGACTTTATCGTTTAAGCATATAACATTTATATGAGACCGCTCAAACAATAATCTTTGCCCTTGATATTAAACTAGATTAGTTTAACATGTGAAATGTCCGTAAAGTATCATCATATGATTGGTTTTAGGGCACATTTCCAACAGTGGATCAACAATAAACCTGCTTCATCTTCGAACACTTCAAGCTCTGGGGATGAAGGTCAACTGACATCATCAATCTTAACAATTCAAGGCTTCAATCAAGTCGGACAAAAAGTAATGGGAACGATAGCATTACAAATGGAGATAGAGGAATTGTACTCCGACGCCCTTTTCCACTTAATTAATGCTGACACATCTTACAATGTTTTATTAGGATGTTTGTGGCTTCAAACATATGGGCATTCCTTCTACACTCCATCAGTGCTTCAAGTTTTTGGTAAATGGTGAAGTAAAGAAAGTTCTAGCAGACACCGACCCATTTAGGGGGTGAAGCAGTGAATTATGCAGATGCAGAATTCTACAAACAATCAAAAGTCACTTTTTCACAACCAACAAAAGATGAAGTGGTGGAAAAGGCAAAGCCGCTGAGGCTAGTCAAAATCGCGAGTTCTAAGACTCCGAAATCTCGAAAAGTGGTTCTCAACCGCTCTTTAAAATATCAAAGAGAACCTGAAAAGAAGGCAACTGAGCAAATCCAAAATGCATTTGAAGTGCTCGTGACTAGCTACATAAAGCCTCTATGCAAAATCAACCAATCAATTCATGGGGGCAATTTGATAGTCTTAACAAATTTGCAAAGGAATAATGATCGACATGGTCGCATTGTTTTGTTCAAAAGAGATGAGTCCTCATCAAAAGTTCCATTAAAGATAAAAGCGAAGAGGCATAAAGAGTGCTATCAATGTCACGGTGCACCAAGGAAATGGCATACTCAAAGCATTTGTCTCAGAAACTAAGAATCATGAGTTGGAAGGCTTTACTGATCTCGAGAGAGAGAGAGAGCAATGTTAGCTAGAGAAGAGCCAAATAACAAGCCACCTCGAGTTTCTGTGTTCCAACGTCTTGGTAAAACCACCAACTCTCTACCCAAGAAATCTCATAAAAGCAAAAAGTAGAGAGTCAAAAGCCAAAAGGTGATGATAAACTAAGACAAAAATGACGATGCACAAGAAGAGGTACCAGACGTTGTTCAAGTTAGCATGATTGGTAGCAAAGAATCTGATAACAAGCCAATTGCGCTTGTTAGACAATTTCCCACTTGTTTTCCTGTCAAAAAGAAAAATGGGCAAAGTCCTATTTGCGCAAACTTCATAACCTTCAACAATGCACCTCCACTTCTAGAAAGTGAAGCTTATGAAGAGGAGGAAGAATCAAGCACATAAGAAGAGGTTCGTAATGTTGCTCAGTACACTGTGTCACCATTGAAGATGAAAAAGAAAAGGATAGTGATAGATCAACCGAGTTTATTGACAATGCTCAACCGGCACCACCCCAAATAGAAGATAGGGGGCAAGCCAATGTGGATGAACTTCAAGAAATTAATCTTGGAACAGATGACGAGCCCAAGCCTATATTTGTAAGTGCCCTACTAACACCGGAAGAATTAGAAGATTATAAATGTCTTCTCCAAGATTACCGAGATGCGTTTGCATGGGGCTATCAAGATATGCCTAGTCTAGACACTAAAGTGGCAGTTTACAGATTGGCTATATCAGAAGAAAGGCGTTATGTTAAACAGGCTCCAAGACGTTTTTGGCCTTAGCTAGAAGTACAAATTAAGGCCGAAATTGACAAACTGATAGACGTTGGATTTATCAAAGAAGTTCAGTACCCTACATGGCTCGCCAATATTATACAGTAAAGAAGAAAAATGGACAAATTCTTGTCTGCATAGATTTCAGAGATCTTAACAACGTATGTCAGAAAGACAAGTTCCCACTTCCAATAATTAAATTATTGGTAGACGCCACAACCAGTTTTGAGGCTCTATCTTTCATGGATGGATTTTCAGGGTACAATCAAATTAAAATGGCACCTGAAGATGAAAAACTCACAGTATTCCGCACGCCGAAAGGAGTCTACTGTTATACTATAATGCCATTTGGACTCAAAAATGTAGGAGCCACATACCAAAGAGCCATGACAGTTATTTTCAGCGACATGTTGCACAACACCGTTGAATGTTATGTGGATGATCTCGTCATCAAAACAAGAAAAAGGGAACATCATTTGAACGACTTAAAGAAATTCTTTAACAGACTCCAAAAGCATCAATTGAAGATGAATCCTTTAAAATGTGCATTTGGAGTGACATCTGGAAAATTTCTTGGCTTTGTAGTGAGGTACCGAGGAATTGAAGTTGACCCTTCCAAAATCAAGGCAATCATGGAAATGCCTCCTCATCAGAATTTGCGAGAGCTACAAGGGCTACAAGGAAGATTGGCATACATCAGGAGATTCATCTCAAACTTATCTGGGAGGTGTCAACCATTCACAAGGCTGATGAAAATGGATGTGCCTTTTGTGTGGGATGACACGTGTCAAAATACTCTCAGCAGCATTAAAGAGTATCTTTTGAAACCCCCAGTGTTCATGGCACCAATTAAAGGGAAACCTTTAATTTTGTACATCGCAGCACTTGAATGCTCACTGGGGCAATGCTTGCACAAAACAATGAAGAAGGAAAAGAAAATGCGCTCTACTATTTAAGTTGAACACTTGTAAGGGCAGAGCAAAATTACACCCCTATTGAGAAGGTTTGCATGGCCTTAGCTTTCACTCTGCAAAAGCTATGACATTACTTACTATCACACAGCATTACTTTGATATCTAAAGCGGACCCGCTCAGATACTTGATGTCAAAAACTAGTGTCATCTGGTCATCTTGCAAAATGGTCTTTGCTACTGTCAAAATTGGAAATCAAGTACGTCTCTCAAGAAGCCATAAAGGGGCAAGCTCTAGCTGATTTCTTAGCAGCTTATCTTATTCTCGACAATACGGAGCTACCAAGCGATTTGCCGGATGAAGAGGTATTCTCAACATACATTTCTCAATGGCAACTTTACTTCGACGGAGCGACAAGGAAAAAAGGCGCGGGAGCAGGTATCGTGTTTATCATAGCATTTGGAGGCCTAATCCCATATTCATTTTTGCTCATGGAGTTGTGCTCAAACAATGTGGCAGAATACGAGGCACTCATCATCGAACTTGAAATTGCACTCGAACTACACATCGACTGCCTTCACGCTTATGGTGATTCACAATTAATCATTAAGCAAATGAATGGTCAGTACGCCGTGAAAAATGAAAATCTAACCTTATATCATAAAAGAGCAAAACACTTGATGTCACAATTCCAAGAAATGAACATGGCTCATATTCCAAGGTTTGAAAATAACAAAGTCGATGCGTTGGCAAAACTTGCAACATCTCTAACTCTTCCTGAGGAAAGAAAAGTAAAAATTACAGTGGGAGAACGTCATTTACTTCCTTCGGCATTAGAGCGGATTGAAAAAAACCATGAAGTCAATATAGTTATAGTCTTGGAAGTAGAGGAATGTTCAGATTGGCAACAATCTTTGATTGAGTACCTTCAATATGGAAAACTGCCAACCAAGCCCAGAGGCAGAGTTGATGTACGAAGAAGGGCCAATCAATTTGTGTATCAGAATGATACACTATACCAACGGTCTGTTGATGGAATACTGCTAAGGTGTTTATCAAAAGAAGAAGCAACTCACGCTCTCTCCGAAACCCATGCCGGTATTTGCAGAGCCTATCAATCTAAACCTAAGCTTGCAGCTCGATTGAAAAGACTTGGGTATTACTGGCCTACAATGGTTCAAGATGCAATGAAATACGTGAAGTCATGTTGGGTATGTCAAATACTTGGAGACTTCAAGCATCAAAATCCTTTGCCCCTCCACCCGACCATTATGCATAGGGTTTAGATGTGATAGGCATGATAACCCTAAAATCGTCCTTCCAGCATCAGTACATCCTAGCAGGCACAGACTATTTCTCAAAGTGGGCTGAGGCAATACCATTGAAAGAAATGAAGGCAGAAGATGTCGCAAATTTCATAAAGGAAAACATAATCTATCGTTACGAGGTCCTGTCCAAAATAATCTCAGACAATGCTCTCTACTTCAAGTGTAGTGTTGAGGTTTTTCCTTCCTAGTGCTAAAAACATGTTGAGTATAATGACACAAGTAAGGGTGTCGAATCCACAGGGACTAATTAGACCTATATAACCACTTGTTTTGCAAGAACCCTACTAGAAACTAGAACTAATCAAATTAGGCAGATTTGATGTTGTAACTTGAAACACACGGAAATGAAATGAATACAAGTAAATGAATACAACAAGTAATATAATGGGGTAGAACCAAGGGGGATGTAGCTAGGGAGTTGTATCAATAGAGAGGAGGAACTAGGGAGGTAAGGCTAGGGATTCGGTTTCACCATTGCTAAATCGATTCCATGTTTGTTAAGTCGGTTTATGCTCAGCTATTTACCTATCTCTTGAGTTTGTTTCACTTAGATATGATCAACCATATGATGTGTGGATTTGATCAAATCTTCCTAGACATGAACCTAGTTGTGATGTGCAACTTGGATTCCTAACCAAGAATGTGTTATGCACAAGAAACTTTCATAAAACCAAGGGAGCACTCGGCATGATGTTTGCGAAACATCCCCTTCAATCATTCCCATATCTGCCAAGGTTATGCATGATGTGTGCTATAAGATTGGCTATACAACCTATGGTTAATTCAAATGGTGATCAAGCATTAAAATCAACACATAAAGTTACAATTAAATCAGAGAATGAAACAAGAAATAGAAGGATAAAACTGAGCATTCCAAATTAATTACACGGCAATCTTGCTAGGTTACATCGAATCCCTAGAGAGAGATTAGTTACACTTCATGTTTACAAAGATTTGACAAGAAATATAGAACATGAGTGTACATAGAATTAAGAAGAAGAACCCCTTGAAGCAAAACTGGAGTTGGAAATCACTTGGGAATGGCCTTCGGTGCAAGCTATCCAAGGGTGGTGTAACTTCTCCAATTGTGATGTAGATGAATGTGGTGCGGCTGTGGTTGAATGGTTTGTGTAAAATGGGAGAGAATGGACAGAGATGGATCGGCTAAGTGTGTGTAGAAAGGAATGAATGGAATGAATATTGTGTAAGGAATGTAGGTTATGGAATGTAGTGTATTTCAGATTTCTTGAAGACTACACTTAAAGGGAGAGCATGGAATAATTTTCGGATTTAGATCCAAGATTGGATCTCAACAAATGTAAAATATGGGATGCTAGTGTGTGCAATGATGGGGGAAATAGATTTCTGAAATGGTGAGTGCTTGGCACAAGGGAGAAATGCATGCATATGGTCATTGGAGATGCATGTGGAATTGCTGCCAAGACAGGCTGGCAAGGGATTAAATACTCACGGCATGGGTGAGTTTGTGGGTGAAAATGTGGCTGAAATGTTTAACTAATGGGGGTGCATGTTCTTGGTGAACAAGGGGGGTAGAAGTGTAAGATAATGCATGGCAAGGTGTGTGAAATCACCCAATCTGAATCCAATGCATTTGCCATGCATAGAATCACTCAATATGGCCGAATTGCACCATATTCCCTCTACATCAATTCCTGAAATTCCAGCAGCCAAACTTGTCCTATATTCCTCATTTGGACTTCAAATTAACTCATCAAACTCCTCTCCATGCTTGGAGTAATGCTCGGCTACCAAAAGTGGTGCTTTTACTTCATATTCCTTCCTATTGATCCTAATACACACTTGGCTGCATACTAGCACAAAATGATGTAAAATGCAACTAGTTTAAGTCAAACACACCACAACGTTGGCAAATAAGGATGATATAAATACACACGAAATGTGAACTATCATGTAGGGCCATGATTAATCTTTGCAAAAAGTACAACATCCAACAAGCCTTCTCTGCAAGTTACAATCTTACTGCCAACAGTCAAGCAAAGGCTTTCAACAAGGTGTTGTGCAACATCCTGAAAAAGATGGTAAACGAACAAAAAAGATTGGCATGAATGCTTTCCCGAAAGATTATGGGCCTATAGGACCACTGTCCGTACATCCACTCGATGTACCCCATATAGTTTGGTGTATGGATCTGAAGTTGTGCTACCTCTAGAAATTCAACTACCTTCCTTAAGAGTAGCCACACAACTGACAGACCCCGAAGAAAACGTAAAAATTAGGCTAGCGGAACTTGAAGCACTTGATGAAAAATGATTTGCAGTGCAACAAAGACTTGAAGTCTATCAAGCTCAAGTGGCAGGTGCATTCAACAAAAAGGTTAAGTTTAGATCGTTCTCTGTTGGGTATTTAGTCTTAACCGTCCGAAGACCCGTCGTCATCACCAGAAAGATGCAAAGAAAATTTGAGGCCAAATGGGAAAGACCGTAATTTGAGGTCAAATGGGAAAGACCGTAATTTGAGGCCAAAGGCGCTTATGAGCTCTCTAACACTAATGGGACCCGTGCGTCAACGGAAAGCTTATAAAGAAGTTCTAAGCAAATACAGTGCCTAATGAACTCCGAGAGGGCAGCAAGTACGAAGAAAGCAAGCAAGGAAAAAAAATCCTTTCCTCTGAACTACGTATGACTTGATCCCTAAAAAAGGGTACGTAGGCAGCCTAGTATTAAAGCTAGGTGCAGTCGTAAAAAAATTAAAAAGAAAATAATAATTCCAAAAAAATTAAGGGGTGAACTACATTCAGCTGAATCCCTTCACAGGGTACGTAGGTAGTCTAGTTTTATCACTAGATGCAGCCGTAAAATCCTTTTTCCCGAAATCAAAGGATGAACTATGTTTGGCTTGATCTCTTCACAGGGTATGTAGGCAATCTAATCCCTAAAATTAGATACAGCCATAACCCATCAAAAATTATATTTTCCTCTAATGGAATTAGCATATTTTTGAATTGCCATATGCTAACGTTCTCAGTAATTATCCAGGCAAAAGTTGCCAAAAGTGATGTTAAATTGAGAATGGCAAAGGCATTTGTTTGAATTGTCATATGCTAGCATCTGTTTGAACTTACTCTTCGCATGCGAGAGTTTAAATTGAGAGTAACAAAGCATACGTGATTTTCACTTATGCAGAGTGAAAAAAAAAAACAAAAAAGAACGAGTCTAATGCATGGTAAACAATAATTGTCATGCATACTTGATTACAAAGAAGCTAAGTCCAAATATCAAAACTATATCTGCTCATAGGTGCTGCACAGCAGCTGTACTTGACTAAAAGATTAAAGCAGCAGCTATGTTTGAATAATAGTGCAGCTATCTACAAGGAAACATGTCGTGTAGACCAAAAGCTTAGAGTAGCAGTTGTGTTTAAATAATGGTGCCGCTATGATTGAGGAAGCATGTTGTGCAAAAACCTTTAATCATGAAAGGAAAGTGGGCCATGCTTCTGATCTTACTTCAACCAAGTGGTTATAAAATTCATAAGGAGAAAATTGAGTCTAAAAAAATTAAAAAATTAAAAAAAAGATGAAGAGATGACAGAAAAGCACAAGACAAACAAAAAAATTAAAAAAAAAAAGGAGTAGTTGCTCCATGTTGCTGGGACGTGCAACAAATGGGAGTGGTGACTCCATTATCTCGACCTGCGTTCCCCATCCAAAAACTATCAAAAATGTCTATAAAAGACTTTCCTTTGAAGGAGACAAAAAAAAAGGCAAAAAGACAGGGAAGAGAAAATTTCAAGCCTTGCACGTGACAAAGCCAATTCCACGCATGATGCTTGAGGGGGCAACTGTTGAGCCATATAAAAAATGGTAGTCCAAAACATGGACCGACTAAAATAAGGTTCACATTATATATATCTTATATATGTAAGGAGAGAAAAAAATCTCAACAGCTCAAAAACTAAAACAAAATAGAGTTCTTTTCTATCCAGAACTCTCCTAAGCTCCTACGTTCCCAACTCAGCAAAGTGATGGCCTTCCTTAACTTCCCCACACCCTAGGAAAGTAGAACACGTAACAAAAAATGGAAGTGGTTAATGGAACCGCTCCTTGGGTTTATAAAATAGGAGGGCACACGGCAAAGGGGGAAAAAAAGAAGGGACTTTGCAGAAATTAAAAGAGGCAAAAGCTAACAGAGAAGAGAATACATGGAAAGGGAAAGCAACAAAGCATTTAAAGGTACAAATACATACTTCTAAATTTTTCTTTGGTTTGGTTTCTCTTGGTTTTGCAGGAAAAAAGGAAGCAATTTGCTTCTCCAGCCTCTCTTATTCCCCAACGTCCTCCTAAGTTGCAGCCCAACAAACGGCAACAAAACCACCACATCTCGCTTCCATTGCCTCATCTCAAACTAAGTGAAGAAGAATAATTTTAGCAAAGAAAGTCGTCGTTAACCTTCCCCAAGTTCGTATGAAACCAAAGAGAACGACAATACCAACAACTAGGGATGAGAATCTCGCAGCACCAACCGTCGATCAACGCCGATGTCAAAAACCCAGCCATAAGTCAACAAACCAACCTAGCATCGCCGCCTACAGTAGTCAGATTCGCATGAAGGAGCAACACCAACCTCGCATGCCAAGCAGTGGTTCCGAAACTCACCCACGATGCAAGGGAGGGTTTCGAACAGAGCAGCAACGATATCTTCGCATTTGGAATTTCCACAACCTAAGTTGCCGGAGAAGACGGAACGAAATAAAATCCCTCTCATTCGATGGTAACAAGCAGAGGGTGACTTCAAGTTTGGATGTGTATCACCGTTTGTGTCCTGACAAAACTAGCTGAAATCTACTGCACAAGGGACTCCCTGGTTTTCTACCGTTCAATGAAGTTTGTCACCTCCACAAGCAATAGTAAGCTTTAGACGCGGCTCTTTCTCAAGAAATCAATATTGAAAACAAAGACCACTAGTGTCTTTCTCACATGTTGATTGTAGCCCCAAGTGCCAACACATGTTGCTGCTTCAAAGTTGAAGGCATGCTGCTGCTGTTTTCTTATAAGAATTTCATCAAAGTCTCTGGAGCTTTCACAAAGTCCATGAAGAAAGGAATTGCAAGTGTGCAAACAGCACATCCTGAAGAGCAAAACAAATTGGGATGTGTACCTATAGTGGAGGCGAAAGAATTCAGCATGTCGTCCGCTTTCGTCGAAAGTCAAGATAGAGGAAGACTAGCAAGCAGCGACAAAAATGAGTGGTGTGTCATCCTTCCTTTCTCGCGGATGAACAAGAAATGGCAGATGAACAAAAAGGTTGTTATCTTCCTTTCATGGGTCTTCGATACACTGCTTATTTGAAATAAGAATTAGGACTCTAAAAAAGAATTCGAAAGACTTCGGAAGAGCTTTAACTAACCAAAACTAAAAGAGTGTTTAAAGGCCCTTTGAGTCCGTGGCATGAATCCCACCAAAAGAAAAATTACCGTAGGTGGGAAATAAATAGATGTTTATTTTTCTCCCACGTAAAGTCCTACTGGACTTGGAAAAGTTCAAATTCACAAAGAAGGAAAATGGGTTTGCTGACAACTTCCCAAATCAAATGGGAAGGACACTCACGTGGCAACTTTAAAATGCCACATCTCTCCAAAATAAAATCATGTGGTTTCCTTGAATGAAAATCTAACTATAAAAGCCTGAAAAGGCATTTAAAAAAAATGGAGCTCTGTCACTTATTTTTATTAAACAATGTGAAAGCAAAGACTTACTGTGCTACTGTGCAAAGATAAAAGGCAGCAACAAAGTGATGAACATGAAGACAAAATGAAATGGGTTTCAAGACAAACTAAATGAAAAGAAAAACAAAACAAGAGAGAGCAATTCAACACAAACAATCAGCAACTTTGCCGCGTGCTGTTCTTCCAATGACTTCACGAAAATGACAAATTGTTTGGGTATCCAAGGCCTTTGGTGGTTGTGCTTTTCTAAGTCTTATTTAGGGTAGGAATTCAACCCACATGTTGTTGAAGAAAATAAACAAAGAATGATCTAGTAAAAGAAAAAAAAGAGAGCTTTGTCTCAAAATTGGTGAGCTTTGCACGTGAATGTTGGGTCAAAGTTTAAAAGACTCGAAAACAAGAAATGGGCATCTTCTTATTGCCATCTGTCCAAATTCAAGCAAAGGAAGCAAACAAAAGAAAGTCTTACATGCAATGTAAAGCTATTCTTTGCGGTTCAAAAAGAAAAGAAGTGCACAAGTGTTTCTCATGCCGCTGCCACATCCAAACCGTCTCACTCCAAGGAATGAGGGTTATATCCCAAAGTGGCATCTGTTGGAAATGTGCCCTAAAAGCCAATCATATGATGATACTTTACGGACATTTCACATATTAAGCTAATCTAGTTTAATATACATAAAAGGCAGAGATTATTGTTTAAAGTTGTCTCATATAAATGTTATATGATTAAACGATAAGTCCAAGGAATATGTAATTAGGAGAATGTAATCTAAAGAAGTTAGGTTCATGAGACCATTCTCTTTCGTATGCATATCCTAAACATTCATGATCATAGGATTGTCAATTGGGCATTAACAGTCCGTTAAGATCAGTACGTGTTATGTCTTCTCTCAGGGAGAATGACTGGTCTCGAGTCATTGGTGTGACTGACACCAAGATAAGCATGTAGGTGCTCAATAGAGACTGAGTTCACTGAACACGATCAACAAGGAGTTCTCATACTCATGTTACATGAGAACTCATGGTTGGGATAATGCAAAGTAGTCCTTTGACCTGAGGCATCATAGTTGTCTTATGGTTAGGTCCTTGATCTTTGACTATGTCAAAGTCACTCTATCAGAAGGTGTCCACGGCATAGTTAAGGTTAAGCCACTTAGCCATGGAGGCAAGTGAATGCGCAACAAGGGATCTCTAACCTCCAAATCATTTGAGGGAGAATACTTTATGATATGATTAAGAATCTCTGGCCAAAGTATGAATGAGATTTAGAAAGTCGTTCCAAATCGCATTCAATGTAATCATATAAGTAAATGAATCACATTGGATAGTAGACATGAACAAACTATTAAACCAAACAATATGGTCAAGAGTATTGTATTAGAGAAAGACCGTATTGCATTGTAATCCTAAACTGAATAGGTTCTCCACCTCTTCTGATTAGCTTGGGTAGCCATGACATACTGCTAGGTGTCACTCATGGTTTGTGGAAGCCCTAAACATGTATAATCATTAAAGGGAGAATTGAAAGTAAGTTTCAATTCACAATCGATTTGAAAGAGATAATCGCCCACTACCTCGCTAAAAGGAACCTGATCGGATCATATTTATACATATTTTTATATCAAATTCACTCGTCTTTTCTTAGCTAGTTCGTTATTCTTTAAGCTAATTACGTTATTTTTATGTTTTTATAAGATTTATCTAGTTAAGAAAAATATATTTATATATATATTATTTTATATATATATGTTATATATATATATTTTATATATATATTTATATGTTTATATGTTTATTTATATTTATATATATTTATATATATATTAATATAATATGTTGTGTGTGATTACAGAAATTGAAAACAAAGCCAGCGTGCGGGAATAATTAGCCAAAGTGGAGTCGGTGAAGGAATTAAGTAAGGAAATGGATGGAAGGCTGGCATCCATGATGAAATTAAAAAATAAAGAGAAGAGCTTCGGTACTGAAGGTGGAGAGCATTATTAGGAAGAAAATCAGAACGAGGAGCGAAGGAGAGAACCAGAGAAACTGCCTCTGGGCAGCGAGCTCAAGAAGAATAAAAGAAGGGGGGAGAGCTCCTCGGAAGAGAGGGCAGCGCCCAATTGACAGGAAAGCAGAGGCGCATAATTTCATTTTTTGGCAGAAGGCCACGGGAACGGGAGCTGCCCATCTGGCAGCACATAAGCAGCTGCGAGGAGAGCAAGGGCTGCGCCTACGGACAGTGGGCAGTCACGGAAATAAAACGAAGGCCTTGACAGTGAGTCTCGGGGGAAGAACCGTGAGCTGCCCAGAAGGCAGCGAGCTGGCAGGACAGAGAGGAGCAAGAAACGTGCAGAAATCAGAGGGAGTCTCGCAGGAGTGGCTGCCTGCCTGATTGGCACAGTGCACAGAAACCTTTACACTCTCCTAATTTGGTTTAATCCCTCCAAACCTTTGTTTAATTTCTGTTTTAAATTTTAATAATGATGTGTAATTAATTATATTGGCTAGAGGTTAATTCGAAACCATGATTATATTTGTAATTTGAATTGGTAATTTCAGTTGTGATTTCTGAGTTGTGATTTAATTTGCTTAACTGTTTGATTAATAACTTATTTATGTTTGTTGATTAAGAATGCATACTTAATTTACATACATGAATTTGATGCTAGAATATAAGTTAATTTCACCTAATCGTTATGAACTTATATTCATGAGTAGTGAAGGTTGCTAGTCACAATCGCGTTAAGTGAATTCTTGGCATAAGTTTCATGCAATTCATAGTAATAAGTGCCTCGTCAATGCTTATGGTTTTCATAGAACTTAATGATTCTCGCTTGTATCTCTATTATGCAATTCATGTAGGGAACTTGTGGGGAATGTTTTGGGTTGTCGTATGCAATCATCCAATCCATTAACTTAAGGAAAATCTGAGAATTAATCTATGCAATTCATGGTTAATTTGGGGCGTTGAAAATTCATAATTTATTGAAAGAACAACTGAAAATCAATTTAGGTTGCATATGTGTCATGTGTGGAGAAAAACCCTCTAGCCAATCCGTCGTCTATCTGTTCATTTTTATTTTATGTTTTTGTTAATTTTGTAATTTATTTAAGTTTAATTTACGTTTCATCAAAATCAAACCCCCCATTATTATATTATATTATTTAGTTAATTTTTATTAGTTTTTATCTTTTAATTTAATTTCCGTCTAATTAATTTCCTAGTTTTTATTTTAAATTGTTTTCATTATTTTGAGTCATTTTTAGTGTGTTTCGAGTTTTTAGCTTAGTTGTATTTTCTAGAGTCTTGAGTTGTTTTGAGTCTTTTGATTTGTTTTAGTTTATTTGTTAGTTTTATATTGAGTTATTTTAGTTAAGTGTTTTATTTTAGTTTAGTGTTTTAAACTTTGTTTTTACGTTTTTAAATTATTTTAGAGGTTTTAGCAAGCCCTCCTAATCCCCGGTTTAGAACGATACCCTACTTACATCTATACTACAATTGTCAAAAAGAGGGTTTAATTTGTGTGCGTATAATTCTCACATCAAATTTTGGCGCCGTTGCCGGGGATTAGCAACTTTGCTAATCCTTTATTTTTGTTTGTGTTTATTTTTATATTTGTGTTTTTGTTTGTGTTTTTATTTATATTTGTGTTTGTGTGTTTTACTTTTGGTATTTGATTTATTTTTCTTTCTTTGATTTTAGGTGCTAGAGAAGTAAGTCATGGATTTTGCTAGCATTCACGCTCAATTAGCAAATCTTACTTCTCAATTGTCTCAGCATGCCGGAAGGTTTACAATGCAAAGTATCCATACATATGGTGGGCAAGATCATTCCAATTCTATGTGGTGGGAAGCTCAACAAGTTCCACCTGAAGCAAATTGGCAGCCATATGAGGAGTTTTATTCAAAACCTATACAACCACAACCTCATATGCAATATTCTCAATCAAACTCAGGTTCGTCAATAGATTATAATCAAATTCTTAATGAATTAAACTCTTTGGTGCAGGGTTCACAAGATCAAACTAAGGAGACTCACCAAGGAGAATATTGGCAGCCGTATGAGGAGTTCTGTCAATGGCCATATGAACCACCACAGCCTCCCCCTCAACCTTCACATCCAAATTCAGATAGATCAAATTATTATAAGGAAGTTAGTCAGCAACTAAATTCTTTGGAGCAGGGCAGGGAAGCTCAACCATTTCAACAAGACGCATTTTGGCAACCAATTGAGGATTTCTATCAAGCAAAGGAGTTCGCTGAGTGGAACAATCAATTTGGGGAGAATGCAGAATGCATGGAACAAATTCAAGAACAAATGGTTGAAGATAAGCCCGTGGATGAATTACTACTGCTCGAAGAGGAGGAGGATGCACAAGACACGGCAAGGGAAGAACAACCCTTGCCGCAACTTCTAAACGAGGAAAAAGTGGTTGAGGACCATCTTGAATTCATCAAGGAGGAAATTGGAGTGGATCACACGGCCACAATCATCACTTGCAATCTGGCCAAAATCAAAGTCCCTGAGACTTTTGAAGACGTGATTTTTGTTATTGAGTTTGCGTCGGAGAATGAAAGTAAGCCATCTTCTCCATTTTTAATTTTGTTTTTTACTAACAATCTGATTTTTATGATTCAGGCACCCACTCGTGAATTCAGACCATTGCCGGATCATTTCAAGTACCACTGTCCGTTCAAGGATAAAGCCATGCACTTGAATAAAGAAGGGAAGCCTAGGAATCACCCACAATCAGATTTGCATTCCTAAACCCTTCTATTTACTGCTTTCATTTTTGTTTTGTTATTTTGTTATTTGGTTGATTTTTATTTAGTTTGAGTTTAAATAAATTAAGGGCAATGTTTATTTTTAGTGCGGATAAACAAAGTCTTGTTACTTCAATTTACGTATTTTACTTTACTTATTTTAATTTGCTTAAAATAACCCTAAAAAAATAAAAAAATAAAAAAAAATAAAAAAAAAATAAAAATAAAAATAAAAATTAAAAAAAAAATTAAAAAAAAAAATATTACAATAATACGAAAAACTAATAGCAATCATTGGTTTTGGTTAGGTGGCGCCTCAGAGGTTGACGGAGCTCCGGGAAGACGAAGAGCCAGAGTTGGAATCTCCGGAGCCGGAACGCTTGGTGTTGCTCCAGAGGACGAAGGCAACATAAACCGCGGGAGTAACGCCATGAACCGCTCATGATCACTCTGGATTCGACCGTCCGACTCCTGCAGCTGGTCCAACTTCCTCTTCATACTGGTCGAGTAGCTAGTTGCGAGCATGTGCAACTCCTTGTTCTCGTGCCTGAGTCCTCTGACTTCTTGCCGAAGACTGACCACCTCCGCCATTAGCGACTCCACCTGACGAGATCTTGCAAGCAGGCGCTGACCCATGTTCGAAACTGAGCCTGCACACTGGACACTGAGAGCCAGTGAGTCCTGAACAGCCAGCTCGTCTGACCGCATAGACAGCAACCTAGTGTCTCTGGGAGTAAGAAGGTTTCTTGCAACCACCGTTGCGGTTATATCGTTCCTCATCATTGTGTCCCCGACTGTAAGAGGACCATTGGGGGATATGAAGGATGGATTCCAAATGTTGTTCGGAGAAGACGAGTCATCGTCTTCCCCGACATTCAAGTTTAGGCGACGGTCGGAAGGGCAAGACATTTTTAGAGGCAGTTGAGGAAGAAAAGAGTTCGGAAAGATCAAGATTGCTGAAGCGGAAGAAAAGAGTTCGGAAAGATTAAGAGTGCAGAAGTGCAGGAAGAGTTCAGAAGGGAGTATTTTCAGAAGGAAGTGTTTGAGGGAGTTCAAGTGTGAGATGGATCAGAATTAGCGCCTCTATAAAAAGAAGCAAATCAAAGAGAGGCGCTCCTCTGAGGTTGAAGACGCGTCATCGCGCAAATCGAAGGCCGACGCTCCTTTCTCAAAAGAGCCGTTTCCTTTCTCAAAAGCTGGGCTTGACTCAGCAATCACGTGGCATCACGAGGGCTCGGTTTGTCCGGTTGTGTCGTCACTCATGACGTGCAGCGTGGAGCGTTGCGAAAACCACGAGCCGCACCCGGTTTTGAACCCCGGTTTTCAAAAGATCATCATTCCAATTTGTCGTCACTCGTCGTATGCGCAGTCAGCTTCGCGGAAATTACGGACGCGTTGTCAGAAAGCGCGTAGCGGGCACTGTTCATCCATCCACCGGCTGCCGACAAATAGTGCGGGAATAGTTCCGGTTGAGGAAGAAAATTTTCTATAAGTCTCGACCTTCGCCTTCCACATCAAAGGCACACCTTCACACCCTCTCCACCTCTCAACCTCTCTTCCTCTCTTCATCTCCGATAATGTCTTCCCAAAGAAAGCTTTCGAGTTATTCAGTGTTCTTCATCCCTTGGATCACCCCAGAAAACAAACCTTCCAGAGCAAAAGTATTTCATATTAAAAAGGTTAAAAGCAAAAGTATCTCATATTATGCTTTCTCCTCTCCTTCATCTGAGGAACGTGGAGAAAGTGAGATCCTGATTGCTTACCTAGTCTTGCTCTCGAGTACTCATCTCAGACCCCTCCCAGCCCACTTCAAAAATAAAACTGTGTTGAGGTACTTCTTCAAAAACAAAAGTACCTCACAGACGAAGCAGGAGGAGTCTGAGGTGCACCCAAGAGCAGATGAGTCTGGGTTGATCCAAGAGTTCAAGAAGATGCCACACCTGCGTGGAGACCGGACTACTTGAAGCATGTGGAGACACGTGCTGATTCATCCTCAACTAAGCTGAGGAGCACTTGCAAGAAGGAGGCCCATCCAGTTCAAGATGAAAGCTGTGGAAAATCAACAAGGACGACCAATGATCGCCTATTAGTTCTTTTCATTATCTTTTATTTTCATTTTCTATTTTTCGTTTGAATTTTCTATATTTTCTTGCGTGCTTAACTGATTTATTTCTTTTCTTTGCAGGAACGTTTGGTTATTTTCTCCCTTGAAGTTGATTGCGAAATTTACGCTTGGGGGTCATCGCTTGGTTTTCTGCAAATTAGAGAAGTTTTCAGTCCCTTTGCTTTATTTTGTTTCTTTTCATTTAGTAATTTTAATTTTAATTTTATTTTTATTTTTATTTGCATATTATTGTTTTCTGACATTGGGGACAATGTCTAGTTTAAGTGTGGGGGTATAGAGTATTAAAAAACGACCAAATTGAAAATTTTTGTACCTTCGACTTTGAACTGGTTTCATTTGTTTCCATGTTATTGCTTTTTGTTTTCTTAATTAGTTTTGTCTTATTTAATTTTTTCGGAAAAATTTTAAAAATCCAAAAATATTGTCCTGTTTTCCTTATTGTTTTGAATTAGATTTTTGTTAGTTTCCCGACCCAATGATATAACTGGATGAAATTTGAACCATGATTATCAAGAACTTAGTTAACATGTGTTATGTGAAATTCCTTGTTCTCTTGTTAGTATTGTACATGTTTGATCATCTTTGAAAATTCAAATGCACATAGCCTTGTTGATGTGAAACTAAAGCATGACTTAAAGCTTCATATGTGAAATTAGTGACCATATACATCCTATGTGAGTTTTTGAGCCTATTGAAAGTGTGTGCATTTTTCATACACTCATATTCCTTCATGTGTGATGAACTTATGTGAGATGCATCTCTAGAACTTGCGTAACGATCTTTTGAAATATTTGTCATTGATTGCATGAACTTGAAAATGATAGAGGCATTAGGTTCACCACCATGGCCCAAATAACCATATTTCCCAAAGAAAAAAAAATGATATCATTAGATCGCCAATTTGAGCCGTTTATGTTGAGCCTTTTATTTCTATCACCAGATATGTCTACCCTTATACCTCAAGCATGTTTCCTTACCCTTTCCAAGCGAGCAATTTGAGATTGTCTTATGAGAAATGTTTGTTAAGTACTTGGAAGGTTTGACAAAAGAATAAGTGTGGGGGTATTTCATGTTTGTTTTTAAAAAAAAAAAAAAATGAGAAAAGGAAGAAGAAAAAGAAAAAAAAAAATAAGGAAAGAGAGATGGTATTCAAAGAAAATAAAAAAGTTTCTAAAGTTCAAGTTTAGGGGTGTGATGGGAGGTGTTAAAAGAATCGTTGGAAAGTTTGAGTTCTTATAATTCTCAACAAAAGAATCGCTTGCGATGTAGCTTGGAACTTGTGTTTTCCTTTTCTTTCGTTTCAATAGCCCTATCCCTAAGCCTCATTACATCCAATAAAAGTCCTCTTGATTTAAGTTTTGCAATTATGACTGTGGAGAAGTGATCTTTATGCAAGCTTATGGTAGAACTTTCACATTTGTTTCTTTGAGCGAAACACATTTAAACTAAACACATGTGTGATTGAGTGCATATCCCGTGAGAGGTTGCTAGTTTGCATATGATGATTTTGAAAATAAAAACTTGAAATTGCATTAGCATGGCTATCTCACACACTACACTTAAGGATGATTTAAAGATTACTGCTAATATTTGAATAAGGAAGATGAACTTGGATTAGTTTGTTTGGTGCTAACTATGTTTCTTGCTAATTTATGTTTTGGAATGAAATTCTATGAGGGTCAAATAAGGGGAAGCTAATGTTTTTCATGTTATTACTTATTCTCGTTTTCTTTGTTTTGCTCGAGGACTAGCAAAAGCTAAGTGTGGGGGTATTTGATCGGATCATATTTATACATATTTTTATATCAAATTCACTCGTCTTTTCTTAGCTAGTTCGTTATTCTTTAAGCTAATTACGTTATTTTTATGTTTTTATAAGATTTATCTAGTTAAGAAAAATATATTTATATATATATTATTTTATATATATATGTTATATATATATATTTTATATATATATTTATATGTTTATATGTTTATTTATATTTATATATATTTATATATATATTAATATAATATGTTGTGTGTGATTACAGAAATTGAAAACAAAGCCAGCGTGCGGGAATAATTAGCCAAAGTGGAGTCGGTGAAGGAATTAAGTAAGGAAATGGATGGAAGGCTGGCATCCATGATGAAATTAAAAAATAAAGAGAAGAGCTTCGGTACTGAAGGTGGAGAGCATTATTAGGAAGAAAATCAGAACGAGGAGCGAAGGAGAGAACCAGAGAAACTGCCTCTGGGCAGCGAGCTCAAGAAGAATAAAAGAAGGGGGGAGAGCTCCTCGGAAGAGAGGGCAGCGCCCAATTGACAGGAAAGCAGAGGCGCATAATTTCATTTTTTTGGCAGAAGGCCACGGGAACGGGAGCTGCCCATCTGGCAGCACATAAGCAGCTGCGAGGAGAGCAAGGGCTGCGCCTACGGACAGTGGGCAGTCACGGAAATAAAACGAAGGCCTTGACAGTGAGTCTCGGGGGAAGAACCGTGAGCTGCCCAGAAGGCAGCGAGCTGGCAGGACAGAGAGGAGCAAGAAACGTGCAGAAATCAGAGGGAGTCTCGCAGGAGTGGCTGCCTGCCTGATTGGCACAGTGCACAGAAACCTTTACACTCTCCTAATTTGGTTTAATCCCTCCAAACCTTTGTTTAATTTCTGTTTTAAATTTTAATAATGATGTGTAATTAATTATATTGGCTAGAGGTTAATTCGAAACCATGATTATATTTGTAATTTGAATTGGTAATTTCAGTTGTGATTTCTGAGTTGTGATTTAATTTGCTTAACTGTTTGATTAATAACTTATTTATGTTTGTTGATTAAGAATGCATACTTAATTTACATACATGAATTTGATGCTAGAATATAAGTTAATTTCACCTAATCGTTATGAACTTATATTCATGAGTAGTGAAGGTTGCTAGTCACAATCGCGTTAAGTGAATTCTTGGCATAAGTTTCATGCAATTCATAGTAATAAGTGCCTCGTCAATGCTTATGGTTTTCATAGAACTTAATGATTCTCGCTTGTATCTCTATTATGCAATTCATGTAGGGAACTTGTGGGGAATGTTTTGGGTTGTCGTATGCAATCATCCAATCCATTAACTTAAGGAAAATCTGAGAATTAATCTATGCAATTCATGGTTAATTTGGGGCGTTGAAAATTCATAATTTATTGAAAGAACAACTGAAAATCAATTTAGGTTGCATATGTGTCATGTGTGGAGAAAAACCCTCTAGCCAATCCGTCGTCTATCTGTTCATTTTTATTTTATGTTTTTGTCAATTTTGTAATTTATTTAAGTTTAATTTACGTTTCATCAAAATCAAACCCCCCATTATTATATTATATTATTTAGTTAATTTTTATTAGTTTTTATCTTTTAATTTAATTTCCGTCTAATTAATTTCCTAGTTTTTATTTTAAATTGTTTTCATTATTTTGAGTCATTTTTAGTGTGTTTCGAGTTTTTAGCTTAGTTGTATTTTCTAGAGTCTTGAGTTGTTTTGAGTCTTTTGATTTGTTTTAGTTTATTTGTTAGTTTTATATTGAGTTATTTTAGTTAAGTGTTTTATTTTAGTTTAGTGTTTTAAACTTTGTTTTTACGTTTTTAAATTATTTTAGAGGTTTTAGCAAGCCCTCCTAATCCCCGGTTTAGAACGATACCCTACTTACATCTATACTACAATTGTCAAAAAGAGGGTTTAATTTGTGTGCGTATAATTCTCACATCAGAACCTAATGGATCGTACACCGTGTAAGGTAGAGATTGAAGAAACAATAGAGATGAGTAAGGATAATTAAATGGTTTAATTATTTATGGCTAGGATTAATTAATATGTTAATTAATCAAACGAATAAGTTCGTTATAGACCTAGGGTTAGTTTTAGGCCTCAAGGCCCAATGGGCTTCGAACGTCAAGCCCATTGACTTATGTTGTATGACAACTTAATGATTAAAATACATAAGGGCCCAAACAACCCTATAAACCCTCAAGGCCAGCCATGTAGAGAAATGAGTGGGTTTTGGACTTATTACAAGTTTGCCACGCCAATGAAGGTAGGTCTAAATGTGACTTTATAGCCTTTTTCTTCATTAAGAGTTTTCTTTTGGAGAAAAGATGAGAACACAAGCTCTCTTTTCTCTCTAAGAGGCCGGCCACCCTAGAGGAAGATTAGCTAGCAATCTCACTTCCTCTAGGTCACTCATCTCCTCCTCAAAGCTCTCATTGGTGTCGAAAAATTAGAGGTTCTCTACTTTGGGAACTTGGAGAATCCTTTCCACCATCATCCTCCAAGAAATCCATGGAGCTAAGAAGCAAGGAATGAAGGCCCTCTCCTTGGGTGATTAGCCTTTGCTTATGCAAAGAGGAATCAATAAAGGTATAAGATTTCTCAACTCACTTTGTTCTTGAGTTGAGTCTTGGTTCACCTATCTACTAGGCTTTGAATTTCATGGGTTAAGTTTTGTTTTGAGTGCATATAACATGATTCCGCCTTTAATTGTTAATTGCATGTTGTTGATGTTGCTCAAATAAACTTGTTTTTCACAAATTTTCCTTCGGCATCCTCTTCGATGGTACCAAATTCGTGGATGCAAATTACTCTAAATATCATGGATGTGAACCATCGTAAAAGCACAAAGCTTGATGAACTTATGATGTGATAAAATATGGATCAAATTTCCCTAGTCGAGTATCACGAAATCCACGTCGAGTCAAATGACATAAAGTCGCTACAAATGGCACAAAGCCACTTCAAATGGCATGAAGCCATATCGAATATCAAAGGGCACGAAGCCGTAAAACGCTCCAATGGTTCAAAGTCCTCAACCGCACGAGCTAAAACTGCACAAGGCACCAAAACACTCCAATGGTTCAAAGTCCTCACTCGCACGAGCTAAAACTGCACAAGGCATTGAACGCTCCAATGGTTCAAAGTCTTCACCCGCATGAGCTAAAACTGCACATGGCACCAAAATGCTCCAATGGCTCAAAGTCTTCGCCCGCACGAGCTAAAACTACACAAGGCATCAAATGCTCCTTGTCTACACGAGCTAAAACTGCACAAGGCATTAAAACCCCAAAATAAAAAACATAAGGAACTACGAGTGACTTGATCCCTCAACGAAGGTACATAGGAAACCGGGGCTCTACCTAGGTGCAGTCACAAAATCAAATAAACATCCTAACCCCCAAATTACGATTTATTCATATTGGAATCAAATGGTATTCCTTTCTCAAAAAGAAAGGTTGTCATTAATAGGCGCGTAGCCTAGGATTGGTCTAACTCAAAATTAATAAAACCCTCATCGGAAAATGAACGAGGGTGAAATTGTGTTGAATAAAATTATTTGTTTACATATTGTGTACAATTTTTGCTCAACAATATTATACAAAGTTTTATCAGGAATTAGAAGGCACGTTGTTATCTTGTTATGATGATTAATATTATTGAGTCTCTCAATATTGATTAACTCAAACTTACTAGCCATAAAACTAATACTAACCAACCACAATCCAATTAATTGTAACAATTGAAGTTTATTATTCTAAAATAAACAGTAGCAAATTAGTAAAGACATGAAACTTACATATGGTTGTTGCTAGTCCTCTTTAAGCCTACATGAATGGGTTCATTTTACTTACATCGCATCGACTTGAACACAAACTTAGTCTAGTCGTCTTCCTTGTGAAACCAAGAGACTGAATTTCAAGCGTTGTGGAGTAGTGCCTTTCTACCTTTTGGATCGTCCGAAGAAAACCAGTTATCCACCAAAACTCTGCAGTTTTAAACTGCCTACCAACTTATCCATGCTTTTCTGCTTCAATAATCTGAAGTCGTAATTTGCAGTGGCCCATTGGAGTCGCAGCTTTTTGTCTTCACTGAATCCATTGTATACAAATATATGTTGAAGTATACACACATGGCTTAAAGCCACACAGCCATCTTTCCTTAATTGAAGGGAGTTGACTGATTAGTTTCATAGCCTATGATTTGGTGTAATCTCCTTGCTTTAAGGATTGGATTAAGCCTAGGTTTATCCAGTCACTAGGATTCCTTGGTTGGTTGCTTGTAGCCTTCCCTCTCTCATCTCTTCTCCCATATATACTTGTTTCCTTGTACATTTTTTTATATGAAATACATTACAATTTAAATCAGAAATTCAACATGGTATCAGAGTAGGTTCTTCTGTAACCTATCTCAACCATTCTTACTGGTGCGAATTGTTTCTTCAAAGCCTGAACTATGGCTGAAGAAAATTCTATGAATCTTGGGGCGGAAACATCACATGTTCCTTCCTCAAATTTTTAAGATATTGAGGTTAACACCAATCAACGTTTATGTTCAGTTTTATTGAATGAATTCAATTACCTGCCTTGGTCGTGAGCTGTTTCACTAGCTCTCGGTGGCAAAGAAAAATTGGGGTTTGTAAATGGAAGCATTGAAGTTCTTGACAGTTCATCTCCCACGTACGATGCATGGCTATGCAAGGATTAACTTCTTATGTCTCTGCTGCTCAACACCATGGAGAAGCATGTTGCTGAGATTTTCAGTTACTCCAATTCCTCACAAGACCTGTGGAAGGCCTTAAAGAACAGTATGGAAATCAAAACAACTACGCTCGAGTGTTTCAACTGAAGAAAGACATTGCAAATATTGAGCAAGAAGCGAAAGCTTTTGTTTAACATCTTGGGAGTCTCAAAACCATGTGGAATGAGTTGGATGTTTATCTTCCACATACCACAGATCCTATCATTCTCCTAAAACGAGCTGAGGAAGACAGAATTTATCAGCTGTTAGGGAGTTTGAGCCCTGAGTATGAAGATCTAAGGAGTCACATCCTAATGAGTCAAGAGTTGCCCATTTTTAACAATGTTTATGCAACTATTCAATGAGAAAAAGCATGAAAGACGGTGATGAATGCTCAAAACGGTCCAAGATTGATGGAGTCTCAAGCATTTGCCTCAAATTCTAAGCACTCAGAAGCCAAGGTGTACAAGGGCAGAAACACACACCTAAAGTGAAAATATTGTGATGTTGTCAGGCATGTAGAAGAGAAGTGTTGGAAACTTCATCCTGAACTTAAGCCTAAGTTCACCAAAGATGGAAAAATGACACCAAGATCCTCACATCAATCTCACTTCAAGGCTCAACTTGTTACTTTTCATTCTCCTTCTACCATGCCATAAGGGTTCATAGAATTCACGACAAATCCACTGACTCTCATCAATGAGTTTTCTACTTACCTGTAAGGTAAGGGACTTGGGGGAGCTTCATCTAGTCCTAGTAATGAAGGAAGCAACCACACAGCTATGTTAGGACAATTTGCTAGTTTCCTTGCTGGGAATGAAAAAGTACCACGTGATGAGGCACCAAGTATTCTCAAAGCTTTCTCTACTGCCCTATTAGTTAGTGTTGAAAATGATTGTTGGATAATTGATTCAGGTGCCACTAATCACATGACAAACAAAGTTACAAATTTGCATAAGTTTAAATCTTTTCCAAATCCTTCACATGTGTCAGTTGCAAATTGAAAAAAAATGTCCTAGTTTTAGGCGAAGGAGAGATCAACCTGCTTTCAAACAAAACACCTTCCACTGCCCTATATGTACCATCTTTTTTGTTCCAACTTCTGTCAATTGGAAAAATCACAAACAACCTAAATTGTCATGCTATTTTCTCACCAAATAATGTACTGTTTCAGGATGTTATCACCATGAAGATGATTGGTGAAAGGGTTCTTCATAAATGGACTTTACTACCTGTGCAAGAATTCCTATTTTACTCGAGCTCTTCAAGCTAAATCGAAGTCCACAGATGAAAACCAACTTTGGCATAGGAGATTAGCTCATCCTTCTGAGTCTATTTTGTCAAAATTGTTCCCAAATTTTTGTAAGTCATGTACTACATGTGATACTTGCAGTTGTCAAGTTTACTAGGCTACCTTTTGGTAATTCCATGTCTAGAGCAAGTAAGCCTTTTGAAAAGGTACACACCGATGTATGGGGACCAACAACTAAATCAATGGAAGGGTTTAAATACTTTGTCTTGTTTGTTGATGATTTCTCTCGAGTTAGTTTCTTATATCTTATGAAATAAAAAAATGAAGTGTTTAATATCTTCAAGGACTTCCATATTCTTGTCAAAACCCAATTTCAATCAAATATTAAGGTGTTAAGATCAAACGATGGCACTGAATTTATGTCCAATAACATGGTTCAATACCTGAGTGCACAGGGTATTATTCATCGAACAAGTTGTGTAGGGACCCCACAACAAAATAGGGTAGCAAAAAGAAAAAGTTGAGATTTCTTGGAGAAGACTCATTCTCTCATGATACATATAAATGTTCCCAAAAGGTTTTGGTCATTTGCCATCCTTACTGCCACTTATCTCATCAACAAAATTCCAAGTCAGGTGCTAGGGTTTAATTCACCCTATGAAGGACTTAAGGCCAAGAAAATTGATTTGACACATCTCAAAGTGTTTGGTTATGTTTGCTTTGTTCACATCCAAGCACTGAACCATGATAAACTAGATACAAGGGTAACTAAATATGTGTTTTTTGGGTATTCTTCCACCAAAAAAGGATGTAAAGTTTGAAAAAGGTTGTCCTTATTTCACCAAGAATGGAACCACTACAAGTTAGGGGAAGGAAATATTCGACCTATTCCCACTGCATTAAACCTTCAACAATCCTGTGTTGGAAGAAAGCTCAGTCATTGAAACTCATGACCTTGGAAAAGCTTAAGATGACTCAAACACTTCCAGACACCAATCCACAGTGAAAGAGACCAAGAGTCACACACACATCATTCTCACTTTTCCCACGAGTCTAAAGTGATGAGGAGAAATCCTTCTCGAACCAGAAAACCCCAGGCAAAGTTACAGGACTATGTAATTTATGCTTCATGGTACCCTATCACGCAAAGTTTTAGTGCACTCTCCTCCACTTATGCTGCTTTCCTTAGTGCACTTGATAAGCACTGTGAGCCAAGAACTTTTCAGGAAGCAACTCTCCTCCCACAGTGGAATCAAGCCATGGTAGAAGAGCTTAAAGCACTGGAATAAAACCACACCTGGAGTCTAGTTTAACTTCCTCCAGAAAAAAAAGGTTGTTGGAAGTCGTTGGATTTACAAAACCAAGTTCAAAGCTGATGGTTTCATCGAAAGACACAAGGCTCAGCTTGTTGCTCGAGGTTTTACTCAAACCTTTGGAGTGGATTATAAGGAAACATTTGCCTCCGTTGCCAAGATGAACATAGTAAGGGTTTTACTCTCCGTGGAAATCAATTGTGGATGGTTTCTCTATCAAATGGTTTCTCTAGGCTATGATCGCATTGAAAGTAATATAGTTTACAAATGGCACAAGGCAATATATGGATTGAAGCAATTTCCATGAGCTTGGTATGCCAAGCTCAGCTCAGTGCTGGAAAAGGATGGTTGTTTGTGAAGTAATGCTGATTCCTCATTATTTGTCTGAACTGGTACAAATAGGAAGTTAGTGGTACTCATCTACGTTGATGACCTTGTTATCAATGGGGATAGTGCCACTAAGATTGAAGCTTTGAAGCTTTCACTACACCAAACTTTTGCTATCAAAGATTTGGGAAAGTTGAAATACTTCTTGAGAATCGAAATGGCAACATCTTCAAATGGGCTGTTTCTCCATCAACAAAAATATGTGATGGATCTTCTCAAGGAAGAAAAAATGCTCGACAGCAACCCTGCCACCACACCTATTGATTGTAAGCTAAAGCTCAACATTGATGGAGAAGTTATGCATGATGTGAGGTACTATCAAAATTTGGTAGGCAGGCTCATCTACCTCACTATCACTTGTTCATATATCACTTATTGAGTGAGCATGATCAGTCAATTCATGCATTCACCCACTATGCATCATCTCAACATTATTAAGAGGATCTTATGATACCTCAAAGGTTCCATAGGGAGAGGAATTATCATGTACAATAACCATTCCACTATCATTAGTGGATACACGGATGCTGATTGGGCAGGGAATGCAATTGACAAAAAATCCACCACCAGCTATTGTACATTTGTTGGTGGAAATCTAGTAACATGGAAAAGTAAGAAACAACAAGTTGTTGCTCGCTCCAGCGCAAAGGCTAAATATCAAGCAATGGCAGTCACGGCTTATGAACTGATCTGGCTTAAAGGTCTCATTTCAGAGTTAGGGTTTCCTAGTTATAAACCTATGTCACTTATGTGTGATAATCAAGCAACTATATACATTGCTGCTAATCATGTGTTCCTTGAGAGAACCAAACATATTGAAGTGGACTGTCATTTCATCAGGTTTCAAGTTCAAACTCAAGTCATTTGGACCATATTCACACAAAGTCATGCTCAACTCGTAGATCTTTTCACCAAGACACCGTCATCGGTTCAAATTCATCATTTCTTGGGCAAGCTTGGATCCATTAACCTCCTCAATCTAGCTTGAAGGGGAGTGTTGAAGTATACACCCATGTGACCTACGGTCACATGGCCTAGAGCCACACAGCCATCTTCCCTTAATTGAAGGGAGTAGACTGATTAATTTCATAGCCTAGGATTTGGTGTAATCTCCTTGCTTTAAGGATTGGATTAAGCCTAGGTTTATCCGGTCACTAGGGTTCCTTAGTTGGTTGCTTGCAGCCTTCCCTCTTTCATCTCTTCTTCTATATATATCTGTTTCCTTGTACACTGTTGGATATGAAATACATTACAATTTAAATCAGAAATAAAATATATGCCTATTATTTCAGGATTTCATATTCTTTTTAGATCCAATCTCTGATTGCAATCACAAATCCCAAGCCAAATTGCATTAAACACTTAAACGACTTGAACTTTGAACTCACAACATCGCAACGACTATCGAAAGTCTAAATCATTATGAAACATTTTCTAGGCACATGAAGATCAAAAATCAACTCTGACTATAATCCAGGAATTTAAATTAAAACTTGAACTGTTCAATTCCAATATAACCCGCAAGACAAACTGAGAACAGTTTTTCGTCATTTGGGCAATCCTAAATTCTTTTCCCTTTACAGTTTCTCCCTTGTATAATATCAAAGAACCTGGCTCTAATACCACGATAGGAAATCACAAGATCAATTTCTAATGTTGTTAAACTATTGATTACTATGCGGTAGTGCTAATGGAAAAATAGCACACTAAAGGAAAGAAGAGAAAATATATTTCACGTTGGATTTATTTGTCTGGAGGAATAAAATCCTCCTTTTATAGAAGGGTATAACTCTCATGATAAGTCATACCTCTTATCACACACTTTGGTTAAGTGTATATTGATACACCAATATTATGGTGAACCTCCAAACATCAAATACACACATAGTAAAACCAACATCATCATGATCATATTCCAACACAGTCTTCACATGATTGGAGTACTAAAGCGTATATCATTGTTACACCCAGTCATGTTCGTGTCAGAATATCTTTACATAAACTCATGTATCAGCATGTGTGATATGATATGTTTGCTTATGCAATATTACGTGATTATAGAAGTCATGTGTTACTTACGAAATATTGTGCCGTATTGAATTCTTAAGATATTGCAGGCTACGGTAAGTATTTTCTTACTATACGTAGTATGTATACTTTGGAAACTATACTTATTTTACAGTGAGGGGTTATTATGTTTTCGAAAAGGTTTTTACAAAGATTTATTTTTAGGCCCACTCACCATTGTTTTTCGCCCCTCCAGGTGTTAGTCGTTGAGTTTTTGTGTTGACGAGGATTCTTGGCAAATCTTGGTATTGGAGATTACCTTTGATAGTATAATTCTCATCCTACCTCACTGTACTTTACTTCCCGCTCACAAGCACACTCTTATATTTAGGCACTTGTAAGTTTAAATTTATTCACATTTTCCACATCACTACACTTATGGCTACATCACCCTCCTGGTGTCGACCATCACAACTCTATTCGGAGTCCAGGTCGACATTTCGGGTCGGGATGTGTTACTTTGGTATCAGAGCATAAGTTTGGGCAGTATTGCATTCATCACATGCATGATGTCAGCATTCTCGGTTCTTGAGCCTACTTTTTTAGTGTTGCCACCTCGTCGAATACAAAAAACATGTTAACTTTTTCTAAGTTTTCAGTGACTTAGACGACCTATTGACTTTCTAAAAAAACATTTAACGGCCAGCTTTAGACTTACACGAAGAATCTCCCTGCAAAGGAAAAATCACGATGTGAAACAAGTTGATGGCGGTAAAGCAGAGCTAATGTATCAATAATTGTGTGCCCCCAGAGATTTACCAATCAATCCCACCACCATTTAGTCATTTCTACCAAACCTTCTAAGATAGCAAACCAGAAATAGTTTTGATTCCATGGTAGTACCCGCTAAAATACCACTTGTTAAAATTCCTACGAAGTTGTACTTTCATCGAAATTTCTAGAAACGTCTCTAATGACAATGTGGTGCTAAAGGGGTAGCACTCGATAGAAGAACATTTGGGGGACAGTCATTTTTGGTCCCCGATAGCATTAATCTTCTTAAATGCACTAGTTATCATTTCAGATCTTCAGGAGAAAGATCGATTTTCATTTAATCTGATTCTAATGTAGGTTATCAACAAAATTTTCCGGCCTAAGGACATTCTAACCAACACTAGTTCCTAGATTTCCTTTCGATGTTGTACTCGTCATTTTGATTAGCACAGGCACAGACGTACGAGTTGTTATACCTACGGTCAATAAAAATCCCCAAAGTAGTAAGTAATTTCCCTAGAATTAATGAAACCACCTCACAAGGCCAGTTTCATACCAATCATCTGAAACCATCTGCCCAAGCAGGCTCTAACTTGTAATCAACCTACGATGGCGTCATTAATTGATGATATTGTCCCTTATCCAAGGATTATCAACCAGTATTCAGGCGGTATGATTTCTGATACCGAACACATGTACTAGTATATGAGAGTGATACCTTTATGCCAGAACGTCGGTTCACAGTTTCAGGGTAACAAACAATATCAAAAATATCAAAAGTATCATAAATGCATTAATTAGCGACACGATTGATAAACTGATTAACAGTAAATACCTGAACCGAAGAAACTAAATCATGGAAATTTAGAAGCAAGCTTTGTATTAGGACAGTAAACTCATAGTTGTTTTTACCTTATCACCTATCTAGGTAAACAAAACCTCTTTGACTAGCCATAATTTCGATCACTTCCACAAATAGTTAGTAAAATCAAAGTACGAGTATATTTCTCACTGTTAGAATGAATGGAGTATTGAGAAAGTTGTGAAGACCTATTAGAACGTGACGTAGTGAAAGGAAGTAGTATGGTAAATTTTGAGGACGTATATCATGGCTTCATTTCTCAAAATTTTACTTGGGATACACCATCGATCAAACTTATTAACACCACACTTATTCTCTCTACCTCTTACCAAACAACTAATTTGACATTGTGAAAACTTAGTTACAAAATCTTACCGATTAGGAATTTACCCAACCAAACACCTTATCTAGGGAACCTCAAACCTATCCGCGAAGGTGAAAGGCCGAACTACTTAGATTTTAACAACTCAATTGAGTAATGATTAAAATCGTTAATACCCATACTTCGAATTGATGGTCAAGCCAACCAACCTTTGTTACGCGAGTTTTCTTCCATAGACTGACGAATTCATAGTGGTCTTATCGACGACTTTCTCACTTACCTTGGCAGTGAGACCAAGTTCTCTAAACACCAATAGTCAACTTTATACCAAATTCTTCAAATGCTAAACTTGTTTAGAGCAAGTACATTTCTTGGGAGATGTGCTCTCAATGGACGATATTCTTTTCTTTTTCCCAAAAAGGTTGTAGCAGAAGAAAGTTGGAATTCTAGCAAAGTGTTGTGAAATGCGAGATATTCTCGGTCTTGTTGATTTTATTGACAATTTGCTAGCAATTTTTCAGCTATAGTGTTTTTCTTCACATATCAACCAAAGAAAGTTAGTTTAGTTGTGATGCTAATTATGAATAAAGTTTCTAACAACCAAACTGTTGTCTCACCTCACCTTTGTTTTACGCCTTTCAATGACATTGATCATTTTGAAATCCATGATGATGTGTTCTTTGGATGTTTAGGCTATGTAGAGGCAGCATGGCGGAGTATCGCTTATATTTTCCAATGTGTAGAACCATTTGTAATGAACCATCTTATTCTTGACTTAGAGTCAACGGCTACCATCTTTACTTGAAAACCAGATGACACTTCTCTGTGGAGAAACGTGTCCAAAATCTTTATTAACCTTAGACCTCTCAAGTACATATTCATTTGAAAAGAATTAGATTTCTGACAATGGCGATAGAAGAACCAAATCAACATCTACGATTGCACCATTGTGTATCACCTCGGTTGTGCAAATGTAATTACTATTTACCGTAGCAAGACATAATTACCTTTGAACACTTTCAGCCTGTCCTACCTCATTTCTATTGGAATTCATGTGTATTGATATCGAGGTATCTTGCACATGTAGAGATTATGATGATGTTTTGGTGTTTATCTATCGACTTGACAAGTTAGCTCACCTTCCGTTGGTCCAAATAGACTACATTTTAGACCACTTGGTAAAATTGCTCATTCTTGAATTTATCAGATTTTCTGGTATTTCAATCAACATCTACTCTGACTGTAATTCCATATTCACCTCTTGGTGCTGGAAGGCATTCCAGTCAACCTTGAATACATGTCTACCCTACTGCACTTCATATCAATTTTGAAGCAGATAGACCGTTTAGGTGAATCACTCGGACGTTGAAATTTTAGTTACGACCATTAATTCCTCAATCACCCAATAAATACTATGCTAAATGAATCTCGATCGTTGGTGATTGAATATTCAGGAAGCTATAGTTGTAGCGAGAAATTATGCATTCAATCCAGTTATCTTATACTTTATATTTGATGGACTTGTTTTGGCATGTTTTTTTAGCCCTTTTGGTGTAATTTTTCCCTAAACCCAAATGGAAATTCATAATGAATCTACTTGCTGAGGCATATGTGAATTACAATGTTTGGTTGCATAATGTGTTTCACTACTGTATCTCACCGTGATACGTGTTTCACCTCCAAGCCTTGGGAAGTCTTCTCAAAGGCTAAATTTAATAATTAATTAAATCAATTTAATCAATTTCATTCAAATACTATATTAAGGTCTTCCTTTGTAATACTTCAGGTTCTAATGAAACTATTTTAGTGAAATTTAACTGTCTTAATTCTCAAGCGATCTCGCCGAAAATTCGGGTTCCTTTTGGATTTCCTTCTTGATCAATACCAACCGTAGCGTTGTCATCATATCATATTATCATACTATTGTCACATTTGAGTTCTTTACAAGTATGTCCAAAAATAGCTCAGACCACTTCTAATCTTTCTAAAGTTGTATTTGGTACTGCTTCCTTGAGTACAAAGTTGTTGTCTGGTACCACACTTCACCCTCTGACTAACGGCCAGTTTGAACGAACTATCCAGCCCATCGTGGCATGCTGCATTTATCCGATCTATAGTTTAGGATTATTGTAGTAGACTCTTATCTTTGTTAGAGTTGCATGTAAATGCAGTTACGGTTTTGGGTATGGCACCATTTGAGACATGGTACATAAATTATATGCAAAATACATAATTAACAAATGAGTGTTGTAAACAGGTATTTGGATGATCGAGTTTACAATATAGAAAATTTTATATTATCGACGATGTTGCCCAAGAGGGTTGTACGTGAGCACGATCAAGGCTTTGATCAAACGATGTATGTGTCTTTCCCAATGGGGGTATGATGGTAATATTGCACCTTCAATAACTTATTACTTGCTTATCGAGACAACAATGTGTTGTTAATATTACGGGCTGCAGACCGTAATATTGATAACTTATTTGTTGGATTTGTTAAAACAGTGGACAATTAAGCCTTCTATGTTAGCATTTGTTTTTGTTTATTTAATTAATTATTTACTATTTGGGCTTGACCCAAAGATACTACACTTATCTTAGGAGTATATGACACAACGATTGCGCAAGTGAAAAATATTCTATGTTCAGTTTTATTTTCAATACAATTATTTTAACTTTAAGTTATTATATATATATATATATATATATATATATATATATGTATGTATATGTATGTATGTATTTTTGACGTGATGTAATTATACGTATCTAAATATTTTTAACTTTATGTTTTTATAAAGGCAATATATTATAGTATTGTATTGAAGGAGATGGGAAGTTTGAGTTTGGAGGCATGAAAGAGGAATCATTGCAATTCGATCGCAATGGAATGACATTCTCTTTTGTGCAACCGCCCTAACTTGATATCTTCTTTACATATATATTTTTCTACCATCTTTTCACAATTGTGACAACCCATCCCTAATTTTACAATTTTATAAATTAGAGTGATTTGACGAAAATGTCCCTAGAGGTGAGATAATTGACTTTCATTGACCTTTATTGTGAGATGCTTATGGGCTATTATTCCGTATTCTTGAAGTACTTGACGGTACGAATGCATAGGTGCAAGCGGAATCGAAATCGGGGTTACGGTTAAAATTTTACGGACTTACGATGTTCAAGGGCATTTTGGTAAATTCATAATTCTAAATAAATACTTTTTGTAGGCTTTTCTGCATGGTGGGACCCACCCACATAGGTTGCCTATCCTTCTTGTCCCCGTGTCAATTTTCTCTCATACTCTCCAAATCTCATCTCTCATCTCTCTCTTCACTTATCCCTCTCTCTTAGAACTCTCTCTCTCATCTCCATTGCAAAAACTGACACTGTACCATCATCCCTCACAACTCCGGCGAGTTACACCACCACTGAACCATTGCCATTCCACCCAGCTTCATGGCAGACCACTACGACTCTCACCTCACCTTACCCACAACACCTAGGCCTAAAACCTTTCTTTGCAAAATTGCAGTCATGGCCACTGTCCACCATATTCTTCGACGAAGGTGAATTTCAAAAATACCTTGGATGAATCTTTCTCATCATTTAGTTTCAATTTTAGGCATGGTAGGTGATTTTTGAATTTGTTTTATGGTAGATTTAACTCGAGGAAACTTTTCCCAATTTCCTACGAGGAACTCGAGATTTTGCAGGATTTTTCCGGTGAACTCCGGCCAAGGCAAGAGACCACGATGGTATAATCTTGTCCCTTACGTCCTTAGCTTCGTTTTGAGTTTTGAATCATTGAAAATGATCAAGTTTTGAACCCAAATTAGAATTTGGGAAATTTTCTCGCCAAACCAACCCAAAAACCAGCTTTCTTCTTCATGGAATCTAGCCGATCCACGGCCTAAAACCGAGGTCCCTCCTTAGGTTTCTCTATGTGCCGAATGTGAATCCGCCTTCTGTTTTTTGAAATTTGACCATTTCAAAATAGTTCCTTTATTAGCCGTACCTTGTATGAAAACGCTTAATTACATTAGTATGTAATATTTACATAAATGATTTTGTTTCTAGGTGAAATGCATCACAATGATCTTCAATGCCTGCAAGGCAGGTTCGACTCGACGACATAATCTGTGAGTGGGTCCTTTCTTTGATATATACATATATTTGTTTAGTTTCCATATATACGCCTAATAATGAATTTTCTATATGACTGATGTAATTAAATTAACGTTTATAGGAAATGATGTAACGATGAGAATTAGGAAATCATTATAAATCTTACGGAATACCTTAATTAAATTTATGGCTATGAATAATAGTATGTTGACTAAATTTATCGAATCACTGTGGCTTGACTATATTTATGTTATCTGCTCATCGTTTACTGCACCGGTGTTAGTACTCACCCAGGACAGGGCCACTCTTTCACCTGAATGTGTACATCGCACCGTACGCTCACTTTGGATCCATTGTAGGTGCCAGTTATGTCCTAGATTGCTATAGGCAATTAGGACTCGTATGTGCTATGCATAACGCCAGTCTTCACATGATTGTAGTACTAGAGCGTATATCATTGTTACACCTAGTCCTGTTCATGCCAAAATATCTCTGCATGAACTTGTGTGTCAGTATGTGTCGATGAGCACTAGATATGATATGTTTGCTTATGCAAGATTATGTGATTACGAACGTCGTGTGTTACTTGCGCAATATTGTGCTATATTTTCTTGAGATATTGCAGGCTACGGTAAGTATTTTCTTACTATATGTAGTATGTATATTTTGGAAGGTATACTTGTTTTACGATAAGGGGTTATTATGTTTTTGAAAAGGTTTTTACAAAGCTTTATTTTTAGGCCCACTCACCCTTGTTTTTCCCCCCTCCAGGTTTTAGTGGCTAAGTTTTTGTGTCGACGATGATTCATGGAAAATCTGGGTATTGGAGATTACCTTCGATAATATAATTCTCATCCTACCTCACTGTACTTTACTTATACTCTAACATCACGTGTGAAATGGGTTCATTCCTGCTCACAAGCGCACTCTTATATTTAGGCACTTTTAGGTTTAAATCTATTCACATTTTTACATCACTACACTTATGGCTTCGTCACCCTCCTGGTGTTAGCCAGCATAGCTCGATTCGGAGTCCAAATGGACATTCCTAGTTGGTGTGTGTCATCACGTGTCCAAACCATCTTAACCGATTATCTTCAATTGCGGCCACTCCTATTTTACCTCAGATATCTTCGTTCTTAATTCTATCATTTCTCATGTGCTCACACATCCAACGAAGCATTTTCATCTTTGTTACACTCATTTTTTGTACGTGTTGCTTTTTTGAAGGATTATTTTAGAGAAACGTGTTCATTTAAGCAATATCATTAGCATGCAATTAACAAATTAAAGGCGGAATCATGCTTGCATATACTTAAAAATAAAACATTACCCATGAATGTTCAAAGCCTAGTAGATTGGTGAACCTTTAAACAACTCAAAACTAAGTGAGTTGAGATTTATACCTTTGTAGATTCCTCTTTGCTTAAGCAAAGGCTAATCACCCAAAGAGAGGGCCTTCATTCCTTGCATCTTAAAACTATGGATTTATATAGAAAGGATAGGTTCTCTAAGTTCTCAAAATTGAGAACCTCTAAGTTTCCACACCAAGGTTTTGATTAAGAGGATATGAGTGACCTTGGAGGAGCTAGAGTGCTAGCTAAAACCCTCCAAGGGTGGCCGGCCATTTCTAGAGAGAAGGGAGAGCTTTTCTTCTCTCCAATTTCCCAAAAACAAACCCTTAATGAATTTTGGCTATAAAGTCAAATTTATACCTTAATTCATTTGAGTGGCAAACTTGTAAATAAGTCCAAGTTTGCTACCCTTCATAATATGGCCGGCCTTAGGATATTTTTGGAGTATTTTGGGCCTTTGTAAATCATTATTTATTAAGTTGTCATACAACTTAAGTCAATGGACTTGACGTTCGAAGCCCATTGGGCCTTAAGGTCCAAAACCATCCCGAGGTCTTTAACGAACTTATTCGTTTGATTAATAATCATATTAATTAATCCTTGCCATAAATAATTAAACTATTTAATTATTCTTACTCATCTCCGTTGAATCTTCAATCTCTACCTTACACGGTGTACGATCCATTAGGTTCCTTTCAGCGAGGCAGTGGGCCATTCAAACTCTTTCAAATCGATTGTGAATTTGAAACTTACTTTCAATTCTCCCTTTAGTGTTTACACATGTTTAGGGCTTCCACAAACCATGAGTGACACCTAGCAGCATATCATGGTTACCCAAGCTAATCAGAAGAGGTGGAGAACCTATTCAGTTTAGGATTACAAATGCAATACGGTCCTTCTCTAATACAATACTCTTGACCACATTGTTTGGCTTGATAGTTTATTCATGTCTACTATCCAATGTGAATCTCGTGCTTATATGATTACCTTGAATGTGATCTGGAACGCATTCCAACATCTCATTCATACTCTGGCCAGAGATTCTTAATCATATCATAGAGTATTCTCCCTCAACGGTTTGAAGGTTAGAGATCCCTTGTTGCGCATTCACTTGTCTCCATGACTAGATAGCTTGACCCCAACCATGCCGTGGATACTCCAAAGGAATGTCATTTGACACGATCAAAGATCAAGGACCTAACCACAAGACAACTATGATGCCTCAGGTCAAAGGACTAATTTGCATTATCCTAACCATGAGTTCTCATGTGACATGAATATGAGAACTCGTCATTGATCGTGTTCAGTGAACTCATTCTTTATTGAGCACCTACGTACTTGTCTTGGTGTCACTCACACCAATGACTTGAGACTAGTCACTCTCCCTGAGAGAAGACATAGCACGTACTGATCTTAATGGACTGTCAATGCCCAATTGGCAATCCTATGATCAGGAACGTTTAGGATGTGTCTACGAAAGAATGGTCTCATGTATCTAACTTCTTTAGATCGCATTCTCCCAATCACATATTCCTTGGACTTTATCGTTTAAGCATATAACATTTATATGAGACCGCTCAAACAATTACCTTTGCCCTTGATATTAAACTAGATTAGTTTAACATGTGAAATGTCCATAAAGTATCATCATATGATTGGTTTTAGGGCACATTTCCAACAATCTCCCACTTGCACTAGAGCCAATCAGCTTGGTTATCAGTGATGATATCTCTTCTGCAGTCATTTCAAAAATGGCTAAATAGTAGGCCTAGACAATGGATATCTATATGTTATCCATAGAAGCAACCTTGAGAATAACGACGTCACCATTATACATGATTCCCAATCATGTGGTTTAGTCTCTCATATGAGTTCGGACCTTGATGAGACCTTGATTCCCTGGCTTGAGCTATCGCCCCATTAGTGTCATACACTTTCTGGTTGGAACCGAATAGAGAGTTCATAAATGAACTTTCCCATCCAAACATCATTGTTGTAAGCTTCTATATGGCAATATATTTTGCATTCATAATGGAACACACTAAAGTCATTACTTTAATGTTTCCATCCAAATATCTCTTTAGTCATAATAAAGAGATATCTGTTTATCTCTTCATTCATGATGAAGAAACATCCAATGATGGATTAGATTCATAATCTAATACATTTACGCTTCCATTACGTTACTTTGATTCTTCCTCAATTATTGAGAAATCTATCCTTTAGTATTTCTTAAATACTTAAGGACTCACTTGACAGTTGCCATGGTTCTGATCCTGGGCTTGCACTGATATCGTTTTGTACCGTTCTAGGTACAACTCATATCAATGTTTTCATACAATATGAAATACATAAATCACCTTTGTGCGTATGCATAAAGGATTCTATTTACGCATTATTTCTTTGGGAGTCAAAGGGTACATTCCCTTTGAGAAGAACAACTTCCTAGTCTCACTAGAATTGTCATTCTAATTGAAGTTTATCATCATATGAGAAACTTCCTAGCATCTCTTTTGTCTATTATTAGGGATTGATATAATCCAATTATATCTTGAAATATATCATTATAGATTTCCATCCCATATATATAGACTATATCTCCCATATTTATTCTATCGTTATAGAATGTTTAAAGTCATAACTTTAACGAAGAAGTATTCATTTCATTTCCAAAATTAATATATCATATACATATATTTAAATTTTAGGAATATGATTAACTCCCACTAATCTTTTGTAAACCTAGTAAACAAAAGATTCATTTACACCTTTATGAGAAATCAAATGATTTGATCTTTCATAAGACGGTTGTAGCTCCCACTAGCTTGCTAAGATCCATGATGGATGGATCTCTACAACTTACATGTCTAGTGATTTATAGTTTTAGACATATATTATCAAGACTATCTTAATAATGGTTATGGAAACCCATATTATGTCCAAACATTAAATCACCACTTAGTTGTAGCTAGTGATCCTCGAATTAATTGAAGCTAAGACTATATCAAAGATGGTTTCTTCAAAGTCAACCATACTCTTTGAGTGTAGTCACCTTAGGCTACCAATTAGCTATTAAGGTTTCATTATTTCGAGTCAAATGGTACTTTACCATTTCCTTGAGTATATATCGTATACACACTCAATGTAGTCATAAGGATTTTCATTCTTATTTCTTTCGATTTAAGAGGTGCAACTCTATGACATAGTCATAAAGTTCAAACCATTCAACTGAGACGGTTTATAAATCCTTCTCGACTACCTTGGAGCTTGTGGTATAGGAACTAGGTTGTTATATTTGTTGACCACTTTCTTGTCTCTCAAAGGACCTATTCTTTGAGTTCTATCTCTAGTTCATTTGCGTTTAGGCAAATCATATTGTAGGTTTACAATGAACTACCCAACAAACAACATTTGTTAGTTGGTTTATAGAAACGATATCCAAAAGCTAATTTAAGGATATCCCACAAGATTGTTATCAAACAAATATTGCTTATTAGCACACAACCCCAAATCTTAACATGCTTAAGATTTGTCTTTCTTTCTAACTACATCTTATGGAGTTATGGAAATTTTTGGAAGATCTTCTAATTGACAATCACATTGTTTTAGAAGTATATATATATATATCCTATATATGGGTAATAGATAATATCCAACGAACTAAATCTTATTCAAGTTCGTTCTTCTCCTAATGGAGAAGTTCATTATCTTATGATGCTACCTTCCTTGACATCTTTCAAGGAAACGTATCTAAAGTGTTACTTTTCCTTAGATCAAATCTAAGGAGGTAAATACTTTAGACGTCTTACTCATCAACTTACATTTCTTGAATTCTTTGAAACCTTTTGCAAAGTATTCGGACTTATGTTTATTCAAAATAAACTATAGTCCAACCGAGAGTGATCTTCGGTGAATGTCATATAACATGAGTAGTATTATGTTGTGGACAAGTGCCATTAACATCTAAGTGAATTAACCTCAACAACTTTGTGATTCTTTCTTCTTTCCAAAAGAATAAAGATTCGAACATTTCGCCTCTATACAATTTTAACAAGAAGGTATTGGATCCGGATCTAACGATCCAAAGCATCCATCCATAACCAACTCGTAATTTATGTTTTAGAGGTATCACAACTCAGTTGGGATTAGTTACTACCTTGCAACCTTTTGGGTTTTAAGCATCGTTATATTCTAAACAGTTAACACTACCATATCATCTCTAACTATAGAGACAATTAATTAGATTACAATAATCTAATCATTCTTTATTTGGTAGTTCATATGAGGAAGTAAGTACAATCCGCTTTCGCAGAGATCTTTATTTTATTCACGTTTCGAATGTGAAGTACTTTCTTCTTCTCTCATTAATCTTCTACTTCTTATTAGCCACACTTTTACAACGATTTGTAAAACTTAGTTACTAATACAGAATCAAGCATTCAAGTAGAAGAATCAACTGTTTTGAACAATTCAAGAACATTTTACAACACCTTTAAAAGATGTGTTCTTGACACTTGCAAGACATTTCTTGCAAATACCCCTTCCAATGTCCATCCTTTCATAAAGAAAGTTTGTTCCCTTGGAGTTTAAATTTTATCTTCTTCATTTGACTTCTCCTTTGAATACAGTAGTCATGGTCCCTAAACTCCCACTATCTCTCTTGAAACTTATTTCAATTGTGTTTTACACATCAAACGATTTGGAGAGCGTGTGGTTATAGTTCACCATATAGTTTACAATAAACTTAGTGAACGATTAGGATAGGGACAAAGGTGAAGTCCTAATCTAGTTTCCGTCTCGTTAAGTGTTTTAACACTTCAACATACAATGATTCAAAATCATCATAAGTCCATGTTGATGGACTATTTTTGTCAACCAACCATTATGTTCTAAACATAATTACAAACATTCAAGAGTTGTTTAAGGCAACTCTTATTTCTTCATACAACGATTTGTAAGTGAAGAATCATGGCACATTAAGTGTCCATGCCCTTGTGCTTACTTCAAAAGTTCCTTGTTTATGTAACAAAGAAACAAGCACTAATGTTTGTGTTGATTTAAGGGTTGTTCAAAGCAACTCTTATTTCTTCATACAACAATTTGTATTTGAAGAATTATGACAATTAAATTGTTGTCCTCTTTATGATAAACTTATCTATCATGTTCTTCCAATGATACATTATCGATAGGAAGATTGTGAGGGTGAGACTACTTAGGCACATGTACAATCCATTCAAGACAATCTATGGGATTGTGGTACCAAGTTCGGAAACTAAAGCGTTCGGTTTTTCTTTGTCAAGTATTGGATAGCGTTTGCAAATATATTGGTAAACAAATACATAACGAATATAAATAGATTGATTTTAAGCTATTTGATTCGGGTCTTTAAATCATAATAGCACCACCCACTATTTTTGGCAAATTCCATATCCCTCATCGGAATTCGAGAGTTTTGGAGGAAACTCTTAGTAGGTTATGGGAGACTCACTATTACCAAGCCCACCTCACGATGATACGATGTTGGCTAGCATTAATAACAATGAGAGAGTACGCTTACTCATTTACATCTTTATGTAAGAACCCATCTAATTTGGCCTCTAGAGAATGATGCCTCACAATGATATGATGTTGGCTCCATTGTACTTAGTTAAGTCATTCCCACCATGCGAGTTCAAGTTAGGGGTCCAAGAACAACCTCACGATGATACGATGTTGGCTATTCTCTTTGCCTACCTTTCACAACATCAAGTATGTATATAGAATCCTCCCCGAGTGTAAGCATGCACTTTGTACTCCCCCATGATAGGGTGAAGCCGGTGTACACGTCACAAACGTTTGGACCTACCACGGTGGAAGGCCACGAAAGAGTGTTCAAAGCACTCTCACGCTTATCAACTTAATATTGGTTTGGTTGAGGGTTTTTAGGTCTCATCACATATAAACATATATTTTAATCCAATTAAAACATTTTTGGTCCTATCACAACTATTGGTCCATATGATTTATTTAGTTGTATATAATACTCCCACTAAGCTTTTAAAACGGTTTTTAAAGCAAGAGTACATGATACTACTAACATAAGGTTTGCATTCATTGATGGACTATATAGTTGCCTTAGGGCCTTAGGATGACTATGAACCTTTTATTTAGATCCAACACGAGCCTTGTGTTGAATCTCGGACTAGGGATGGTGATTGATTTTAGTTACGCGTTTAATCACATTAAGGCGTGTTGTCTTAGGGGCGTTGGACCCATCTACTTCAATTTCATGCATATCATATAAAGCAAGAAATAAGTACTTCAAAGTAAAGAAGAGCTTATGCTCTTTTACAACAATTGATCAAATCAAATTACTTTAAAGTAAAGAAGAGCTTATGCTCTTTTACAACATTTGATCTAATCAAATTACAACCAAAATCTAATCTACACATTCCCATGGTTCAAACAAATTTGAAACGGCCTTTCACATAGCTCAATTATCGTAGGCTTAGGTTCATAATCACCCTTTAATTAATTAACACTTTAACTAATTAAATTGAATGCAACATTTTTCATTTGGTTTTTGTATCCATAAAATTTGATTTTAAATGGAGCTAACTAAATGAAAATCCAATTCTCATTTAAAGAGACAAAACAATTTTTGTTCTCTACCTAATTTGGGCCAATATTAATAACCACAACTTATTTGGGCTATAATGCAATTAGCCTCAACATTTGGGCCAAAATGCAAAGACCTCAACTTATTTGGGCCATAGTGCAATTAACCTCAACTTTTGGGCTATTTTGCAAATACATAAACTTTTGGGGACACTTTGTAAAAACACAAAAATTCACTACTTTATGTAATTACAACTAGAACCCAAAAATTTCCACAAAAGATAAAACTTCATTAAAGGATCAAAACAATTTGTCCTTTTAGTGATTTTGGACCTTTACGTAAAAACGTAAACTTTTGGGCCAAAATGCAAATACACAAAAGTATCAAAACTTTATGTAATTGCACAAAAGGCCCTAAAATACCCCTACTAATAGGGTGGCCGGTTTTGACAAGTTTTTAGAAAAAATTTCAAAGTTTTTGTGAAGTGGTTTTGGTGACATAAATGCATGCATGTGGTGTGTGTGTGAAAGGGAATTAATCCTTACACACCCATCACCATTTCCATCACCTTTAAAACAAATATCCAAGATATTTCCTAAGTTATATATTCTTTAAATATATGAATATCTTATAACAAAACTTTATGAAATTATTCAAAACTTTGAATCAAAACCACAAGCTTTAATGTTCTTGGCAAGAACATGAAGAACATTCATGAGAAACCCATAAAAGTTCCATGAACATTTTTCATCCAAAAACATTTCAAAATCACTTAAACTTAAGGGAAATAACATATAACCAAACTAGGGTACTTAGGGGTTCCAAAGAACACATTAAAACCATTTTAACAAGACTAATTTGAACCCAAAAAATCACCCTTTTAATTTGGCCGAAAATCCCAAAACTTATGGCACCAAATTTTAGCTTCAATATTCATGCTCATATGAACTACATCTACAACATTTGAGATGCCAAATTTTCCAACAAAATTTACATTCATAAAACAAGAATAAAGCTTGCAACATTTTACAACTTTTAAATCACATATTATGAACTACAAAACCCAAAAGGATTCACCAACTACTAGACCTAGGCTCTGATACCACTTGAAGGATTATTTTAGAGAAACATGTTCATTTAAGCAATATCATTAGCATGCAATTAACAAATTAAAGGCGGAATCATGCTTGCATATACTTAAAAACAAAACATTACCCATGAATGTTCAAAGCCTAGTAGATTGGTGAACCTTTAAACAACTCAAAACTAAGTGAGTTGAGATTTATACCTTTGTAGATTCCTCTTTGCTTAAGCAAAGGCTAATCACCCAAAGAGAGGGCCTTCATTCCTTGCATCTTAAAACTATGGATTTATATAGAAAGGATAGGTTCTCTAAGTTCTCAAAATTGAGAACCTCTAAGTTTCTATACCAAGGTTTTGATTAAGAGGATATGAGTGACCTTGGAGGAGCTAGAGTGCTAGCTAAAACCCTCCAAGGGTGGCCGGCCATTGATCGGATCATATTTATACATATTTTTATATCAAATTCACTCGTCTTTTCTTAGTTAGTTCGTTATATTTTGAGCTATTTACGTTGATTTTATGTTTTATAAATTTATCTCGCTAAGAAAATAAAAATAGAATAAATGAAGTGTTAAGTAATATTTTCGTTTAAACTATCTTGCTTTGTTAATAAAATTTATCTTTTTAAAAATAATATATATATATATATTATATATTTATATATATATATATATTTATATAATTATATTAATATAATTTGTGTGGATGCTTTCGGTGGAAAGCAGAGAAAAATCATGATTAGAGAGGAGTGCCCATTGGAGAGCGGCCTTTGCAGCTTAAGAGGAGCTCGGGCATTTTGGCAAGCGAGGGGAAGAAACAAAATAAAAGCTGCCAGGCGCAGCTGCTGCAAGCAGACGGAAAGAGAAGGCAACTAGCGAGCTCAGGAGGCAGGATTTCAAAGCTGCCTTGCTAGGCAGCCAATTGAGAGGGCAGCTTGGCATTCAGGAAGGCAGTAGGAGGCGCTGGGCTTTGAAGAGGGCTGCCTTTGAGCAGCGTTTGAGGAGCTGCCCATTTGGCAGCATGAGAGAAGTCTCGGGGTGGTGAGCCTCGGGAAAGAACATACCACGAAAGCCTGGGCGCCCATTTTTTTGGAGAGCTGCCTCGGGGCAGCTGGAATAGGAAAATAAAAGAGAGGGGAGTCAAAGCCTGGGCGCACAGATTCAATCAAGAAAAACAAAACAGCGCAGAGCAGCAGCACAGACGCTGCAGGGTATTACACACGGTGCTGGCACATGCACAGTGCACAGCCAATCGGAGAAATCCTTGCACATCCATTTCAGTTTAATCCTCCAAACTCTAATTTTATTTCTGTATTTAATTTCTGTTTTAATAATGTGTAATTAATTTGTGTTTGGCTAGAGGTTAATTCAAAGCCATGGATATATTTGTAATTTGAATTGGTAACTTCAGTTGTGATTTCTGAGTTGTGATTTAATTCGCTTAACTGCTTGATTAATAACTTATTTGTGTATGTCGATTAAGAATGCATACTTAATTTACATGCATGAATTTGATGCTAGAATATAAGTGAATTTCACCTAATCGTTATGAACTTATATTCATGAGTAGTGAAGGTTGCTAGTCACAATCGCGTTAAGTAAATTCCTGGCAAACGTATCATGCTGTTCATAGTTACGAATGCTTTGTCAACACTTATGATTTTCATAGAACATAATGATCTTTAATTGCATCTCTATTGTGCTTTTCACGTAGGGAACTTTTAGAGAATAATTTGAGTTGTTGTATGCTGTTCATCCAATTCAATAACATAAGGAAAATCTGAAGGTTAATTTAAGCGTACCTAATTAATTTGGGGTGTTGAAATTTACAATTTATTGAAAGAACAACTGAAGGTCAATTTAGATTGCATATGTGTCTTGTGTGGAGAAAAACCCTCTAGCCAGTTCGTCGCCTTTCCGTTCACATTTATTTTATGTTTTTGTCAATTTGTAATTTATTTAAGTTTAATTTACTTCGTCAAAACCAAATCAATCCCCCCATTATTAAAATATTATTATTTAGTTAATTTTTATTATTTTTAATCTTTTAATTCGATTTCCGTCCATTTCAATTCCTAGTGTTTAATTTAAATTGTTTTCATTATTTTGAGTCATTTTAGTTAAGTGTTTTTTATTTTAGTTTAGTGTTTTAAACTTTGTTTTTACGTTTTTAAATTATTTTAGAGGTTTTAGCAAGCCCTCCTAATCCCCGGCCTAGAACGATACCCTACTTACATCTATACTACATCTGTCAAAAAGAGGGTTAAATTTGTGCGGTTTTAAAATCCCGTCAGCCATTTCTAGAGAGAAGGGAGAGCTTTTCTTCTCTCCAATTTCCCAAAAACAAACCCTTAATGAATTTTGGCTATAAAGTCAAATTTTTACCTTAATTCATTTGAGTGGCAAACTTGTAAATAAGTCCAAGTTTGCTACCCTTCATAATATGGCCGGCCTTAGGATATTTTTGGAGTATTTTGGGCCTTTGTAAATCATTATTTATTAAGTTGTCATACAACTTAAGTCAATGGACTTGACGTTCGAAGCCCATTGGGCCTTAAGGTCCAAAACCATCCCGAGGTCTTTAACGAACTTATTCGTTTGATTAATAATCATATTAATTAATCCTTGTCATAAATAATTAAACTATTTAATTATTCTTACTCATCTCCGTTGAATCTTCAATCTCTACCTTACACGGTGTACGATCCATTAGGTTCCTTTTAGCGAGGCAGTGGGCGATTCAAACTCTTTCAAATCGATTGTGAATTTGAAACTTACTTTCAATTCTCCCTTTAGTGTTTACACACGTTTAGGGCTTCCACAAACCATGAGTGACACCTAGCAGCATATCATGGTTACCCAAGCTAATCAGAAGAGGTGGAGAACCTATTCAGTTTAGGATTACAAATGCAATACGGTCCTTCTCTAATACAATACTCTTGACCACATTGTTTGGCTTGATAGTTTATTCATGTCTACTATCCAATGTGAATCTCGTGCTTATATGATTACCTTGAATGTGATCTGGAACGCATTCCAACATCTCATTCATACTCTGGCCAGAGATTCTTAATCATATCATAGAGTATTCTCCCTCAACGGTTTGAAGGTTAGAGATCCCTTGTTGCGCATTCACTTGTCTCCATGACTAGATAGCTTGACCCCAACCATGCCGTGGATACTCCAAAGGAATGCCATTTGACACGATCAAAGATCAAGGACCTAACCACAAGACAACTATGATGCCTCAGGTCAAAGGACTAATTTGCATTATCCTAACCATGAGTTCTCATGTGACATGAATATGGGAACTCGTCGTTGATCGTGTTCAGTGAACTCATTCTTTATTGAGCACCTACGTACTTGTCTTGGTGTCACTCACACCAATGACTCGAGACTAGTCACTCTCCCTGAGAGAAGACATAGCACGTACTGATCTTAATGGACTGTCAATGCCCAATTGGCAATCCTATGATCAGGAACGTTTAGGATGTGTCTACGAAAGAATGGTCTCATGTATCTAACTTCTTTAGATCGCATTCTCCCAATCACATATTCCTTGGACTTTATCGTTTAAGCATATAACATTTATATGAGACCGCTCAAACAATTACCTTTGCCCTTGATATTAAACTAGATTAGTTTAACATGTGAAATGTCCATAAAGTATCATCATATGATTGGTTTTAGGGCACATTTCCAACATTTTTGACCGCCCAATATTCCGTGTCATAAAGCATTGCTAGCCTTATTGTCGTCCCATAAAAATTTTCCCATGAGCATCATTGTCACACGACAATCGCTCAACACACCCGATGCACACTTTCACTTTGTAATCTAACTTGTATTCTATATTTGAGATCTCCATCTAATTTGCTATTATTTTGCAAGATATGTCCAAGGTAACGAAAACGTTCAATATTTGGTACTTTCTGATTTCCATACCTTAGTCTATATTAAGGGGATGCATAAGAGTTTGAACCCAGAACACATTGAGTTGAAGAGAAAGACCTTAACCACCAAAGCAATCCACAATTTGCGATGCTCGAAAGGTTATGCTTTAATGAATCATGGCTTACGCCTTGCCTTGCGAATCAACTCCTTGCCTTTTGAAACGCTGATTTTAACATATCTCAATCCATGTCCATCCAGAAATTTGCTTGAAGTTTCAAACCAAACAAATATTTTAGGGTAAAATTCAGTCGTTCTATTTTCTTGGTCCATCCCTGACCAAAATTCAAGCTCGTTATTATATATGGCCAGAGTTCCAACTTTTCCGTATCGAAAAGTTTATGGTCGCGTAAAGTGTCAAAATTTGACAAGAGGATTTTGCTGTATTGTGCAGTGCGCCCACCCTTGAATTCAGACCATTGCCGAATCATTTCAAGTATCACCTCCCATTAAAAGATAAATCTCATGCTTTGGAGCCAAGGGGAGGATAAGGAAAGAATCGTCCGGCTAAAGACGTTAAATCAAGCGCTTCTTGGGAGGCAACCCAAGCAACCAGATTTGCATTTCTTAACCTTCTTCTTTATTGCTTTTACTTTCATTTTGTTTTGCTTAGTTAATTTTGTTATTTGGTTGATTTTTATTTAGTTTGAGTTTAAATAAATTAAGGGCAATGTTTATTTTTAGTGCGGATAAACAAAGTCTTTTTGCATTAATTTACATATTTTGATTTACATATTTTACATTGCTTAAAATAATCTTAAAAAAAAAAAAAAAAAAAACAAAAAAAAAAAAAAAAATTAATAATAATAATAATAATATTAGTAACATATATATATATATATATATATATATATTTAAATAAACATTAAAAGCTTAAATAAATTTACAATAATACGAAAAACTAATAGTGTTCATTGGTCATTTGTCATTGGTTAGGTGGTGCCTGAGAAGTCGACGGAGCTCCTGGAAGACGAAGAGCCAGAGTTGGAATCTCCGGAGCCGGAACGCTTGGTGCAACTCCCGAGGACGAAGGCAACATAAACCTCGGGAGTAGCGCCATGAACCTTTCATGATCGCTCTGGATCCGACCGTCCGACTCCTGCAGCTGGTCCAGCTTCCTCTTCATGCTGGTCGAGTAACTAGTTGCAAGCATGTGCAACTCCTTGTTCTCGTGCCTGAGTCCTCGGACTTCTTGCCGAAGACTGGCCACCTCCGCCATCAGCGATTCCACCTGACGAGACCGGGCAAGCAGGCGCTGGCCCATGTTTGAAACTGAGCCTGCACTTTGGACGCTGAGGGCAAGGGATTCCTGAACGGCCAGCTCGTCCGACCGCCTAGATAGCATCCTATTGTCCCTTGGAGTGAGCAGATTTCTGGCAATCACCGTAGCGGTGATTTCATTCCTCATCATTGTGTCCCCGACTGTAAGAGGACCATTGGGGGATATGAAGGATGGATTCCAAATGTTGTTCGGAGAAGACGAGTCATCGTCTTCCCCGACATTCAAGTTTAGGCGACGGTCGGAAGGGCAAGACATTTTTAGAGGGGGTTGAGGAAGAAAAGAGTTCGGAAAAATTAAGATTGCTGAAGCGGAAGAAGAGTTCGGAAAGATTAAAAGTGCAGAAGTGCAGGAAGAGAGCGGAAGGAGTAAGATTAAGAAGTGCAGAAGAGAGTGTTTACAGAAGAGAGTGTTTGAGAAAGGGAGTTCAAGTGTGATGTGAAGCAGAATTAGCGCCTCTATAAAAAGAAGCAAATCAAAGAGAGGCGCTCCTCGGAGGTTGAAGACGCGTCCTCACGCAATTCGGAAAAGCTGGACGCTCCTTTCTCAAAAGAGCCGTTTCCTTTCTCAAAAGCTGGGCTTGCTCAGCAATCACGTGGCATCACGAGGGCTCAGTTTTTCCAGTTTGTCGTGACTCATCACGTGCAGCGTGGAGCGTTGCGAAAACCATGAGCCGCACCCGGTTTTGAACCCCGGTTTTCAAAAGATCATCATTCCAATTTGTCGTCACTCGTCGCATGCGCAGTCAGCTTCGCAGAAATTACGGAAGCTTTGTCAGAAAGCGCGTAACGGGCACTGTTCATCCATCCACCGGCTGCCGACAAATAGTGAGGGAACAGTTCCGGTTGTGAAGGAAAATTTCTATAAAGTCGACCTTCGCCTTCCACATCAAAGGCACACCTTCACACCCTCCCAACCTCTCAACCTCTCAACCTCTCTTCATCTCCGATAATGTCTTCCCAAAGAAAGCTTTCGAGTCACTCAGTGTTCTTCATCCCTTGGATCACCCCAGAAAACAAACCTTCCAGAGCAAAAGTATTTCATATTAAAAAGGTTAAAAGCAAAAGTATCTCATATTACGCTTTCTCCTCACTTTCATCTGAAGAACATGGAGAAAGTGAGATCCTGATTGCTTACCTAGTCTTGCTCTCGAGTACTCATCTCAGACCCCTCCCAACCCACTTCAAAAATAAACCTGTGTTGAGGTACTTCTTCAAAAACAAAAGTACCTCACAGACGAAGCAGGAGGAGTCTGAGGTGCACCCAAGAGCAGATGAGTCTGGGTTGATCCAAGAGTTCAAGAAGATGCCACACCTGCGTGGAGACCGGACTACTTGAAGCATGTGGAGACAACGTGCTGACTCATCCTCAACTAAGCTGAGGATCACTTGCAAGAAAGAGGCCCATCCAGTTCAAGATGAAAGCTGTGGAAAATCAACAAGGACGACCAATGATCGCCTATTAGTTCCTTTCGTTATCTTTTATTATCATTTTCAATTTTCGTTTGCATTTTTCTATATTTTGCTTGCGTGCTTAACTGATTTCTTTCTTTTCTTTGCAGGAACGTTTGGTTATTTTCTCCCTTGAAGTGGATTGCAAAATTTACACTTGGGGGTCATCGCTTGGTTTTCTGCAAATTAGAGAAGTTTTCAGTCCCTTTTCTTTATTTTGTTTCGTATTATTTATTCATTTTATTTTTATTTGCATATTAATGTTTTCTGACATTGGGGACAATGTCTAGTTTAAGTGTGGGGGTATCAAGATAAAAAATGACCAAATTGAAAATTTTTGTACCTTCGACTTTGAACTGGTTTCATTTGTTTCCGTGTTGTTGCTTGTTGTTTTTTTTTTATTAGTTTTGTTTTATTTAATTTTTTCGAAAAAATTTAAAAAATCCAAAAATATTGTTTTATTTTCTTTATTGTTTTAAATTAGATTTTTATTAGTTTCCCGACCCAATGATATAACTGGATGAATTTGAACCATGATTATCAAGAACTTAGTTAACATGTGTTTTATGAAATTCCTTGTTCTCTTGTTAGTATTGTACATGTTTAATCATCTTTGAAAAACCAAATGCACATAGCCTTGTTGATGTGAAACTAAAGCATGATTTAAGGCTTCATATGTGAATTTAGTGACCATATACATCCTATGTGAGTTTTTGAGCCTATTGAAAGTGTGTGCATTTTTCATACACTCCTATTCTTTCATGTGTGATGAACTTATGTGAGATACATCTCTAGAACTTGCGTAACGATCTTTCGAAATATTTGTCATTGATCGCATGAACTTGAAAATGATAGAGGCATTAGGTTTACCACCATGGCCCAAATAAGCATGTTTTCCCAAAGAAAAATGATATCATTAGATTGCCAATTTGAGCCGTTATGTGAGCCTTTTATTTCTTATCACCAGATATGTCTACCCTTATACCTCAAGCATGTTTCCTTACCCTTTCCAAGCGAGCAATTTGAGATTGTCTTATGAGAAATGTTTGTGAAGTACTTGGAATGAGTTTGGCAAAAGAATAAGTGTGGGGGTTTTTCATGTTTGTATTTATTAAAAAAAAAAAATGAGAAAAGAGAAGAAAAGAAAAAAAAAAGAAAGATGGTATTCAACGAAGAAAATAAAAAGTTTCTAAAGTTTCAGTTTAAGGGTGTGATGAGAGGTGTTAGAAGAATCACTGGAAAGTTTGAGTTCTTATAAATCTCAACTAAAAGAATCGCTTGCAATATAGCTTGGAACTTGTGTTTTCCTATTCTTTCGTTTCAATAACCCTATCCCTAAGCCTCATTACATCCAATAAAAGTCCTCTTGATTTAAGTTTTGCAATTATGATTGTGGAGAAGTGATTTTTATGCAAGCTTATGGTAGATCTTTCACATTTGTTTCTTTGAGCGAAACACATTAAAACTAAACACATGTGTGATTGAGTGCATATCCCGTGAGAAGGTTACTGGTTTGCATATGGTGTTTTTGAAAATAAAAACTTGAAATTGCATTGGCATGGCTATCTCACACACTACACTTCAAGGATGATTTAAAGATTACTGCTAATATTTGAATAAGGAAGATGAACTTGAATTAGTTTGTTTGGTGCTAGCTATTGTTCTTGTTAATTTATGTTCTCAAATGAAATTCTATGAGGGTCAAATAGGGGGAAGCTAATATTTTTCATGTTATTACTTTTTCTGTTTTCTTTGTTTTGCTCGAGGACTAGCAAAAGCTAAGTGTGGGGGTATTTGATCGGATCATATTTATACATATTTTTATATCAAATTCACTCGTCTTTTCTTAGTTAGTTCGTTATATTTTGAGCTATTTACGTTGATTTTATGTTTTATAAATTTATCTCGCTAAGAAAATAAAAATAGAATAAATGAAGTGTTAAGTAATATTTTCGTTTAAACTATCTTGCTTTGTTAATAAAATTTATCTTTTTAAAAATAATATATATATATTATATATTTATATATATATATATATATATTTATATAATTATATTAATATAATTTGTGTGGATGCTTTCGGTGGAGAGCTTTTCTTCTCTCCAATTTCCCAAAAACAAACCCTTAATGAATTTTGGCTATAAAGTCAAATTTATACCTTAATTCATTTGAGTGGCAAACTTGTAAATAAGTCCAAGTTTGCTACCCTTCATAATATGGCCGGCCTTAGGATATTTTTGGAGTATTTTGGGCCTTTGTAAATCATTATTTATTAAGTTGTCATACAACTTAAGTCAATGGACTTGACGTTCGAAGCCCATTGGGCCTTAAGGTCCAAAACCATCCCGAGGTCTTTAACGAACTTATTCGTTTGATTAATAATCATATTAATTAATCCTTGTCATAAATAATTAAACTATTTAATTATTCTTACTCATCTCCGTTGAATCTTCAATCTCTACCTTACACGGTGTACGATCCATTAGGTTCCTTTTAGCGAGGCAGTGGGCGATTCAAACTCTTTCAAATCGATTGTGAATTTGAAACTTACTTTCAATTCTCCCTTTAGTGTTTACACACGTTTAGGGCTTCCACAAACCATGAGTGACACCTAGCAGCATATCATGGTTACCCAAGCTAATCAGAAGAGGTGGAGAACCTATTCAGTTTAGGATTACAAATGCAATACGGTCCTTCTCTAATACAATACTCTTGACCACATTGTTTGGCTTGATAGTTTATTCATGTCTACTATCCAATGTGAATCTCGTGCTTATATGATTACCTTGAATGTGATCTGGAACGCATTCCAACATCTCATTCATACTCTGGCCAGAGATTCTTAATCATATCATAGAGTATTCTCCCTCAACGGTTTGAAGGTTAGAGATCCCTTGTTGCGCATTCACTTGTCTCCATGACTAGATAGCTTGACCCCAACCATGCCGTGGATACTCCAAAGGAATGTCATTTGACACGATCAAAGATCAAGGACCTAACCACAAGACAACTATGATGCCTCAGGTCAAAGGACTAATTTGCATTATCCTAACCATGAGTTCTCATGTGACATGAATATGGGAACTCGTCGTTGATCGTGTTCAGTGAACTCATTCTTTATTGAGCACCTACGTACTTGTCTTGGTGTCACTCACACCAATGACTCGAGACTAGTCACTCTCCCTGAGAGAAGACATAGCACGTACTGATCTTAATGGACTGTCAATGCCCAATTGGCAATCCTATGATCAGGAACGTTTAGGATGTGTCTACGAAAGAATGGTCTCATGTATCTAACTTCTTTAGATCGCATTCTCCCAATCACATATTCCTTGGACTTTATCGTTTAAGCATATAACATTTATATGAGACCGCTCAAACAATTACCTTTGCCCTTGATATTAAACTAGATTAGTTTAACATGTGAAATGTCCATAAAGTATCATCATATGATTGGTTTTAGGGCACATTTCCAACATTTTTGACCGCCCAATATTCCGTGTCATAAAGCATTGCTAGCCTTATTGTCGTCCCATAAAAATTTTCCCATGAGCATCACTGTCACACGACAATCGCTCAACACACCCGATGCACACTTTCACTTTGTAATCTAACTTGTATTCTATATTTGAGATCTCCATCTAATTTGCTATTATTTTGCAAGATATGTCCAAGGTAACGAAAACGTTCAATATTTGGTACTTTCTGATTTCCATACCTTAGTCTATATTAAGGGGATGCATAAGAGTTTGAACCCAGAACACATTGAGTTGAAGAGAAAGACCTTAACCACCAAAGCAATCCACAATTTGCGATGCTCGAAAGGTTATGCTTTAATGAATCATGGCTTACGCCTTGCCTTGCGAATCAACTCCTTGCCTTTTGAAACGCTGATTTTAACATATCTCAATCCATGTCCATCCAGAAATTTGCTTGAAGTTTCAAACCAAACAAATATTTTAGGGTAAAATTCAGTCGTTCTATTTTCTTGGTCCATCCCTGACCAAAATTCAAGCTCGTTATTATATATGGCCAGAGTTCCAACTTTTCCGTATCGAAAAGTTTATGGTCGCGTAAAGTGTCAAAATTTGACAAGAGGATTTTGCTGTATTGTGCAGTGCACCTAAACTCTCGAACAGTAGTATCACGCGCGTAGGGAAGCAGGAAGTAGGTATACATGTGGTGGTCTGGTATGTATATATGTCAAACTTAATGGAGACACGTTCCCACCAAACCCCATATAATATCATTTATGCATGCCAGATTACCTCTGCTTTCGAATACAACTACCTCCCAACTAAGGAATAGGATTAAGATTCTCGTTGTGATGATATTAGGATAATCATTAGGGACTCCCAAGCACATGAATTCTCTATAAATAGATAAATAGAAATAATAGATAATTGAGGATCGGTTTGTTAAATTCGTTCATCAATCATCTTGCAGTTAGAATAATATACGATAAACGATTAAGATGAATTGATTCTTAAGATCCTCACAAACAAGACCCGTAGAGGATCCTCATCCCCCAACTAGAGCTAATCTACCCTCTCCTCTCCACGGTCTTTGAATGCTAGCCACCGGTCTATGCACTCCTTCCCTTCTCTCCTATTATTATTACACCTTCCTCGATTTGGTTGGCTTCTCATGCTTGCCCTAACTTTTTTTTCTTGCATTTATTTGTTTACTTTATAATTATTCGTAACCTCCAAGAGTTTCACTTTTATTTTTTAGTAAGAAAGAAAAATAGTTAAAGGGAGATGCCCCTAGGGCAAACAGCAGCTAAACAATCCCATTGCCTGGGCATCTAACCATTATGAGAAAGAGATTGAAACAAACAACGCACATCGGAAGAGCCTCGATACGCCAAAGCATCAACAACAAATTTACGTCCAAAAATATACGACAAAAGAAAATAGGAGTGTGCTATCCACACACCACTTTTACTTTTTACACACGTCTATTACTTTTTGTCCGTTAGATCTTCTTCAATTCATCTGATCCGACGGCCGGAATCCAAAAAGGTGTGAGAGAAGTAAAAATAAGTGTGTAGATATCACACCCCAAGAAAATACCTTTTTTTTCCGAACAAAAGAAGGAAATAATTTTCAAGGTTATATTTTTATTAACTCTTAAAGCGAAATGGTCATCAGTCTTCGCTCACACATCACTCAATTTTGATATTCAAATTGAATAAATCAAGCAACAACAACAAACAAGATAAAGAAAAGTGTAAAGGGGAGAAGAATAGTGTGTGATTATCATTTTCCTCTTCTTAAAAATGTTAACTACCATTTTCTTTAGTAGTTTTATTTTACTGTGTAGAAATTGTTTAATTGTAAAAATACATAATAACATAACTTTGTTGTTTTAGAAAACAATTCGATAAACAAATAGCAATACATAGAAAACGTGTACAAGATACAAATCTCATCTTGATAATAAAAGTAACAACATTTAAAAACTATAGCAGGCAAAATTCGCACAAACAATTTCACAATGTATGCAAACTCCAGATCCCAAAAACAACAAAGCCCTATAATAAAATAATTATGGATAGTAAATTTTTCTGGATATATCTAGTGTATAAATTGTTGGACAATTATTTGATTCTAAAAGCTTAAGACACTAGCCACTTAGCATTACTATCTATTTTTTTTTTTTTACTTGTAAGTGAAAAATCTTACGTTTATTTCTGACCATTGATAGATTCGAACCAAATTACTATCACTTATGTATTATGTGCTTTAGCTCAAATTCCTCACTTGTATAAATATATCATTGTATTAAAATAAAACTCAAGCAACAAGAAATATTGTACAACAAGCGAACACACTCTTTATATTGCAATTTGACGTGTAGATAATTTTGGCACAACCTTGCTCCTGCAAGTTAATATGATAAATGATAAAGTGAAGATTGAAGGGTTTATAGTATTCAATTATGAGTTTAATGAATTTTAAAATCATTTGCAAATCCAAAGTGTTCAGTCAAGATTTTAAACGAATTCATGAAAATTCAATGTATCTAATTAAAATTTTGAAAGAGTTCATAACACTCTGTAAAAATATAGATGTACTCAATCATGATTTTAAAGTATTCTATGTATTCGATTGCTAAATTTTTTTTTAACATATGATATTGAATATCTAAACTAAGGGTGAAGGAAAGTCCGGCTAAGCCACACAATGAAAAACTTAATTTGATATCAAATTCCTCATTCAAGATATTCAAACCTAAGACCTCTCACTTTTAAATAGAGTTGATTACCACCAGACCATAATACTGAGTACAAAATTTAATCTAATAATTGACCTCTCTAGCATTAACCTATATAAACAAACATCATCCCTCTCTTTCTACCCAGAACCTGCAACCTCCCTAATATTGACAGCTCGGACTTTTAGACCCAAAAAAGCCCCTCTCTCTCTCTCTCACGGAGACAGAGGCACAAAAATGGCACCAGCAGCAGCATCGGACTCTTCGAACAGAGCTGTTTGTATAATGGATGCATCAGGCCACTTAGGCACCAGCCTCGCTGAGCGTCTGCTGCAAAAGGGTTACACAGTCCATGCTGCCCTTCAGAAACATGGTGGGTAGCTTAATGAAGCTTTTTAATTTTCTTTAATTCTGAATTATTATCATTAATAACAATATTGTTCTGGGGGGGGTGTGTTGATTAACTAGGGGAATCGCGGTTGGGTGGGATTCCCTTTGACAAAAAGAAGCTCAAAGTTTTCAATCTGGATCCGTTCGACTACCAGAGCATTCTCGACGCTCTCAAAGGCTGTTCTGGCTTGTTTTATTCATTTGAGCCTCCACTAGATCAACCAGACTATGATGTATGTACCTTCTTTCTCCCTAATTCACTTCCTTGATAATCTTTTAGTTTTCATTTTTTCACTGAAAATTTGTTGTTTAATAACTGCTTCTTTTTTTTTTGGGTTTTTCTTTTTGAATTTATTATTAAGGGTAACGAAGAGTTTCAAACTATTACAATAATTTAAAAAGATCAAAACTAGTAAAAAAATACTTTTGCGAAATTTCAATATTTTACTAAAAACTCAAGACAATTACGAAATTATTTCAGTCTTTTTTTCTCCCAATAAAACTAAAAGCTGAAACGTTAGTAAACGAACCCTTCTGTTAATAACATTCACTAGAAATTCTGTGTTTAATTTGCTGATTTTCTCAATTCATTTTGTGTTATTATCAACATAACAAAAAAAGACTGAAATATTATCAACAGTCTCAATTCATTTTATGTTTTAAACCCTTTTTCCATAACCAAAAAAAGATACTAGAAAAGAATAAATAAAAAGAGCTACTATCAACAGTCTAAAACAAATTATTATGCAATCTAGACATCTTAAGATGATCACGTAATTGCCTAATGAAGTTGTCACTGTGTCCCAAAAAAATGATAACGTAATTAGTGTATTGAAGTGACAGGAGAAGTGTTTTTTTGGCAAGAAAGAAGTTTGGAAATGAGATATCATTTGCTTTTCTATATTTTGTATATATATATATATTTTAAATGATAAACTAATTTATCAATCATCTAATACGAATCCATACATTAACATTAACAGCTAAATTATTAAAAACTAGATGGGTCCCAACTGTTCTATAGAAACACATCCTTCTCTTAAAAAACTTTCCTTTTTTTTAGTGTTTTTTTAAAATATCAATAGTACAAGGAGGTTGTCATATCCCGACCCGGGCGGATCCACTTCACGGGTTCGACTCCACTGTAACAAAATATTGCTCGCTTTGGGCCCCGACCACACCCTCACGGTTTTGTTTCTGGGAACTCACATGAGAACTTCCTAGAGGATCACCCATCATGGGAGTGCTCTCGTGCACTACTCACTTAACTTCGGAGTTCTGATGAACTCTGAAGTCAGTGAGCTCCCAAAAAGCCTTGTGCAAGGTAAAGATGGGAGTATACATATAAGGATCACTCCCTAGGCGATGTGGGATCTAACAATCCATCCTCCTTAGGGGCCCGACATCTTCGTCGGCACACCACGGCTTGGGTTTGGCTCTGATACCAAATTGTCACATCCCAACCCGAGTGGGACCACTTCCCGGGTTTGACTCCACCGTAGCACGATATTGTCCGCTTTGGGCCTCGACCACGCCTTCACGGTTTTGTTTCTGGGAACTCACACGAGAACTTCCCAGTGGGTCACCCATCATGGGAGTGCTCTCGCGTGCTACTCGCTTAACTTCGGAGTTCTGATAAACTCCGAAACTAGTAAGTTCCTAAAAGGCCTCGTGCAAGGTAGAGATGGGAATATACATATAAACGCCCTCACGGTTTTGTTTCTGGGAACTCACACGAGAACTTTCCAGTGGGTCACCCATTATGAGAGTGCTCTCGGGCGAACTCGCTTAACTTCAGAGTTCCTACGGAACTCGAAGCCAGTGAACTCTCAAAAGGCCTCTTGCAAGGTAGAGATGAGAATATACATATAAGGATCACTCCCCTAGGCGATGTGGGATCTAACAGAGGTGGAGGGAACTTTGCAGTATCTAAACTACCAATTAATAGAATTCTCTTTGTCAACTCAAAGAGAGTGAAAAGACTGAGTAGTCTTCTATCACAAAAAAAAAAAAAAAAAAAAATGATGGGCAATAATATAATTTTGCAAACCAAATTCTGATGTTTTATATTGAAACTTCACCTACATATGATTTTAACATATATCAAATGTTAAAAAATAAAAATAAAAAAACAAAAACCTTTCTTCCCACCCCACTCTCACATTCTCTCTGCCTCTCTCGATCTCGTTTTAAAAACAAAAATAAAAAATATTGACATACAAAATGTGTAGCACATGCTAGTTTTTTTTTTTTTTTTTTTTTTTTGATCCATGAAAGGAAAAAAAAATGAAAAACCACTAGATTTGGAATCAATTGAAATAACTAGATCGATGTAACAGTCAATCAGCCTCTTAAATTATTATTTCGTGAGTACACATCTTACATACATAGATTGTTTTCTCAGGTTTTGAATGTTCGGGATCAAATTATAGAAAGTTACCACGTAAAATTAAAACAGTTGTGGAAATAAAAAAAAATTTAAATAGTGGTGAAAATTAAATTTAGCATCAAATAATAGTTAAATTCGCATTAGTTTTTATATATAAATGTTTTATGTAGGAACATATGACAGAAGTAGAGGTTCGAGCAGCACACAACGTACTAGAAGCCTGTGCAAGAACTGAAACAATAGACAAAGTCGTGTTTACATCTTCCGCCACTGCTGTCCTTTGGCGAAACGATCGCAAATCGACAACTCTTGATTTGGATTTGGATGAACGACACTGGACCGATGTCAATTTCTGTCGTAGTTTCAAGGTAAATATTATATCTTTGTATTTTCAGCTCATAATTTAGTCCATTCTAAGAATACAAACAGACAAGAAGAATTTTGCACTTTGGTGGGCCCGATGCCCAGCCACATCAGGACACACTAGGAATTTTGCCGCCACGTGAGTGGCCGATTTCTTATTCATGATGTGATCCATCGTCTGGAGATAGTCCCAGAGAAAATTAAAAAAATTATATTATTTATAAAGTTTGGTATTCTTAGATCTCAGATTCAAGAAAGTTAAAGTCACTTACTGTTTAAATTTAATTCAACTATTTAAAGTTAAAGTCGCTTACCATAATTTTTTGAAAATCTGGATCTAGAACAGTTTATGTATGAAAATTACTACTAAGTATCATCGAGGCTTATAATAATTTGTTAAGTCTGCTTTATCTGTGTCAAATTGGGCCTAAAATATTTATCAATGGTCATAAATGATTCTTGCATGTCAATGGAATACGATCCTATACGAATTCTCTTTGTGAGGATTCCAGGATCACTTCATCGTGTCCGTTCATCTGTTATTATAAGGTCAAAAATTATTTGAATTTTTTATTTAAAATTGAACACAAATAGTACTTGATAAAAACTGACCGCACAATATACGATGAATGAATACAATAAAGTAATTCTTGAAATCCTCACAAAAAGAATCTAGCGCAGATCCTCATCCAATGCTGACAAAGTCTGTGGTGTGGGGTGGTTGGTGTCCCAGTGTTGATTAGTAGTTAGAGTGGACTGAGTAGTTGGGAATGTGATCCCGATCCCACTTTCAACCTGAACCTACAAATTAATAACATGTGGCTCCATCTAGATCTAGCGAGTGCCAGTGAAGCTGGCATTCGATTAGCTTAACGTAGTGATGAAATTAGTCATACTAAACTTCAATTAACCCTAATTATATATATATATATATTTTTTTTTTTGGACAGTTGTGGCATGCATTATCAAAAACCCTAGCAGAGAAGACAGCATGGGCCTTGGCAATGGACAGAAGCTTGAATATGGTGTCTATGAATGTAGGGTTGCTGATGGCTCCGGATTTGTCCATAACCAACCCATATTTGAAAGGAGCAGCTGAGATGTACGAAGATGGTGTGCTCGTGACCGTTGATACTGATTTCTTAGTCGATGCACACATTTGCGTTTTTGAAGATGTCTCATCCTACGGTCGATATCTATGCTTCAACAACATCATCAATCGGTCTGAAGATGCTATGGAGCTTGCTCGGAAGTTGACCCCTGCTACCCCTTCATACCCCGAACGCCAAGACCAGAGCACGAAGATCCCTCAACAGAGAATAAGCAACAAGAAATTAAATAAATTGATGGTGGAATTTAAGAGCAAATCTCAAGAGTGTTGAAGGGTGATTTGCTTATATATATATATATATATGATATGCTGGTCACTTTAAAGCACATTCATTAAGAAAACATGTTTTTGTATTATTACATTTATTTGTATGCTTTGTAATATCCTATTTCTTTACTTCTTTTGAAGCTAGAAATTTATATATTGTTTGTTGTTGGAATTGGCATAAAATAAAGAAAAATTGTCCGAAATGATTTATTAATCTTGGGACTAAAATATGACTTTTTTGAATATGCATGAAACATGCACACGATATGCATAACAATCACTGTTCTAAAAATTTCTGCCTAGACACTAGACAGCTGGTTACCGCCCCAATTAATGCCTAGACGTTTAAAAATTAAGAAAGGGCGCCCAAACCAGAAAATAAATAATTTTCAATTTGCATTTAATTTTTTTAATAAATTGTAAAAGACGTGTTGAATACTTAAATGAGCACATACTATATGACACACCCGTACCCGAAAGTAGGGCATGCTGGCCGTCACGTGAGTGTGACGTAACCATGTGCGCTGTGCGGAAGCTAAGATCGATAACGTAGTACGGATTAATTAAAACCGAAGTCTAGCAACATAAATAAGAATGTGTGCTAGAATACTTTAATACTTATACATATTCAGAGCGTACTAGGTCGAGTGTAGTCAAGCATGTTTAACAAGGTTCAATTACACCAACGGTGCCCTACATATAACAGATCTGTCAGAAATGCCGGAGAATCCTCGCTAGCCAAACCCGTACCTCAAGCAATCTAGAACCTGGAGGGGCGAAAAACAAAGGGAGTGGGTCAGCAAAAACAAATCCTTTTCAAATCATTCTTTTCTCAAAATTCTAGCCCCTCTCCGTAAAACCTGTATAATTCCCAGAAAATAATACATACATATATATCTCATCTTTCTCAGCATAAAACGTTTTCAAAGTATTTCAAATATATGATGTGCAATGCATTTCAAGGCCATCTGAATCTCATAAACAATGCCATACTATGCATTATCATATTCATTTCGCTATCATATATCATCTCAGCCCTCGGCTGCAATTTAGCTCATAACATCACTCTATCTCATCATCATATATATATACACTGCACATACATCAATATCATCATCATATCATCATCATTATCAGCGCTGTATCAATAATAAATGCTCTAGTGCTACAATCACGTGAAGACTATGCGTATGAACGCGGGTCACCTACATGTCGTACCCACTCAAAAGTGGTCTATACGACAAGACTGTGCACCTAACTTGGATCCAAGGCGAGCATGCGGTGCGGGAGGTGAACGACACGTGAAAGACTATGCCCCTATCTCTGGGCGTGAGCACTAACAATATGTGCAGGTCTATGAGCTAACAATTCATGATATCTGATCATGTCACATCATATCTCATCACTTACATCATATAATTCATCATATCTCATGATCGTTATCAGCATAATATCTCAATTGTATCTCAATCACATTTCAATTATATCTCAAACATATCTCAACTATATCTCAATCACATTTCATACGTATATCAAATGTATTTCGTACGTATTTCAAATGTATTTCATCCGTATATCAATCGTTATTCGTTCTCAACTATGCATGTACCTACCTGGTACTTACCTGGCGTCCTCGGTACCAACATATGCATGAAATGTATAATTAAATACTCATGCATCAAAATCAAGTCATTTGCATAGTTTAAAAAACGTACTTTGCATTTAAAATGTGATTCTGGGAAATCATTAAATATAAATTGGTTATACGGAAAATAATACTGCCCACTCACAGATACGTAGTCGAGACGAAGCCTCCTAGCTTGGCTCAATCACATACGTCCTCGGAATACGTTTCCCTATACGTGAAATTTCTAATTAACTTAGTTTAACAACACATAAACGGAAACGTAAATAAAATCTTCATAGATTGTCCAAATATAGAGTTTAAATATATGAAATCGATCTACTCGACGTCACGAACGTCGTGGTGTTTTTAGAAAATTTTTTGGAGGCCCCACGCGCCCTCACGCGCCAGGACAAGGCACGGCTACACGCCACCCACGCGCACCGCGCGTGTATCCCACGCGCCATCAACCTTGGGTTGCCGGAGCTCTCGCCGGACTGAGTTTTCCGGTGGCCGGAAAGCTGGGAAATTTTCCAAGCTTCGTATCTTGTTCATTTTTCATCCTTTTTGTCCCATTTTTCTTCCTATGTGCTCCAATTTAAGTGTAGAACCTGAATATACCTTCAAAAACGTCGAAAACCAACGAGATTCTCGTCGAGAAATCTCCAAAAACCGACCAAGCTCGATCCACGTGATCCCGACGTCAAAGCTTGTCAAACGAACGTCTCCGAGCATCTAGAGCACCCAACAAACACTCCTGTGATCTCCGATTCTCCTAAAACGCATCGTATGAAAAGTTGATGAATAGTGCCAAATATAAACCTTGAGTTTTGGACGTGAAATCGTACGAAATCTTACCTGAAAATGGTACCACTGAGTTCGTATGGACCTCAGGGGTCGAATGGGGGTGTTGGTTGCTTCGATCCGTGAAGATTTGGTGGTTTGGTGGTTCGTCCGTACAATTTTTGGCGAGGGAGAGAGAGTGTTCGTGAGAGATGAGAGAGAAAGTGAGGTCTGGGAATGAGGAGAGAGACACGGGAGAGAGAAGAAATTGTGTGTGTGTGGTCCTAAAATCTCCACACCTGCACACGCACATAACCCCGAGGGGTAATTCCGTCATTTCACAATTAATAATTAATTATATCGGGACGGGTCGTCACAATCTACCCACCTTATAAAAATTTCGTCCCGAAATTTCATACAACACATATACATACTAATATCCATAAAAACAACCTCGGATACATCTCTCTCATCCAGCCCTCGGTCTCCCAGGTGGCTTCTTCCACCGAACGGTTCTTTCATAAACTTTCACCAAACACACTGACTTGTTCCTGAGCACCATATCAATCCAATCAAGTATCGTCACCGGTTCCTCATCATAAGTCAAATCTGAACTGATCTCTAAGGGTTGACGAGGGATCACATGCGATGGGTCTGAAACGTAATGTCGAAGCATCGAAACACGAAACACATTATGTACTCTGGATAACTCTGACGGCTACTTAAACCTGTAAGCTACTTCACCGACTCGTTCGGCGATCCAATAAGGTCCAATGTACCTAGGTCTTAACTTATTTTTCTTTCCGAACCGAACCACACCCTTCCATGGTGATAACATAAGAAATACCCAATCACCAACATATACACTCGGTCAGTAACATGTCTGTCTGCTAACTCTTTTGGCGATCTTGGGCCGCTTTCAGGTTATCTCTAATAACCTGAACATTCTGGGTAGCCTCCTCTACAATCTCAGGGCCCACTAAAGCTCTTTCGCCAACCTCTGACCGTCATAAGGGTGTACGACACGATTTCCCATAAAGTGCCTCGAATAGTGTCATTCCAATACTAGAGTGAAAACTATTATTATAAGCGAACTCCATCAAATCTAAACGTTGATGCCATGAGTCGCCAAACTGTAACACTGAAGATCTCAACATATCCTCCAAGATCAGAATAGTTCTCTCTAATTGACCGTCCGTCTGTGGATGATAAGCTGTGCTGTACAAAAGTCTCGTACCCAACGCCTCCTAGAAAACAATCCAGAACTTAGGGGTGAATCGAGGATTGCGATCAGAGACAATACTCACTGAAACACTATGATACTTCACGATCTTCGATATGAATAACTCAACTAATCGATTCAACGGAAACTTTTCCCTGACCGGAATAAAATGTACTGACTTGGTGAGTCGGTCGACAATCACTCAATTTCATCATTTTTTTTTTCTGAGTACAAGGAAGCTTGTACACAAAATTCATGGTAACATTTTCCCATTTCCACTGTGGAACGGAAAGTGGTTACATCAACCCAAATGGTTTCTTCCTTTTGACTTTGACTTGTCGACATACTTTACAATTTCTCTTTTCATACCTGACCAAAAAGTAAAACGATCGAATGGTATGATACATCGCACTTTCTTACATAAGGATACCATTTGCTTCTCAAATTCGTAGGTCTTTCATTTTCTCCTCGTTCCGTAATTAATAAGTTTCTGTGTTCCTTCATCATTAAATTGGGTCTCTAGTATACGATCAATCAAATTTGGCCTAACTTGAAACCTAACAAGTAAAGCATTTCCTCGATCATCTACTACCGAATTTCTCAACTCTAGCTGTACTCCGTCGATCTCAACTCTGCAAGAAGCGGAATACGGCTCGCAAGGAACGCGTTAATTCTGCTCTGGGACTTCCTGCTAAGAACATCAGTTACCACATTTGCACGACCAGGGTGGTACTCAATCGTGCAATCGTAGTCACTTAGCAATTCTATCCATTTCTGCTGACAAAGCTTTAAATCTTTCGGAGTAAACACGTACTGGAGATTCTTATGATCTGAGAAGATCCTGCATTTCTCATCGTAAAGGTAAGGTTTCCCAATCTTCAAAGTAATTATAATGGCCACCAACTCTGAATCATGTGTGGGTAATTCATCTCGTGAGATTTAACTGGCGTGAAGCGTAAGCAATCACCCTACTGTGCTGCATCAAGAGACAACCCAAGCCATTCAACGAAACATCACTGTAAATCTCAAAGTCACCATCATTGCCAAGAAGCGTCAAGACAGGAGCATGAGTGAGACAATACTTCAACTGGTGAAAGCTCTGCTCACAATCATCATCCCACTCGAACTTAACGTCTTTCCTGGTCAACCTCGTCAATGGTAGCGCCATAATCGAAAAGTCTTTAACGAACTGCCGATAGTAACCTGCCAACCCAAGGAAACTCCGAACCTCGGTGATGGTTCGTGGCTGTTCCCAATTCTCCACAGCCGCAATCTTCTGAGGGTCAACCTGAATACCCTGAGTTAAAACGATATGACCCAAAAATGCAACTTGACTTAGCCCGAACTGGCACTTACTGAACTTAGCATATAATCTGGGTTCCTTCAGCTTCTTCAACACCAAAGAATGACGTCGAACATGATCTTCTTTTAACTTAGAATACACCAGAATGTCATCAATGAAGACAATGACGAATCTATCCAAATACTACTGAAATACCTTATTCATCAACCCCACGAAAGCTATTGGTGTATTCGTCAATCCAAATAGTATCACAAGAACTCATAGTGACCATAACCAGTCCTAAAACGGTTTTAGGAACATCTTCACTGTTAATAATCGATTGGTAATAACCATACTTCAAGTCCATCTTGGAATACACACAGGCACCTCTAGGCCGATCAATCGTTCATCAATATATGGCAACGAATAACAGTGCTTAATCGTTGCCCGATTCGACTTTTTATAATCAATGTATAACCTTATAATCCCGTCTCATTCCTTACAACAAAATTGACTTTCCAAGACGATGCACTAGGTTAAATGAAACCCTTAACAACCAATTCTTACAACTGAATCATCAATTCTCTTAATTCAGCCGGAGCTATAAGATAAAGAGTTAAGGAACTAGGATTAGTACTTGGTAATAATCAGGGATGAACTCCACGTCGCGATCTGGCGTCAATCCAAGTAAATCATTAGTAACAACGTCAGAAAAAGTCTGATCACCTTAACATTCTCCACGCTAACAGGAGCCTCATCATTCAAAACCACGCGAGTCAAGTACGCCTAACAACCTTTCTTTAATAACTTTTTGGTTCTCACTACTGAAATGATTCCATGCCTCACTCCACTATACTCACCAATCCAGTAAACTCTGGTAATCCACGACGATGGAAGGTAACTGATTCCCGTAGTAATCGACATCGGTACGATCATACTGCGACCAATCTGAGTCTAGAATAACATTGAAGTCTACTATATTAGACGGATAAGATTCTCTGGCATAACTATATCTTCTACCAGCACTGGGCACCATGAAAACACCATACTGTCATGGAATGACTTACCTGTTTACTTGCTTAACGAATCCAACGAATAAGTTATTAATATTACGGTATGCAGCCCGCAATACTGATAACTTACAGTCGTCTAGGTAAGTAAGCAACAACTCTTGATGGTGCAATATCTCTATCTTACCCCCCATGGAGAAATACATATACTCGCCTCGATCGTGCTAATTCACTACTTTCTTTGGCAACATCGTCAATAACATAAAATTTTTGCATCATAATCCATCGAAACTCTAGCAAGTGACTAAAATGTTTAGCGTACCCTTAATCAAGTTCGAATGATCCTGAGCATCACGTAGTGATACGTGGTTAACACGTCCTTGGGCTTGCTGTCTTCTTCTAACTCTGTTGGCGTCAACTTCTCGTCCTTGAGAATTACGCCCCTGACCTGAACATAGGTATAACACCTACCATTACCTCTTCGACGTACTCCAAAACGTCAATCGTTGCACATATGACACAAAGGTGAATTTCCACTATCAGAATTCCCCTGTATCAAATCTGTGAACTCCAGTTCTTACGATCTAGATATGCTGGGATATGAATCTCTAATAGAATGACCATTAAAAATTCTATCAGTCTGCAATCACCTCGGGCTTCTACCCGTAAGTTTCCTATTCTCATTAGGATGCTAATTCTGCGTCCAAAAGCCAAACAGTGGTCTCTATCCACTTATCATCGGTAAAACTCCCCTGGCTCTACATCAGCCTAAAGTATTCTCAATCTAATTGAGCCAACGCTCAAAACCCTTATGGCCATCATTACCCCTAAAGGTAAGCAACTTTAGATTATACTCTAACTCCAAAGAGTTCGCTGGGAAGACGAATTACAGACTGATCAATACTAACGAGAGTTTCCCCCCAACTGAGCTATATAGGGAAACTAAGTTCATCTGAACGATATGGCTCTCTACAAGGCGGCATAGTTCTGACAGAAGACATCAAGTCATTAGAAAATCCACAAAATATGCAAGACTGCAACCTAGGGCTCTGATACCAAGTTGACACACCCGTACCCGAAAGTAGGGCATGCTGGCCGTCACGTGAGTGTGACGTAACCATGTGCGCTGTGCGGAAGCTAAGATCGATAACGTAGTACGGATTAATTAAAACCGAAATCTAGCAACATAAATAAGAATGTGTGCTAGAATACTTTAATACTTATACATATTCAGAGCGTACTAGGTCGAGTGTAGTCAAACATGTTTAACAAGGTTCAATTACACCAACGGTGCCCTACATATAACAGATCTGTCAGAAATGCCGGAGAATCCTCGCTAGCCAAACCCGTACCTCAAGCAATCTAGAACCTGGAGGGGCGAAAAACAAAGGGAGTGGGTCAGCAAAAACAAATCCTTTTCAAATCATTCTTTTCTCAAAATTCTAGCCCCTCTCCGTAAAACCTGTATAATTCCCAGAAAATAATACATACATATATATCTCATCTTTCTCAGCATAAAACGTTTTCAAAGTATTTCAAATATATGATGTGCAATGCATTTCAAGGCCATCTGAATCTCATAAACAATGCCATACTATGCATTATCATATTCATTTCGCTATCATATATCATCTCAGCCCTCGGCTGCAATTTAGCTCATAACATCACTCTATCTCATCATCATATATATATACACTGCACATACATCAATATCATCATCATATCATCATCATTATCAACGCTGTATCAATAATAAATGCTCTAGTGCTACAATCACGTGAAGACTATGCGTATGAACGCGGGTCACCTACATGTCGTACCCACTCAAAAGTGGTCTATACGACAAGACTGTGCACCTAACTTGGATCCAAGGCGAGCATGCGGTGCGGGAGGTGAACGACACGTGAAAGACTATGCCCCTATCTCTGGGCGTGAGCACTAACAATATGTGCAGGTCTATGAGCTAACAATTCATGATATCTGATCATGTCACATCATATCTCATCACTTACATCATATAATTCATCATATCTCATGATCGTTATCAGCATAATATCTCAATTGTATCTCAATCACATTTCAATTATATCTCAAACATATCTCAACTATATCTCAATCACATTTCATACGTATATCAAATGTATTTCGTACGTATTTCAAATGTATTTCATCCGTATGTCAATCGTTATTCGTTCTCAACTATGCATGTACCTACCTGGTACTTACCTGGCGTCCTCGGCACCAACATATGCATGAAATGTATAATTAAATACTCATGCATCAAAATCAAGTCATTTGCATAGTTTAAAAAACGTACTTTGCATTTAAAATGTGATTCTGGGAAATCATTAAATATAAATAGGTTATACGGAAAATAATACTGCCCACTCACAGATACGTAGTCGAGACGAAGCCTCCTAGCTTGGCTCAATCACATACGTCCTCGGAATACGTTTCCCTATACGTGAAATTTCTAATTAACTTAGTTTAACAACACATAAACGGAAACGTAAATAAAATCTTCATAGATTGTCCAAATATAGAGTTTAAATATATGAAATCGATCTACTCGACGTCACGAACGTCGTGGTATTTTTAGAAAATTTTTTGGAGGCCCCACGTGCCCTCACGCGCCAGTACAAGGCACGGCTACGCGCCACCCACGCGCACCGCGCGTGTATCCCACGCGCACCGCGCGTGTATCCCACGCGCCATCAACCTTGGGTCGCCGGAGCTCTCGCCGGACTGAGTTTTCCGGTGGCCGAAAAACTGGGAAATTTTCCAAGCTTCGTATCTTGTTCATTTTTCATCATTTTTGTCCCATTTTTCTTCCTATGTGCTCCAATTTAAGTGTAGAACATGAATATACCTTCAAAAACGTCGAAAACCAACGAGATTCTCGTCGGGAAATCTCCAAAAACCGGCCAAGCTCGATCCACGTGATCCCGACGTCAAAGCTTGTCAAACGAACGTCTCCGAGCATCTAGAGCACCCAACAAACACTCCTGTGATCTCCGATTCTCCTAAAACGCATCGTATGAAAAGTTGATGAATAGTGCCAAATATAAACCTTGAGTTTTGGATGTGAAATCGTACGAAATCTTACCTGAAAATGGTACCACTGAGTTCGTATGGACCTCAGGGGTCGAATGGGGGTGTTGGTTGCTTCGATCCGTGAAGATTTGGTGGTTTGGTGGTTCGTCCGTACAATTTTTGGCGAAGGAGAGAGAGTGTTCGTGAGAGATGAGAGAGAAAGTGAGGTCTGAGAGGGAGGAGAGAGACACGGGAGAGAGAGAAGAAATTGTGTGTGTGTGGTCCTAAAATCTCCACACCTGCACACGCACATAACCCCGAGGGGTAATTCCGTCATTTCACAATTAATAATTAATTATATCGGGACGGGTCGTCACACTATATGCATGTTCCTCATGTTTTCATTATGTTCCAATAATTCATAATACATATGTTATTCTATTTTGTAGTTTATGATGAAATTATATATATTTTAAGTATAATAGATTTACACGAAATATAATAAATTTATTTAAATCCGCCTAGTCCGCCTAGGCGCCTGCCTAGACCCTGCCTAGCTGCCTAGATGTTAGTCCCCAGCCTACTGCTTGATTAGTGTCTAGTGTCTTTTAGAACCTTGATAACAGTATGACAGAAATAAAATTATCCTAAAACTTAGATTACCAAATTGCCTTCCCGTATAAATAGTTACCCAAAAATTCTAACCCTAATTTCTCATTTTTTTTTCTTTTCTAATTTCTCATTTTCTAGAAAGAGAAATAGAGAGAGGAGAGAGAGAAATGCCAATTGTAGCTGTGAAGCTCTACAGCGTGTTCTTCAAGTTCGTCTTGAAGCATTTTTTGCAGAAAGAGCAATAATTATCACATGTGAATGCGAGGTGTGAAAGCCCCTCGACAAGATTCACAGACGATAGGGATTGAAGACCTCCACATTCACCACAAACCTACATTCGCCGACACCATTTTTTTTGTGGAGTTCCATGACGTTCTTTGTGGCTTCGGTCGCGTCTTTCAGTTGACGCACAACAGCTTCAGTGCTGCTAGGTTGTAGTCCCTCTCTCTCTCTCTCTCTCTCTCTCTGCAGTAGTGATAGTTACAGATCTGCAACTGCAGATCGAGACCAAATTCCTGCAACAACCCACGCAAATCAAGAAGCTCGAAACCTTCAATATCTTCAGCCACCAAGCCCACTGCCACTGCAGACCCGACCCCAGCACCTCTCTCTCTCTGATCCATGCCTGGGCAACTCGCCCAGCACCTCCCTTTCTCTCTATCTCCTCCATGAACAAGTTGATATTTCAATGTAACCATGATTGTCATGAACAATTGGATATATCAAGTCTCTGCTCTTTTGCCATTCCCTGTTTTTCTTGATTTCGATTTTGACCTTTTTATTAGTAGATTTTGTGTATTGTTCTAAAAAATTCCACCTAGTGCCGCCTAGGTCCCATCTAAGTGCTAGATGGCTTGAAAATTAAGAAAGAGGTGCCTAGTTCAGTTGAGACGCCCACCTAGACTTTCTAGGCACTCGCCTAGACCTACTGAGGTTGCGACCCACTTAAATAGAAAATAAATAACTTTCCATTTGCATTTATTTATTTATTTCAATAAATTGTAAGAGACTTATTAAATACTTAAATGAACACACACTATATGATTGTTCCCTATGTTTTCATTATGTTCCAATACTTCATAATACATATGTCATTATATTTTGTAGTTTATGATGAAATTATACATATTAAGTATAAACATACACTTATTTACATGAAATATAATGAATGTACTTAAATCCGCCTAGGCGCCCACCTAGACCCCACCTAGCCACCGCGTTAAGCTCCAACCCGTCGTCTGACTAACGCCTAACGTCTTTTAGAACCTTGAAACTGGGTATGCTTAATTTTGTTTTTTGATTGATGGATTTTTGGAGTTAAAGTGATTAGTTTGGTGTTTTTTGACAAAGACCCAAATCCTTCAATTTTCCAAAAAAATACATACACCGTATGCACACAACATGCACATGATATGCTCATAGATCTGAGCTCAACTCAAAAACCTAAAGCCCACAACTCTCTTTGAAATCAGAAAAGTAACGCAATAAGTTCAATTTTTACAATTAATATGTGGCTATTTTTGTCATTTCGCTTTGTGCATGGTGTATATGACCATTTTATCCTATTTTAGTCCAAAAATTAAGAAAATTAATCATTTTTTGCAATTTTCCTAAAATCAATATGTGCCTAATCTAAACTAAATATCAATATAGGAAAAGGAAAACTGTAGGTTTTTGGGTTAGTTTGGACGCAAGCTAACAATTAGCTTAATATTCTATTTTGTTTTTGGTATAGGACTAGAAATTGAGTCTGCGCAATGCCGCGGGTTTTAAGAGTTTGTTAAACATGTGGAAAATATTCAATAGAGAACCAAAACAGTCTACAAAACCACACATAATAGTCTTAGTTGATCCGTTTTCCCAACAAATTAACAACCAATTACAGTTATTCAAACAAATTATTGGGCATATAACCCTCTCAAGCTAGAACCCTAATCTCATAAGCATGACATATAATGCTAAGAAAGCCCATGCCATGTCCAAGTTCTGAAACTCCTGAATGAAAGCACAACATATCCACCATCAAACATTAGTTAAGAATCAAGGTTAAATATAGTGCAACAACAAACAAATCTGGTATAGGATCATACAAAAGAATGTTATATAGTTAGATGCTATGTAGATACAAAAGGAACCAAAACAAAATGGTCATCGAGGCATTCATTAACTGTCGACTAATAGACATTACACTCACCTACTTCATAAACACTTTAACCAATTTATTCAACTGGAAATGGAGAAGGCAAATAGGGCATAAAAATTAACAGGGTTAGCAACTAAGCAAAAGCATGTTTGTTCAGGTTGATGCAATGAGAGTTCTCCTTGGACATCAACACTAAGCAATAATAACTAGACTATGTAAAGAGACACCGTGCTTCAAAAAATCCCACAAAATTCTCAGCAAATATTACTTCTTCAATAAATTCTTAAAAGAGGAGAGTAAAAATGTATAAAATTGATATCAGATGATGCAACACACAGAGATCAATCAGAGCAAGTGAACTGAGATCAATCTTAAAAAATTGGCATTATAATGATGCTTGCATCAGAGGCTATTACATCAGAGATGGGGAATACAAACAGGAAAGAGTTATAAACCCAATTTACATACGTTTATGTTTTATTGATGTATCGACTAATTAGTCTTACAGCAAGTATCTTTGTATTGGAGAAAACTACTTTTGGTAATTATAGTATGAAGATATATTATGGGTTAAACTATTTATAAGTTGAAACAGCTAAAACAACTTTTCAATTGTGAGTTGAAATTCATTACGAATCCTATGAGATATCAAGATACCTTTATAAAGTAATCTCTGGTCCTTCCAAGAAATTGGTTGTGCATAGGTTTTTCTCTAATGCTGTACTGCATGAAGTTCGCTCTTCTGGCTTAAAAAAATGCAGATGAAACGGATAAAAAGCAGGAAATGAAACTACATGGTGATTCATTAATGGCTGTAAAAAGGGGAGAGGATAGAGAAAGTCTTGGTCAGAATGGTACAGTGCTTGCAGGTGATGAAAGACTAAAATATTGTAATGTCTTTAGATCTTGGTCAAAAGAAAATCTGCAGGAGACGGGGGTAGATGATAGCCCACACAATCGTAAAAGAGAAATTTAAAAACAAACCATAAAATTAGTGAACACAGACTTTTCGAAATTCACAACACCAACTATCCCAACAGACAATGTCTTTTGGCCCTCCGCCTTCACCCTTCCTCGTCATCCCTTGATTCCTCATGATCTACAATCCAACGATGCCTCTAGAAGCGCCTTTCCAATAAACAAGTTAATAAGAATAAGTTCAAATATTAAACGAATATAAAATGTTATATGAACAACCAAGCAAAAAAAATGATTACAACCAAGCATAAATTTTGAGGACAAATTTAAAGTATTTGCTTTTATCGTCTAACATAACCATCTATATGAATACTAATTGCATACTCATATTTCAGGTATTAGGGCATAAAAATTACATGGGTTAGCTTACGTTAAATCAACAATTCCATCTTTAAGTCAATATGAGAAATGGTTATTTGTTCACTACAACTGGAAATGGTGCAAGCAAAATTTTAAGAATCTTAGGATTGACAAAATTTGGGATTTCTCATTTAAATTTGTTTTCTTTTCTTGGATACTTTACATGGATGTTCAAACACACCAGAGTTAATGATCATCAATGTATTAAAAGTGTGAGGTGTGGGCGAGGCGTCCGAGGGATAGCCCGGCCTAGGCATGAAGCGAAGCCTTACGAGACCTTAAATAATAGGGGACAGGTGAGAAAAACAGAGGAAACAAGGACTCTTAGGGTTTTAAAAATAAAAGAAAAACAGACTTGGCCAAAATAACGTCGTTTTTGGCCAAGTCGTTTAAAAAAAATATTAAAGACTTGGCCAAAATGACGTCGTTTTGGACCAAGTCTTAAAAATAAAATAAAAAATTCCTTCTTCTTCGCGGTCGTCTTCCTCGTGAAGACGCCGCACACCTGCAACCCTAAACCCACCCAGATGGCAGAGCTTGAAAACAGAGCATTCTACTTCAATTTTGGGTCGCAAATGGATCTGGGAACGCCCGCCAACCGCCTTTAGGGGCACCTCAGCCGCCTAGTCTCGCCTCAACCACGCCTCGGCAAGTTTTCACCCACTCCCACTGGGCAGAGGCGTTATCACTCCAGCTCTGCCTCCAAAGCCGTCTAGGCGCGCCTCTTTTAAAACACTGATGATCATATATTAATCTAGTACTGTATATAAGTATTAAATACAATATATTACAGAAGAATACAATATTTGATATATGCTTATGTATAACTTTAAAACGTCGCCGTGTAAAGATTCAATCATGACTGTAATTTCTAAATTTCTGAACTTATACTAACTCCAACACACAATTAGACAAATTTATTTTCATATATTTTGACATTGCTTATCGAATCAAAGCAGCACATGCACTCGTTTGAATGAAATAGCACAATTCATCCCTTGAATAAATTTATCTCTTGACATGGTATCTACTCGCATTCTCATACGTAGCTAAATATTTAAAGTTTACTCCATTTTCTCATCAACCAAACAACTATTAATACAACGCATTTTGTCATCAACCAAACAAAACATAAAACAACCCAATTATCAATGGAGTGTTAGTCATTGGAAGATATATACTGATCACACATCATAGAAACACGATAAACAATTGGAAGCCAACATACGGGTGAAGAAAGTATTTCATAAGGGGAATTAAAAAATTCCTCAAAAGCACAAAATAAACCACAACATTTCCAACTGAAAAGGACCATTGGCGCAGAGCCTCAATGAATGGCGTTGATTCAATGTCACCTAAGAAGAAAGAAGAATATTTATCGTTGTACCTAAACATAGAGAAAGAATAATGAAGCATGTAATGCATCTATGTGTTGACCAATGCTTACCCACAATCCTTCCCAACTGTTTACCCCAATTAGAAGGAATCAGACCGTCCAACATATCATTAACTGAAAAAATGAATAAGAGAAGTTAGATATGAATAATCGATATTGAGCTAAGAACAATCTCCATGCTCCATGCTGGTACAGGTCATTCCAATCATGTCCACGATCCTTCAGTCTATGAAATTCATTTGCAGAGATTACTGATACTGGAATGGAAACAAAACCCCCAAAAATTTTGAAATTTAAAGAAGGATGAATCGTTTATCTTTGTACAGCGGAGGAAAGCTAGAGATTACATTGAGCGATGGCTGAAATTTGAAAACAACTTTGATTAAAACCTTATGAATAATACTTTCAACTCGCTGCCCCAATAGGATTATAAGATTCTGGAAACAAATAAAACTACTAAAATCAGCAAAGCAGTAAGATAAGATATGATTAAACCTTACCTTCTAAGTATGAATCTGGTTTCAGGGATGGAGAGATTTTGCGGCGAAGCAAAAATAGAAGGAAAAATGCAAAAGTTAGGGAATTGAAAGTGTGATGATCATTTCCTGCAGACTTCACTGGCCCAATTGGAGAAAGATTGCTAATGTAGTTGAACACAGGGGAATCCTATAGAAATTACCAAACAGGAACCAATTCTCCTTTCTCACTCTCGGCTTTGAAAGCGCAGTTGAACTCGAAAGATTGAGAAAAATCGAAAGGTTTTTGCAAAAACCATCAAAGCTAGTGAAAATTTGCAACACAACAAATACACCAAAATTTTATAAAAATTGCCATAGTTTCAACTTTCACACTAAAGAAAACACAACTTTCACAATATGGAAAAATAAAATTCTAACAAAAAAGGCTAAAAAGAAAAAATCGAAATTATTTACCATGGGTATAAATGACTTGAAAGCTGCACACAGAAGCCCCAAAAAAGGAACCACAAATTGTTCTGAAACAAAACATAAACATAACCAAATCACACAATCAAACAACAGATCTAAGGATATAAACAAAACACAAAAAGTTAGAAAAACTAAATTGAAAAAAAACATAGAACATCACCCTCTAAAACGAAAAACACAAACAAATTGTAGGCCAAAACAACAGATCTAAAGATATAAATAAAATACCCAAAATCAGAACAAAATTTTCGTGCACAAATCCCACCTCAACATCGAAAACTACCTAAAAAAAATTTAAACAGAAATAATAAAAAAAGTTAAAAACTCACCAACAAACCTGGAGGTAAGAAATCCACCTTGAGAAAATCAAAAAACCAATCCAATGGGTACTGACGGGTCTTAAAGACAACAAATTTGCAGCAACAATTAACATTTTCAGGGGTTTTAAACGCAAGAAATTTAGACAGATAATTTGGATGAAAAAATGAGAATGATGTGAAGATCAAAAATGCAGAGAACATAGGGTTTGGGAGAGACCAAAACAGGCAGAAAAGGCAACGAAAATGAAAGAGAAACAAACTAAAACGAAAACGAAGAGGGCACCGAAGCAAAAGGAAAACGAATGACAGACGCATGGAATAAAAGGGCAAAACGGTAAAAAAAAATCAGAATACAAAGGAACCAAAGGGCATTTCTTCCGCTACACTGCAAGCAAAAAGGTAAAATGGTAAAGAACAAATTGGAACACATAGGACATCAAATTTCCTCCATTGGAGACAGGATGACCATTAAATAAGTCAGAATTCATCGTACCATTAGTTAACCGGCAATGAATCTGTCTTTATTAATCTCTCTATTCAATTCAAAACCATGTTAAATCTGTTGATTTTATTTTCTTTCCTGTTCTAAAATTTGCTTTCTCATAAGCTGAATATGCCTTTTTCCCCTTAATTTTGTATTCCAAAAGAGATTTTTGATGAGGTAAAAACATGCTTGCCAATCTGGAACCTAAAATGGATGGAATCAAACGTTTCCCTGGTCTAACTCCTCTGAGCTGCAGAACAGTTACACAAACCCAACAATCAAAGGTCTAATTTAAACTAAATAAAACAAACCTATAAATAATTTCAGAACTCAGTGCATGTCCAACTCGATTATTTAGTACTCCATGTATTTCAAATTAAAATCCCTAAATCAAATTTAAGAATCCCAAGTAAACAAAAACTGATGTAATTAATTGCATTTCCTGGTGAGCACTACTCAAATGTTTCATTACAATCCCCATGTTTTTCCTAATAAACAGTCATTTACACAACACCACTTGGATAGTAGAAGTAAACAAAAAATAGCCCTCAAATTAGATATCACTCTTCTAATTTTATCATAACATTATAAAAACGCATCATGAAAGCATATATAAATATATTATAATCTAATTATTTCAGACCACCATACAAAAATATTATAACATTATAATGTATTAAATGATATTCCAAACCACAATGCATTCAAAGTAATAATCAATTGAACACGCTAAATATGTGAAAGCATTTATACCTCAATTCAATTTCAAGCTCAATTTTCTTGTTGGAAAATTTTGACCTGCAAAACCAAATTACATTGATCAACAAAAAGGAAGGAATTTAAAAATGCAAATACAATGCAGAAAACACAGGCATTTAGTTTAGCTCTGTTTACATTAGATAAAAATCTGTTTAAACAACCATAAACACTGGAATAAAAAATTTGAAGAACCAGCCTTTTTCAAAACCCGATGGCTCCACCCTTCTAACTTTTAATTAATCTACTAAAGACGAAATTAATCTGAAATTAAAGCAACCAAAAATGTAGAACAAATACAAAATGACACAAAAACATACGTCCTCGGGATTAGTTGTGAAGCATACATACAAAGTGTAAAATTAATAAACAACTATAACAATGACACGGCAATATACACAAACCTGAAAATGAAGCATTGTATGACACGCCCCGACCCGGAAAGGTCGACGCATGCTGGCCGTCACCGTGAAGTGACGTAACCATAGGGGTAATGTGATGTAAAAAGTGTATAAATTTAAATCGAACATAGAATTTAATAAAATTTGAAATAGTAACAGAGTGCACAAACGTGGGTGTGGCCCACTATAGTTATTCAGAGCTTAATGAGGGAACGACTACCGAAGAGTAGTCAAGCAACTAAAGTACGCTTATTACACATAGTGATAAGTTCATACGTCAGAAGCGGAATACCGAATGCCAGAAACGTTTCAAGATTCCTCGAATGCCACGCAGAACAGCTATCTAGGTCCTGGAGGGGCGAAAAACAAAGTTGAGTGGGTCAGCAAAACAAACTTAGGTGAAAACGTTTGATTTTGAACATACTAACCCCTCGCCGTAAAACAATTATAGTTTCCTTTATTAATGTGTACATTATGAGTAAGTACGTACATATATATATATATATATATATCCACAATACTAAAGGCAAGTATAATACGTACGTATGTATATATCCACAATACTAAAGGCAAGTATAAACGACAATATAATTCAATTCATGATTAAGATCGATGCTGCAGTTATATAATCATATGACAATGTTATAAAACAGTATCGCTAAATACTCATCCATCTAATGCTGGCACACAAGTTCGAACAGATAACTCTGACACGAACAGGACTGGGTGTAATCAATACGCTCAAGTACTACGATCACGTGAAGACTGGTGCAAAAGCACATCACATACAAGTCGGATTGCCTAATGCAATCTACCCGACAGGACTGGCACCTAACCTGGATCCAGACGAGCGAACGGTGCAATGTGAACATACACGTGAAGGACTGGCCCTGGCCCTGGGGCAAGTACTAACACCAGTGCAGCAAGATGAGTATGTATATAAACATGTATGAATGTCATGGCAATTATATCTCAATCGCATTTCAGCATTTATCACAATTATACCTCAATTATCCAATATTTAGCAACATATACGTAAAGTGAAGCATTTTATGAAGTTTGGAAACCATAAATACGTATAGGTATAAAAACAAACTGCCCACTCACCTGGAGTCTACACCAACTCCCTAGCAAAATCATCGAGCCGTCAAAATGATCGACGCCTAGAACAATTATTAAATCAAAACTTAGAATTCGATTCGATAAAATATATCACTTTGTATAACGTTTTCTACATAATCTGATCCGGAAGATCCGTATATCAGATTTCTGATCCGTCACTTTTAACGATCCACATTATATCTCTAGGACATTATCTCAAGGTTTCATCACGATCTAACGGTTGGATCTCGGCCAGTTGACAAAAACCTAATGGCGGTTAACATTTTATTTTTTTAACTTACAAACCTATTTCAGGAAGATCCGTACGTCGGATTTCCAATCTGTAAGTTCCTATATTCTTCAAATATTACGTTTTACCACGTATCAAAGTTTGGTGACGATCCAACGGTCGGATCGTCGATTTATATCATCGCCTATACGAGAAGTAATTAATTGACTTAGTTTAAAACACATGAACGGAAACGTAAATAAAATCTTCATAGATTGTCCAAATATAGGGTTTAAATATATGAAATCGATCTACTCAACGTCACGGACACACACAAATTTTCAGATTCCAATTTGGAGCATGCACGCGCCCCCACGCGCCGCCACAAGGTGGCTGCGCTGGTGGCCACGCGCCTGCGAGTACAGTGTACTCGTCTTCTTCGCGGGTTCTGCCATTTTTTACAGATTTTCGTCTAACTTCCAGAGCTTCAAACGAGCTTGTTTCTTAACCAAATTGAGTAATTCAAAAGCCAAATTAAAGTTAGGAATGTATAGAATAGATCTACATTCACAGAAAGTTCATATGTGGCCCGTGTTGTTCAGAAATTAGGCCTGAAAGTAGCCAAACGACCACGGTTACATTTTTTTCCAGAAACTTATGTTTTCCTTCCAACTTCCAGAGTCGATATCTAACTCGTTTTTAATCCATTTTTCATGAAAGTTTATATCAAAATGAAGCCCTCGACATGTAGAATCACGTTAGATAGGTTTTAAGACTTAAAAATCACTAGAGTTTTCTCAAGATCAAACGATAGTTCGGCTTACTTTCAAACGCTTCGATCTCTGCCCTCCGACGTCCAAATCCTTCCAAACGAGTTGCTCCGGGGTTCCTGGGAGCATTTTAAGGATAGTGGTGATCTTAGTTTGGTCTAAAACGAAGCCATTTAAAAGACGATGAATAGTACCATAATCGGAGATCGATAGTTCGACGTGAAAACGATCGAGTTTTTACCTGAGTTTGATGTGGATGGACTCGTGAGGTCCTAAGGAATCCAACTGTGATCTTGGATCGTCGAAACTTCAAGGTTTGGATTGATTTTGAATTTGCTCCGTGTGCAATGGTAGAGAGAGAAGGAGAATTTTCGAGTTTTTCTGAGATGAGAGAGAGAGAGCTGTCTGAGAGCTTGAGGGAGAGAGATTCTGAGATCTAGAGAGAGAGTGAGTCCACATAGAATAAGGATGGTGGATGATCATTGACGGAGGGAATGATTGTGGACGGTTTGGAGTGTGAATGGAATAGGGTTGGTGAGGAATTATTGGAATTAGTTTAGTAAGGTAGTGTATTAGGTTGGTGATTGTAGTGGATCCCTTTCCTAAAAATACATGTAATTTCTACTAATGTAAAATTTAGATTATACTATAGTTTTAATCGGAGTAAACTTAATTTAACGCGTCCACGTCACTCCACGATAAGGGCATAATTGTCAATTTATACGTACGGGAAGAATTTACATAGAACATTAGGGACGGGTCGCCACAATCTACCCCCCTTATAAAAATTTCGTCCCCGAAATTTAAAATCATTTGTTATACAAAACTTAAGATAGTGATGTACAAACATACGTACTAACGAAGAAATCAAGTCAAAGTGATTGTACAAAAAGGGAAAAATGTTGTTCCGTCGCGATTCAGAGTGCATTAATTCCTTTTCGTACCTCAACTCGTACTTTCCTTCTTCTTCAGTACTATACTATAATATAATAGTTTTTGCAAAGACAAAATACTGAAAATATTTATATGTACTATTGTCCCGTCGAAAATACATACATATAACAATATAAAGTTAGAGTAGTTGTATTGATTTTAAAACTGAACATAGGCTTTTTCTATATACCTATTCACTCGCTTAACAGATTCAACGGATAAGTCCTTGATATTACGATCTGCAGCCCGCGATATCAACAACTCACTGTCGTCATGATAAGTAAGTTACAATTTCTTGAGGGTGCCATATTACCATCATGCCCCCATTGGGAAATACACAAACAACATCTGATTAGATCTCTACAGTGCTCACGCACTACCCCCTTTGGGTAACAACAGTAATGAAACAAGTCCATATTCTGAACTCTCACAATTGAACGATTAATCATAAAGCTTTTCTGACAACAAGTGCTAAGCAAAGAATCTCCAAACTACGTTTCAGACGTGACACAACCAAGATCTAGATTTGTAACCGCAGATACAAGCAGTTCTAACAGCAATAAGTATCTAATACGATCATGCTATCACTAAAGAGTACATGAATCAGAATACATTCGCAACATAAGGTGACAAGAGAGAATGTATATATACACACTTTGTAATAACATAAGGTAAAAGGTACATACGCAAGTAGATAAGCAGGTACGGAGGTAAGGGTAAGAATTCAAACGCCATAAGTATGTGGCTCACCCAGATTGGTTATGTCCACAGAATATAAAATTCTCATTAATGATGAAGGGTTACACAAGTACATAAATTCAAGTTCTCGTTTTTTTTTTTTTTTTTTTTTTTTTTTTTTTTTTTTGTGATTCCAGCGAAGGATTTATTACAAATGACTTTAGGGACTTGCAAGATCTAAGTCACTGAGAAATCACGAAAACTTTTAAGTGCCGAAGCATGGTATCATCTTCACTCGAAGCTTATTATAGATTAGGAGTTTCGTTTCTGTTTCCTACTGATTGTTCTCCTTCTACTTGTCTCTCATTCAACAACAAAGACAAAGAAAAGGAAAATGAGGAGGAGTGATACGTGATACTTTTGCTTTTGAAGAAGTAGCTTTCCACAGACTTCATCTTGAACAGGTTTTGATTCAAGGGTGATGGACACCTGATCTTGAATCAGATTTGGGAGCCTTTTTACTTGCAAACAATCCTCAGCTTGGTTGAGGATGAATCAGCACGTTGTCTCTACATGCTTCAAGTAGTCCGGTCTCCACGCAGGTGTGGCATCTTCTTGAACTCTTGGATCAACCCAGACTCATCTGCCCTTCGAAGCAACTCAGACTCCTCCTGCTTCGTCTGTGAGATACTTTTGTTTTTGAAGAAGTACCTCTACACAGGTTTATTTTTGAACTGGGCTGGAGGGGCTCGAAGATGAGTACTCGAGAGCAGGACTAGGTAAGCAATCAGGATCTCACTTTCTCCATGTTCTTCAGATGAAAGTGAGGAGAAAGCGTGATATGAGATACTCTTGCTTTTGATCTTAATGATATGAGGTACTTTTGCTTTGGATGATTTGTTTTCTGGGGTGTTCCAAGGGATTAAGAATACTGAGTGACTCGAGAGTTTTCTTTGGGAAGACATTTTCAGAAATGAAGATGGAAGAGAGATGGAGAGGTTGAGAGGTTGAGAGGTTGAGAGGGTGTGAAGGTGTGCCTTTGATGTGGAAGGCGAAGGTCGAGACTTATAGAAATTCTTCTTCCTCAACCGGAACTATTCCCTCACTATTTGTCGGCAGCCGGTGGATGGATGAACAGTGCCCGTTACGCGCTTTCTGACAAAGCGTCCGTAATTTTCGCAAAGCTGACTGCGCACGCGACGAGTGACGACAAACTGGAATGATGATCTTTTGAAAACCGGGGTTCAAATCCGGGTTCAGCTCGTGGTTTCCGTAAAAATCCAAGCTGCACGTGACGAGTCACGACAAAATGGAAAACAGAACGCCTCGTGATGTCTGAGCAATCCCGACTTTTGAGAGGAACGGCTCTTTCGAGACTGACTTCCGGCATTTGAGAAAGAGCGTCCAGCTTTTGAAAAATGTGTCTGGCTGTCTCTCGATCTGCGAGGAGCTCTCCTTCGATCTCTGAGGAGCTCTTCTTCGATCTGCTTCTTCTTATAGAGGCACGAATTTTCGTTTCACCTCACACTTGAATTCCCTTCTGCAAACACTTCTTTCTTGCACTTCTGCACTTTTACTTCTTTCGTTCTCTTCTTGCACTTCTGCAATCCTAATCTTTCTGAACTCTTCCTCCTCTATACTTTCTAAAAAAAAAATGTCTTGTCCTTCCGACCGCCGCCTAAACTTGAATGTCGGAGAAGATGATGACTCGTCTTCTCCAAACAATATTTGGAATCCGTCCTTCATATCCCCTAACGGTCCTCTCACAGTTGGGGACACAATGATGAGGAATGAAATAACCGCTACAGTGATAGCCAGGAATCTGCTTACTCCCAGAGACAATAGGATGCTATCCAGGCGATCGGACGAGCTGGCTGTTCAGGAATCTCTGGCTCTCAGCGTCCAAAGTGCAGGCTCAGTTTCAAACATGGGCCAGCGCCTTCTTGCCCGAACTCGTCAGGTGGAGTCACTGATGGCGGAGGTGGCCAGTCTTCGGCAAGAAGTCAGAGGACTCAGGCACGAGAACAAGGAGTTGCACCTGCTTGCAACTAGTTACTCGACCAGCATGAAGAGGAAGCTGGACCAGCTGCAGGAGTCGGACGGTCGGATCCAGAGTGATCATGACAGGTTCATGGCGTTACTCCCGAGGTTTATGTTGCCTTCGTCCTCTGGAGTTGCACCAAGTGCTCCGGCTCCGGAGATTCCAACTCTGGCGCTTCGTCTTCCTGGAGCTCCGTCGACTTCTGAGGCTCCTCGCGAGTAGCCTTGTGAAGACTCCCCCCTCTGTGTTTGTTTGATTTTTATGTATGTCCGCGCATGTAATTTATCGAAGTTTCAATGAACAAGTTTTATTTCGTTTAGCATACTGTGTTAAATACTCTAAGGTATCCTTGCTAAGTTTAAGTTCTTCTCTTTACAAGGTCTTCGTAACCTTCTCAAAAACTCGTTCCACTCCTAAATTTCCAAGATCCAGATTCTTCAGTTCAAGTAGCTACTGTTTATCAGTTTATCAGTCACGCTGCTAATTAACGTACTTAGAATATTTTAGTATTGTTCGTTACCCTGAAACTATGAACCGGTGTACTGGCATAAGGTATCACTCCCAGATACTAGTACCTACATCCGGTATCAGAAATCATACTGCCGAACGCTGGTCGACGGTCTCTGGATATCGGACAACATCGTCAATTAGTTGCGTCACCGTAGGTTGATTACAGTTTAGAGCCTGTTCAAGTAGAAAGTTTCGGGTAATTGGAAAAGAACTGGTCAAACGAAGCAGTTCATTAATCTTATGAGGATTTGATTTCTACATTTTCGTATTTCTGTTACTCTCAGAATATGACAACTCACACTCGCAAGCCTATACTCACCAAATTGATGGGGTTAGCTACTCGTTTCTTCCAAAACAAAGCTTCCCAGATGGAGAGGTTCGTCGGTTAAAGTTCTAGAGGTGATTGTCAAAACAATTTTCTAAGATGACGATAAATCGTCTAAGGTATTCATAACTTTCGGAAAAGTTAATAGGTTTTTCGGCAGGAGCACGTGGCTCTTTTCGAGATGGCATGTTTCTGACATAAGAAGATAAGAGTTTAAACACACTAGGACTTACAGGGTTATCTAAACCTAGTGCTCTGATACCAAGCTGACACGCCCCGACCCGGAAAGGTCGACGCATGCTGGCCGTCACCGTGAAGTGACGTAACCATAGGGGTAATGTGATGTAAAAAGTGTATAAATTTAAATCGAACATAGAATTTAATAAAATTTGAAATAGTAACAGAGTGCACAAACGTGGGTGTGGCCCACTATAGTTATTCAGAGCTTAATGAGGGAACGACTACCGAAGAGTAGTCAAGCAACTAAAGTACGCTTATTACACATAGTGATAAGTTCATACGTCAGAAGCGGAATACCGAATGCCAGAAACGTTTCAAGATTCCTCGAATGCCACGCAGAACAGCTATCTAGGTCCTGGAGGGGCGAAAAACAAAGTTGAGTGGGTCAGCAAAACAAACTTAGGTGAAAACGTTTGATTTTGAACATACTAACCCCTCGCCGTAAAACAATTATAGTTTCCTTTATTAATGTGTACATTATGAGTAAGTACGTACATATATATATATATATATCCACAATACTAAAGGCAAGTATAATACGTACGTATGTATATATCCACAATACTAAAGGCAAGTATAAACGACAATATAATTCAATTCATGATTAAGATCGATGCTGCAGTTATATAATCATATGACAATGTTATAAAACAGTATCGCTAAATACTCATCCATCTAATGCTGGCACACAAGTTCGAACAGATAACTCTGACACGAACAGGACTGGGTGTAATCAATACGCTCAAGTACTACGATCACGTGAAGACTGGTGCAAAAGCACATCACATACAAGTCGGATTGCCTAATGCAATCTACCCGACAGGACTGGCACCTAACCTGGATCCAGACGAGCGAACGGTGCAATGTGAACATACACGTGAAGGACTGGCCCTGGCCCTGGGGCAAGTACTAACACCAGTGCAGCAAGATGAGTATGTATATAAACATGTATGAATGTCATGGCAATTATATCTCAATCGCATTTCAGCATTTATCACAATTATACCTCAATTATCCAATATTTAGCAACATATACGTAAAGTGAAGCATTTTATGAAGTTTGGAAACCATAAATACGTATAGGTATAAAAACAAACTGCCCACTCACCTGGAGTCTACACCAACTCCCTAGCAAAATCATCGAGCCGTCAAAATGATCGACGCCTAGAACAATTATTAAATCAAAACTTAGAATTCGATTCGATAAAATATATCACTTTGTATAACGTTTTCTACATAATCTGATCCGGAAGATCCGTATATCAGATTTCTGATCTGTCACTTTTAACGATCCACATTATATCTCTAGGACATTATCTCAAGGTTTCATCACGATCTAACGGTTGGATCTCGGCCAGTTGACAAAAACCTAATGGCGGTTAACATTTTATTTTTTTTAACTTACAAACCTATTTCAGGAAGATCCGTACGTCGGATTTCCAATCTGTAAGTTCCTATATTCTTCAAATATTACGTTTTACCACGTATCAAAGTTTGGTGACGATCCAACGGTCGGATCGTCGATTTATATCATCGCCTATACGAGAAGTAATTAATTGACTTAGTTTAAAACACATGAACGGAAACGTAAATAAAATCTTCATAGATTGTCCAAATATAGGGTTTAAATATATGAAATCGATCTACTCGACGTCACGGACACACACAAATTTTCAGATTCCAATTTGGAGCATGCACGCGCCCCCACGCGCCGCCACAAGGTGGCTGCGCTGGTGGCCACGCGCCTGCGAGTACAGTGTACTCGTCTTCTTCGTGGGTTCTGCCATTTTTTACAGATTTTCGTCTAACTTCCAGAGCTTCAAACGAGCTTTTTTCTTAACCAAATTGAGTAATTCAAAAGCCAAATTAAAGTTAGGAATGTATAGAATAGATCTACATTCACAGAAAGTTCATATGTGGCCCGTGTTGTTCAGAAATTAGGCCTGAAAGTAGCCAAACGACCACGGTTACATTTTTTTCCAGAAACTTATGTTTTCCTTCCAACTTCCAGAGTCGATATCTAACTCGTTTTTAATCCATTTTTCATGAAATTTTATATCAAAATGAAGCCCTCGACATGTAGAATCACGTTAGATAGGTTTTAAGACTTAAAAATCACTAGAGTTTTCTCAAGATCAAACGATAGTTCGGCTTACTTTCAAACGCTTCGATCTCTGCCCTCCGACGTCCAAATCCTTCCAAACGAGTTGCTCCGGGGTTCCTGGGAGCATTTTAAGGATAGTGGTGATCTTAGTTTGGTCTAAAACGAAGCCATTTAAAAGACGATGAATAGTACCATAATCGGAGATCGATAGTTCGACGTGAAAACGATCGAGTTTTTACCTGAGTTTGATGTGGATGGACTCGTGAGGTCCTAAGGAATCCAACTGTGATCTTGGATCGTCGAAACTTCAAGGTTTGGATTGATTTTGAATTTGCTCCGTGTGCAATGGTAGAGAGAGAAGGAGAATTTTCGAGTTTTTCTGAGATGAGAGAGAGAGAGCTGTCTGAGAGCTTGAGGGAGAGAGATTCTGAGATCTAGAGAGAGAGTGAGTCCACATAGAATAAGGATGGTGGATGATCATTGACGGAGGGAATGATTGTGGACGGTTTGGAGTGTGAATGGAATAGGGTTGGTGAGGAATTATTGGAATTAGTTTAGTAAGGTAGTGTATTAGGTTGGTGATTGTAGTGGATCCCTTTCCTAAAAATACATGTAATTTCTACTAATGTAAAATTTAGATTATACTATAGTTTTAATCGGAGTAAACTTAATTTAACGCGTCCACGTCACTCCACGATAAGGGCATAATTGTCAATTTATACGTACGGGAAGAATTTACATAGAACATTAGGGACGGGTCGCCACATTGTAGGTTTACCTAGTCTTATACTGTGGAAGAAGTCATAGTAGTCAAAAAATCAAATAATATATGCAATTATTTGTGTTTAATGGAATTCATTATCTATAAGTAATTATTTATTTACAAATCAAAGAAAATAATTCACTTAAATGTTTAATCAGAATAATCTATGTGACGACTCGTCCCTAATTTTCTTATGTAATTTATCTCCGTGTATGTGCATTGACTATTATACCCTTATCGATGAGTGACGTGGACGTGTTATATTAATTTTATTTTGTTCACACTTTCCTATTCTAATTTATACTCACACGTACAAATTTATCAGTGTTTGAGAACACTGTGATGAGGTAGATTTTATACAATTAAAGGTGTTGAAAATCAGAAAAGAATATATCATTTTCCTTAAAAAGGGGATCTGTGTCTCCATTTTCTACCCAACCCATCAGCCATTTCCCTTAAAACCCTCTCCTCCATGCATGACCAATCATTTCTTTCCATTTTTATTTGTATCCAATCAGAAACCTTCCCCATCAAACTCTCTCTCTCTCTCTCTCTCTATCTCTATCTCTCTCTCTCTCTCTCTCTCTCTCTCTCTCTCTCTCGGGTACTCTCCCTCTCCCTTAACTCCCTCACAAACTCTTTCTCTCTCCTTTGTAAATCAGAGAACTTTCACTCTCTAAGCCAGGTGCACTGCACAGAAGGTGCAACAGCATGAGCCATCACCAGCTACCATTGATTCAGGCGAGTTCACCCACACAACCATGGAACCTGCACCAATAGTAGGCGTACCACTATTCACTTCTGTTTCTGACCATGGTGAGCCCCAAGACCTTTGCATCCTTCATAGTTTGAAGCTTATATGTTGTTTCCAACCTTAAAATGTGTTTGGGGGACGATTTAATGTAGGAAACTCATGGGGAAGGACTTCCCCTGATTTCTGGGAAATTTGACCCGTGACCACTTAGCCACTTTCAGACCAAATTTTTGATCAACACCGACAACTTTTGGACTTCTAGTAGGTATGGATCTATTCCCTACATTTCTAACTTCAAATGGGTTTTTGTATCATCGATTTTGGTGGTGATTTGAGCTAGTTATCAACTCTGGAACTTAGGAAGAAATCTTTAGTTTTCTGGAAATATGAAACCGTGGTCATTTGACCACTTTCAGATCAAACTTCTGAGCAACACGGGCCACATTTGAACTTTCTGTGAAAATAGATCTGTTCATCACATTCCTAACTTTAGTTTGGCTTTTGTAGAAGTGTTTTTGGTTGAAAATCGAGCTTGTTAGGAGCTCGGGAAGTTGGACCAAAAATCTGTAAAACTACATATTTTTGCGAGGAAGGCGAGTGCACTAGTACTCGCAGGCGCGTGACCACCAGCGCAGCCACCTTGTGGCGGCGCGTGAGAGGTCCAATCTCAATTCTAAAAATTTGTGTGTGTCTGTGACGTCGAGGAGATCAATTTCATATATTTAAACCCTATGTTTAGGCAATCTACGAAGATTTTATTTACATTTCCGTTTATGTGTTATTAAACTAAGTTAATTAGAAATTTCACGTATAGGGAAACTTATTCCGAGGACGTGCGTGGTTAAGCCAGGTTAGGAGGCTTCGTTTGGACTGCGTATCTGTGAGTGGGCAGTTTATTTTATACCTATACGTATTTATAGCTTCCAGAATGCATAAATAATTCACTTTACATATATATTGCCAAGTAGTTGATAACTGTGATATAATTGTGATAAATGCTGCTATATGGTTGGGATATTACTGTCATGACATTTATACATATCTGTACATACTCATCTTGCTGCACCGGTGTTAGTACTTGCCCCAGGGCCAGGGCCAGTCCTTCACATGTATGTTCAAATCGCACCGTTCTCTCATCTTGGATCCAGGTTAGGTGCCAGTCCTGTCGGGTAGATTGCATTAGGCAATCCGACTTGTATGTGATGTGCTTCTGCACCAGTCTTCACGTGATCGTAGTACTTGAGCATATTGATTTCACCCAGTCCTGTTCGTGTCAGAGTTTATCTGTTCGAACTTGTGTGCCAGCATTAGATTGATGAGTACTTCATTATATTATTTATCACATGATTATACTACTGTGACATTGATATATCATTGACTTGGCATACTTCTGGCTATATTGTTATCGCATTATCGTTTACATACTTACGTAGTATGTTTTAAGGAAACTATACTTTTTTTACGGCGAGGGGTTAGTATTTTCAAAAATAAAGGTTTTCGAATAAGCATTGTTTTACTGACCCACTCAACTTTGTTTTTCACCCTTCCAGGTTTAATAGCTGTGCTTACGCGTATACGAGGATTTATGGCAAATCTCAGGAGATGGTTACCTTCAGTGGTATAACTCTCATCCTGTTTACTATAGTGTCTTATGCTCTGACATCACATGTGAATAGGGTTCAATCCCGCTCACCTGCACACTCTCTTGATTAGGCATTTATAGGTTTAAATTTATTCAAATGTTCCACATCACTACACTTTATGGCTTCGTCACCGTCCAGGTGTCGGCCAGCACAGCTCGATTTGGAGTCCAAGTGGACTTTCTGGGTCGGGGTGTGTCAATCTAAATATTCTCAAATTAATATGGGAATTGGGAAATGCAATGGCGCCAGGACTCTCCAAATCTCCTTTAAAAATTCAATAACACAATAAAATAAAATAAAATTTAAACTTAAATATTTTCTTTCCCTTCTCTGCCTCTTCGTCTTCCCTTTGCGCGATGAAAACCAGCAACACAGTGCTTTCCAAAATTCTAGTTGTTTCACTCCTCTCTTCCCCAAATTTATAGGTGTGTTTTTCTTTTCTGTAATCTGATAAGAAATTATTAAAGATGATAACATGAACCACCAATTTCAACAAAGAATTAACAAAGCACAAAAAAAAAAAAAAAATCAAATATTTGGCTTTTGGAGTAGTTGAGAAGAAGTGAGATTTAATTACTTGTCAAATGCTACAGAAATTGGGAGAACGATGGTGTGGCAAGGAGATCGAACAGATGAGGAAGCAAAGATCGAAGAGATCTCATGAAGCAGAATCGAAATCGTTAATCGTGTTGCAAAGCATATTTTTTTCCTTTTTGGATTTCTACGGTTTCCCAAGGTCAAAATCGTTATTTTACTGTGTAATAGACTTGAAGAACAATTGAAGGGCAAAATTGGAAAAACACTAGTGAATCAACAGTACCACTTTTTTTCTTACAGTGTGTGTGTGTGTGTAATTTGGTTTCTTATGTATTGTAGGGTTTTGTTTCTTATTAGGATTTTGTAATCTATTAGTATAAATAGATGATCTAAATAGCAATTTAAGACATTAGATTGTAAGGTATTCGTTATGTAATTGAGAGCTATTGTGAGTTTGTGAGTTCTCATGTATTTGTTTGGTGATTAATAAAGTTTTTGTTGGTAGACATGTACTCCTATATCAAATGGACTCTTAAATTGTTTTGTGTTTTTTGTTATTTTGTTTATTGCTTGGTTTGGTTTTCGGTATAAGGCACAACAAGTACCATCAGAGATCAAGCTCTTGATAAAGCCAACTGATGGCAAAGAATGGTGACTCCACTAATGGTGGAGATGATGAGGAAAATTCTGGTTCTGAGGTAACTAAGACAACAATTCAAAGTCAGCAGACCACTTGAGCGCCAAAGTCTTCTACTTTTTTTTTCTTGCGGTGCAAGTGCTTTAATCGTTCATTTCACCCGGTCGAGAGTTTCTCCAAGTCAGCAATCCTCTCATGTATATGTCTTTTTAATTGAATCCGACGACCTAAGTCGGCTTTGTAGGCCACTTCACCCTTGAGGATTTTGACTGTTTGGTTTCGGAGGACAACTTCTGTCCACGCATTTGCAAATAGAATAAGAGTGTATCAGGTATAGAAGCAAGTAGAAGAATCAGAAGTTGAAAATCAAGGAATATAGGTTACTACTGTTGGGCAAAAATTTGTACACAATATGTAAACAAATAATTCACTTGACCCAATTTCACCCTCGTTCCTTTTTTTTTGAAGAGGGTTTTATTAATTTGGATTCAACCCATTCTAGACTATGCGCCTAGTAATTACAATCCTTCGTTAAAAGGAAAAACCTTTTGATTCCAATATGAATAAATCGTAACTTTAGGGATTGTGTTTGTATGATTTTGTGACTACACCTAGGTCGAGCCCTAGATTGCCTACATACCCTCTTGAGGGATTAAGTCACTCGTAGTTCCTTGAATTGATGTTGGTTTGAATTTGGTGCCTTGTGCGGTTTCAACTCCTGCAGGCAAGGAGAATTTGATGCATTGTGCAGTTTTAGCTCGTGCGGGCGAGGACTTTGACCCATTGGAGCTTTTGATGCCTTGTGCAGTTTTAGCTCATGCAGGCAAGAACTTTGACCCATTACATCTTTTGATGCCTTGTACAGTTTTAGCTCGTACAGGTGAGGACTTTAAACAATTGAAGCTTATTAGCTTCGTGCCATTTGAGACTTGTTGTGGCTTCATGCCATTTGATATTTGATACGAATTCATGCCATTTGATACTTTTCTTCAGCTTCGTGCCATTTGATCACTTCGGGAATTTGAAATTAAATTTGATGTAAAGTAAGTCCATCGAGCTTGGTGCTTTGAGGTGGTTCACGAGTTTGAAGTGGTTTGAAGTTGTCTTCTATTTGATGCGGCAATGAGGCTGCAAAGGTGATGAGAGCAGTGTTGTTATCATCGATTTGGGGTCTTTGAGACTCGACTGAAGACTTTGGCAAAAGCAAGGTGTCCATTTGATTTATTTGAGCCAAATGATGATGATTGGCAAAAATGAATTGATGGGTTTTGATAAGAATGACCCATTTGTTTTCCTTTAATAATAAAAAGCCTAGTGCCTTTAGGGTGAGACCTAGACTCCCATGTGATGAACAACTTTTCTTTCTTTTATTACCTTTCTTTACTTTGTCTTGAAACCCATGTCATTTTGTCGTCATGCATGTCCCTTTTGTTGGAGGTATGCCCTGAAAGTCAATCTTTGGAAGAAACATTTCAGGACATTGTCTGTATGTATAGATAACTCTAAATACAGCAAAAGGCAAAGTCACTCATTAGGACTATCTCGATAAATGATATAGGTCCAAAATAGTGAATCCATGGACAATGGATCGATGGAAGAAGTAATCTAATGAAGTTAGACTACAGAGACCTTCTTCTCATAACCATGATGTTCAAAAGGTTCCTGGTCGTAGGATTGTTAGAGGGATACTGGCAATACATAGACCAGTACATACTATGTCCCCTTCGAATAGGAAGGATGGGAAGTCTCATGCCATTCGTGTAGTGACACTAAGACAAGTATGTAGGTGCTCATTAAGGGAATGAGTTCACTGAACACAATCAAAAGAGAGCACTTGCATGGAGGTCTACTCACATGTCAAGCAAGTAACTCTACTGGTTGGAATGTGTAAGTAATCCTTTGACCTGAGATATCATAGTTATCTTGAGGATACGTTACTGATCATTTGATAATGAGACATGACCACATCTCATCTTGGATGTGTTCTATGCATTGTTGGGGCCAGTGATTTATTCTCAGAGGCGTGTGAATGATCAACAAGGGATCTCTAATCCTTGTTATGAAAGGAAGAATACTCTAAGATATGATTCGGGAATCTTCAGCCGAAGTATCGAGCGTAATGATGGAAGGCGTTCCTATACGACTCAATTGAATCATATAACTAAGTATAATCACATTAGGGGTTTGACATTAAGAATCCATATCCTAGTAATGTGCTTAAGAGTATTGTATTAGAGAAGGATCGAATTACATTGTAATTCCAACTGAATAGGTTCTCCGACAAAATTCTACATTAGCTTGGGTAGCCATGATATATTGTTAGATGTCACTCATGGCTTGTGAGTTCTTCTAGATGATTAAATATGTAATCATCAAAGAAGAAGGAGAATTAAAAGTAAGTTTTAATTCACTAAGTGATTGGTTAAATGCTAATCAATTGGATTGATTTCAATCACCTCACTGCCTTGCTAATTGGAACCTAAAACGATTGTACACCGATACACTCTTGTGATGAGATAACTAAAGGATGATGGAGTTAATTAATTGGATTAATTAAGTGTTATGATTAATTAGAAAGTCTAAAGAAATCATAGAAGCGATAAAGGATCGTTTCGGGCTTAAAGAAAAGTTCGGGTTCATTCGGGCCCATTAGGCCCAAACCCATTGGACTTTTATTCAAGCATAAGATGACTTAAAATAATAAAAGCCCAAAGCCCAAACCAAACACCATGAGGCCGCCCAAAGGGAAGAGAGAAGAAGAGAGAAAGGTCAAAATGTTGACTAGCTTCTTTTTCATTTATAAAGGAAGTTTAATGAAAAAGTTCATTAGGGTTTTGTGTGTTGTTTTGAACAAAAAAAAAATACAACTCTCTCTCTACACACACAAGGCCGGCCACCATAGGAGGAAACACTAACCATCTTTCCTCCTTGTGGTTACTCCATTATCCATCTCACTATACTAGTGGGTGTGGATCTTTAGAGGTCTTCTACCTTGGGGACTAGAGGAGAACCAAGGAGCTCATACTTCAACAAGGTGGAGGAGTCAAGGAGGGAGGCTAGGCTCAAGGAGTTCCAAGAACAAAGGGCTTGGAGGTGGTCCATCCTTGGTCTAAAATCTAGATCAAGAGGTATAAAACTTCACCTACACTTTGTTCTTCAACTTTGTGTTTTGATGCATCAACTATGAACCTATGCTTCTTGAAGGGGATTTGCATGACTATACCTTTGATAATATGTGATAACATGCTTCCATTGCTTATGTATATAAATTTTGAATTGTATATGCATGCTAGTCACTAGAAATCCCACATAAATCTCATAATTTCCCTTCACCTTTGTTGTCGCCTTTTATCTTTGTACAGTAGCACAACAAGTCTTTGCTTTCATATTGTTTATTAAAAGCAAGTGGCAAAGCACCATTTTTTTTATAAATGCCTTTTTCAAGCTTTTATAGTCAGACTTTCTTTCAAAAGAAACTACATGATTTTATGTTGGAGAGTTGTGGCATTTCAAAGTTGCCACGTGAGTGTCTTTCCCATTTGACTTGGGGAGTTTCAGCAAGCCTTTTCCTTCTCTTATCTTTCCAAGTCCAAATATTTGGCATCCAAGATTTGCACAGGTTTGGTTCCTAAATATTTTCATGTAGGTTCACTGCTTGCTTCATCTTTATTCTTTTGTTGGCTATCTTCGGGGTTTCTTTACTAAGCAAACCACTTTTTGTTCTTCAATACCAAGCAGATGCAATTACCGAAAGAGACATTGGCGATCTGATTTCAACGAGCATTAGTTGGGGAGCAGATCACTTAGACTTGATTGGAACTTAGGGGTGGTTTAAACCACCCACAAGAAATTCATGGAGTTGACGGCAGCGGCGGGGACAGTTCTGTTTTCAGAACTTGTCTCGACTATTTGTTGTTGCTGCCATGGTGAACCGGTGGGCTTAGTTTCCATTTTTGGCTTTGGTGGAAGATGAAGAAGAAAGCAAATTTTCTTCTTTCTCTCCTGCAAAAGTCGAGAGGAAACAAAACAACAAAGAATAAATTTATACCTTGCTGCCCTTTGCTGTTTCTTTTTTTCTTTCTTTTTATTTATGTTTCTCCCTTGCTTTTTTGCTTTGTTCTTCTTTGCTGTCCGTGCTTCTCCTGTGTCTTCTCTGTGTCCTGTTTTTCTTCTTTTTTTGTTCCTCTGTGCTCTTCTCTATCATCCTATTTTATGTCGATCTCCTCCCCCCAATTTGCTTTGGCTTAATGCTTTTTATAGGCGAACTGTGGAAACAAAAGTTATGGTTAGTGGGTGGGTGCTACCACTTACTCTGCACAGTGGGATATCCGTATAAAACCACCCACGCTTCCAGTTGTGAAGGGATTTTATTATCCCAATATATATATATATAGGGGTAAAAAAAATCAACAACCTCCATACTGTTTTCACCCCTTAAAAATAGGCACTTAAAATCCCCACATATCTCCACGTCTACTCCACTTCTTTTATATTTTTATTTATTTATTTGTTTATTTATTTTTGTGAAAATATACGGTTCAACAGATGCCCCCTTAAGCATTGTGCGTGGAAAGATCTTTGACACGTGCGAGGCTTGAAATTTTTTTTCTCTGCAGTTCTAATTTATGTTGTGATTTGATAGTGACTTGACATTCCAGAGTAGATTCTCTTTTTATCTGTTTGTATGAGCCAAGAGTTTCGAGAGCATTAGTATGTAGTAGTTTATCCACTTGCAATGTAATTGATGGAGAAAATGAATTTTTTTTTAAGATTTATGGCTGTATCTAATCTTGGAGATTAGATTGCCTACGTACCTCGTGAAAGGATCAAGCCAAATGTAGTTCATCCCTTTGTTTTTCGGGATTTTTTTTTAAATTTTTATAGCTGCACCTAGCTTCAATGCCAGACTGCCTACGTACCCTTTTTGAGGGATCAAGCCATACGTAGTTCAAAATGTATTTTTTTTTCAGACCACCTTATAGGGATTTACATCTAAACAGCTCACTCTCCTTCTATTCTTTTGTAGGTCTTTTTAGTTTTTGACCATGCTTGGAACTCAAATCGCTTTCAGGCAATTTGATTTTCAACATTGCATGCCATCAAGACTAGCTCATCAAATGTTTGAGGCCCTGCAACAGCAACAAAAGTTTCGATCTCTAGTACGAGGTTATGTGAGCACATTTGTATTGCCATCACCTCGGTCAATTTCTTTGTGCATTGTAGCTTTAGGCTTCTCTATCTTGCGATGAAATCATTTACACTTTCGTCATGCCCTTGCATAAAACTTCAAATTGTCATATCTTCTTCGTTTTCCAACCAAATTTCATGAACTTTGTCTGAAAATGAAGCTTACAACAAGTAGAACACAATCCTACCAATTTCAAGCTCCAATAGTCACAGGATTTTACCTGAGAAACCTCGATAATTCGGTAAAAACTTCATACTCGCCAAACTCGACTTCCCTACGTCCAAATCACTTGGTTTTTCTTCTCCGAGCTTCGTGAGGATGTTATAAACCTTCCTATAACCTTAGAATCTTCAAAAAAAAAAAAAAAAAAAATCCACATTTATGTGTGCATAAACAGCAAGTCAAATCGGAGGTTATGGTTTCTCGGGAAAATGAAGGCTTCACGTCCAGAAAATGGTATGGATGAACTCATGGTGATGAGATAAAGATGATGATGCTAAACACAAGCTCGATCCGTGAAGAAATGGGTTGGTTTGGAGTTGTCCGTACGACTTGTACGGATAATAGATGAAATCCGAGAGAGAGTACACGGGAGTGAGAGAGAGTGTGTGAGGATGTTATGTGTGGTCCAGATTTGGTCCCCAATAAAAAATAAAAGAACTAAGGCTTGGGTATATTTTACCTAACAGCTTAGGTAGCAGTTCGAAATCTGCTGGTGCAATGGCCAAACGAACTAAGGCTTGGGTATATTTTACGTCATGAAAACCACTGGCATTAGAAGGAAGCGTCTGTAGACCAAAGACTGGTTTTATTATCAGAGATGAATTTTCTACTAGAAAGGATGCGACGCCCTGGTTAGGGATGGATGAAGGTCAGTAGGACTCACCGCATATGTTTCCATGCTAGAACTAGGAAGAGTGAGACGATCGTTGAGTATTACTAAGACGAGGACGATGACGGGATCATCCTAGAATTGCTGATGTTGTTTTTTGTTTGCTACTGTTGCTGTTGTTGAGCTGTTGTAGTTCCATGCTTACAGGTGGAAGAAATTGTATGTCAGAGGCATCAGTGAGATCCTCATCTTCGAGTAATGTTGACACTACTTTGTCTCTAACCACCATGGTTTGCTGCTTTTCGTATTCAATAAGCCCTAACTCAAAGGGGTAGCATCTTGGATCACTAATACCCTAAAACTTGCATATGGATGATGGATTTTTCCGATATGATAGTCTTCTTTTTTGAAGGCTTGCTGCCACCATATTTTTCAGCAACAATTTCAAGGCGTTTTCTTTTATTTTTCTCCTACGCCGGGACATCCAGGATCTTCACTAGGTCTTTCTCATCTTTTGCGTCCATTGCGTTGATCATACCAAGTTTTCGATATGACAATTAGAACATAAATTGATAATGGCATCTCGCTCATGCTCCATAGTTCTCTCCGGACCTATTAGCCATCTCCAATTCCGGTGTGCAAGATGAATGATATGTTGAAGGCCTTGTCGATTAGTTGTGGACTACATTGACCGATGTCCACAACTAGAATGTCTTTATATCAGTCCTTATTATGGCTTGGTAGATTGGTTATATAGGTGGCCCATCTGACACTGCGATGTAGACCTGTAAACAGGTCGGGTTTATCGGGTTTGGGTCGGGTTGAACCCGACCCGTTAAGTTAACGGGTCACCTGAACCCGACCCGTTTCACCCGTTAAGACCCGTTAACAATTTTTTTTTTTTTTTTTGCATAAAGTTTATTTTTTGTTATTAAGACTTTATTGAAATTACTAAAACATCCTCAACTAACGGGTGCTAACGAGTGTTAACGGATCTAACGGGTTGACTCAAAATGACCCGTTATTTAACGGGTTGTTAACGGGTTCACCCGTTAACGACCCGACCCGTTAAGCATCCATCCAAATACTAATATTAACGAGTCGGGTCGGATCGGGTCGGGTTAACGTGTCGGGTCAAAAATGCCACCTCTACTGCGATGCAATTGGAAAAAGTAGTGAGGATCAAAGCTCTTACGCATAGTGTAAAGCATACGGAATTCCTGAATTCCTAGCTTTGCCCCATACCATTTGTTTAAAAGCTCAAGGCATGTAAGAATGCAAAATGATGCGGAAGAAAGGTTGCAGAGGGCAATTTCATGACAGCTTAATACCTATTTTAAGAAATGAGACAGATGGAACTTCAATCCTAGGTCTAGGTACCCAAGGTGAATCCTGGTACATAGGCGTTTATGGTCCGCAGGTGTAGGGAGAGGGTTCTGAACATGGTGGCCAGCTTCCCATCAAACCGACAATCATTTAGGAGGTGTTGAAGGAGACTGATAAAAACTTCCGCTTCTTCTTCACTTTGTACCGTCACCATAAGAGGCTCAAATTAAGAATCATAATTAGCAGTATAAGCATAAAGTTCATTGGAAGGGCCATCCATCGATTTTAGGATAAAGTCAAAGGATTTGAGCAAGATAAAGTGCATTGCAGTGTCTGTTTCATGGTTCTCTAGAAACTAATGTGCAGGTGCTGCCCGAACCCTTCATGATCTCGTGGTTCTAGAAGGAATGATGTCAATCATGATGTTGTAGTCATTGATCGGTTGAGCCATTGGGATCTAGTTCTCCTTGCCATACCAATGACCTCTTCTTCTTCATAAGAGAGAAGGACGGAGAGAAGGGATGCGAGAACGTCGGGAGAGAAGAAAGTAGACAAGGATGAGAGAGGGGAGGAGATAAGGAAGGAAATAAAGTGAAGAGATAAGGGTATAATAATTATTTTCTAACTAGCCTATACCCATGTGGCATGCTTTATTGATTATATTAAGAAAAATGACCATTGATATATGAGTGCATTTTTGCTCACCACTATTTAGTGTGGTGTATGCTCACTACCCTATTTATCACCATTAGATCAGTTTGAATTTTGAGATTTGTGCTTATCCACTACACAAATCTTGAAATTCAAACTCATCCAACAGTGATAAATAGGGTGGTGAGCATACACCACACTAAATGGTGGTGAGCAAAAATGCTCCCATTGATATATGGCTAAGGCTAATTAGTAAAAGATTCTACTCACCTCTGGCTAAATAACCATTCAAATTAAAAGATCCATTGATTTTCTCTAACATGTAAACTAACATATTGCATTAGTATATGCTATTCTTTTACTTGAAACGTTTATTTTAGTCATGTGCATGCTATTCACGTGTTATTCATCTCATTTTTCGATACATTTATATAGTAAATTTAACGAATTTAAGTTAATTGGAGTTTTTAAATAAAGAATATATTTTGTTTTAAAAGGAGATGAAGTTGAACACACAAGAAACAGACATTGAGTGCTAAACATTTTTAACCAACCAAGTGGTAAGTGAAATAGATACTTCTGATTGTCAAAACTAAAATTATATAAAACCAAATTAAAAAATGGGCAGACTAATGTCATCTAGAGCAATCTTATATAAAACGAGTTCATAGTTATCATAGTGTCTTATATCTAAAACTACATTAATGAAACATTTTTTGTCAACCAAAATAGAGTGAAAAAGACATCTTTGTATTCTATCACAACAAAATTTTGCTTTTTTTAGACCTCACCTACATGTAATTTTATCATCTCTAATTTTTTTTAATTTAAAAAAAGTCTCTCTCCCTCTCTCCTCACTCCACGCTCTCTTTCACTCTCTTTCTCTCTCCTTCCATTTTAACAACAAAAATAAAAAATTTCACACACTTGGGTATGTGAGTGTATACTAGTATCTAATAAAATAATGACATATGTAAGATAAAAATTTACATAAAAAGATTTTACTGTTAGCATCTCATTCCAACGAAATAAGAATATACATACATATAATAGTGTATTACTAAATTAAAATATCATGTTATGGTAAATTCATTTCAGATGACCAACTATTTTTACATTTTCCTGAGATATTCTTTGAACACAAACGCACGCTCAGGATCGCCTCCAAAGTAAAAGACAAAAAGTTGGAAAAGAAAATAGGAAATGACAGAAAATGGAACAACAGTAGAGAGTCTCGTCCAAGTCTTTTCTCCAAAAATTTACAACCCTTGATGTGAAAATTTAGAAGTCTCCTCCATCTGAGGGATCTCTGAATCAATTCTCTCTGTAAATTCTCATTCTTTCTTTCTTGCGTTATTGCCTCATTAATTTGATCACTCCTATCAATTTATCTACCACTTTCACCTTATTAATGCATTAACAGTTACACCTTTTGCTCTGCCACTTTTCTGGTAATTATGTTTTGGACATTTTGAGGCTGTAGATCCAACTGCAATTCCAACTTGGTAAAGTGTTTCACTTTCCCATTTCCCCCCTTTGTATCTTTCTTTGATCTCTTGTAGTTGTTGTTGTTGCAGTAGTGGTACGTACTTGTTATTTCTGGGGAAGTTTCATAAGCTAAAAGCTGTGTAATTTGTGTGTTAGAGGTGGGTTCTTGAAATACCCATTACTCATATTGTTGGTTTTTTTTTTCCATTCAAAATTTCAAAAATTTTGATAGAATTTTGGTGAATTTAGCTTGTGGGTGCTTTGGTATTAGGGTTTTTATTGAGCAGTCTTGTTTTGTTTCAAGCACTCTACTTTGTTGTTGAGGAATTGTACTTCCAAATTCCAATGGATTATGGTAGAGAGAGCAATGTAGTCCATGTAATCACTGGGAATGTTGGCGGTGGTGGTGGTGATATTTGGTCTAGTGACCAGGCAGTTTGGGCTACTGAGGATGAGTACCGTGTTTGGAATAATGGTGACGCGTTGGCGGACACTATGTCCAACTCAAATTATGATCAAAGGCATTCTCAAAGTCGCTCTGGAAGCGAACCCCCAAATAAGAAATCAAGGAGCTCCCAAGATGCAACTTCATCTAACCGGTCAAAAGCCATTGGGAAAATGTTCTTCAAAACCAAACTTTGTTGCAAATTCCGTGCTGGGACGTGCCCCTATGTTACCAATTGTAACTTTGCTCATAGCATTGAAGAGCTTCGGAGGCCGCCACCAAATTGGCAAGAAATTGTGGCTGCCCACGAGGAAGAAAAGGCTGTATCTTCAGAGCCAAGGGAAGAGTACCAAATTCCAATCGTCTCGACAGGTTATGGTGTGGAGACTCCAAGATCCTATAAAGGGAGGCATTGCAAAAAGTTTTATACTGAGGAAGGGTGTCCTTATGGGGATAATTGCACTTTTCTTCATGATGAGCAGTCCAAGAATAGAGAGAGTGTGGCAATAAGTTTAGGTCCTGGAGGGTATGGTGGTGGTGCTGCTGCTGCGAATGGAGCAAATAACAAGCCATCAAACTGGAAAACAAGGATTTGCAATAAGTGGGAATTGACAGGATATTGCCCATTTGGAAGCAAATGCCATTTTGCTCATGGTGTAGCAGGTATGATTTATATACTTTTTCCATTTTTGCTTAGATAACGGAAAAGAATTGATGTTGATTCTGTATATAGGCTAGTGTTTGTCTTTATAGCTCCAGTTTGCAGATTCAGCAATATTCCATGCTGTAATAGGTATCTGATTTGAGGATGAGAATAATTTAATTTTTATAGTTCCTTCATGTTATGATTTGTTCATGTACATTTTCATAGAGCTAGCCGTCTTGCTTGGGCTTCCATTCTAGGACTTACGAAACACTGGTTTCAGTTTCTTTACATGGATGCTTGATGTTCTCAACTTCCGTTGTCCCAAATAAGTAAGACATTGAGCTAACTCTAAAGAATTGGTGTAAAATTATAATTTCATACATCATTTATGTCCACGCCTGTTCTTGTTTTGCTCTTGATTTTGCAAAGTACTTGAGTATGTTAAGTGATTCAATTATGGTCAACTACTATTTAAGTTTATTTTCCAATAGTTTCAAAATCATGGTACTAGTTTACTTCTTGTTTTGGTGCATCATTAACAAAGACTTTGTTACCTGTGTTTCCCCCCAGTAAAAAGGAAACATTAACACAGGAATGTTTCTTTTAACAAAGGAATGTTTCTTTTTCATCATAAGACAAAGATGCTTGTCAACACCTTTCTTTGTTCTGTTGTCTTTCATAGAGAGCCTGGGAAAGCCCAATTCCGATGTTAGGACAGAGGTTCTGGATTGCAAGAACACAAGACTTTATCCGAAGCCGCTCATCCTGTCTTTATTTGAGCTAATCTATAGTGGAATTTAGAGGAATAGTTTCCTTAGCAGAAATATGCTGTTGAATTATTGCTTACTTGTTCACCTGTGTTATTGATTATGACAGGAAAGAGTGAACTCATTATGGTGGCGGGAAGAAATCTCCCATAATCTCTTCTATCTTTTATTTTTCTTAACCATCTGTGGCCTTGAACCAAGATGTTATTGAAGTTGCCTATGCTGATTTGCACAACTGGATAGTTTGTCCGTTTCTTAATTATTATTATAATTTACATGGGTATGATTAGAGAATACGAAGGAAGAAGGTCAGCTGAATAATACCCTTAGGATTCCATCAGGGGTCTGGGGCTGTTCTCCAACCCACTGAAAAACCTAAACAAAGAGGCTGGTACAGAACAATCAGTCCAAAAGAGGCTTATATTTAACTAAGAAGGCCACTCGTATTATGACAATCATTAATAAAAGCATGAAGTTCCTAGTTAGAAGCTCTATTCCATTTTTTCATTCCTTGTTATAAAACATACCACCTGAACCTCTGTAAGTTTAGAAGAAACAAAGATTTTGACATAATTAGCAGTAGAGAATGAGATGGTGTATCGAATCTACACTGCTGGCACCGATATTTGTGGAACTCTTACTGTCTGGATCTGCCCTTGAGCGTATATATATGTGTGAGAGGACTTTATAAAAAATTATAAGTGATATAAGTTTCTAACTCCTATCATGTCTTTAATGAGGGAGAAGACAAATCCAGACTCTCGTGCCTTCAGTGGAAATTTCTCAGAAACACACGGCATATTCCCACTGTTAAAGTTTAAAACAATAATTGGTTCACAATCGTAACAGCTTAGGGTTTTGGGATCTGGTTGTGTAGCATGGTGCTAGAGCATCGGTAGTAGGAGGTCCTTGGTTCAAAATCCAATCCCCATTCTTACTTCATTGTAGGGTGGGGCTGGACCTATGTTTCTCCTCTGCCTCTCCACGTGCGGAATGGGGACATTCCTATGAACTTAAGGTTTTGGGAATAGTGGTAAACCAACAAAGTATATCACCTGACCAACTATACAGATGGCGACAAATTCAAATTAGCAACCAGCTTAAGAGAGATGTGGCCAGCCCACATGTTTGAGCCGATCAACTTTTTCTTATTGGTGGTTTGACTTGTGCATTGAAGTCTAGGGAAATATTGTGCATCTTCCGTGAGGAAAGGCACAGTGGAATTTACCCTCAAAATATAAAGCTTAAGCAAGGATCATGTAGATGCATACTATTGTTGCTTGATCCAGTTTGGCTACGCAGTGCTGTTACCTTGTATTATGAGTAATGATACCAGATTGTGCATTTGTTTGTTTACTTGTTTTCTCTAATTTTTAGTTTATTGGCTACTGAAGTATCAGTACAAGTTCTGGCCAAAAAATGAAAGATTAGAAAGTGTTCATAAAAATTTGCATGGTGATGTTCCTGTTAAGGTCACAAGTATTCACAGTTAGTTGACAATAAATGCAAATATGCTCTTATGAGAACGCACTTGACAACATCTGTTCTACTTAAACTTTTCTGCCACTGAAGAGTAGCATGCTAATGTATTGTCTGGAATCTGGATGATTTGCCTTCCGCTATCTGAAGACTATATTTTTGTTTCAGTTCGAACTTGTGTGCAATACTATCATGACTAATCGTATAGTGCTTTCAGTATCTGACTTTGAAATCCCGAAATTCTGACTGCAGAATTACACCGGTATGGTGGTGGGCTTGTGGAGGGAGAAACTAGAGATTCTTCTTCAGTCGCTCCTGACAATAAGCAGGGAGTAATTTCTTCAAAAACTCCAGGAGATGCTGTGGTAGTATCGGTCCCTCTAGTCTCATATTCTGATGTTTATCACCTTGGAGTTCCATCACAAAGATCATCTATTGTAATTCAGAGATCAGGGCCGAGAGCCCATCAGAAATGGAAGGGACCAGACAAAATCAGTAGGATATACGGTGACTGGATTGATGACATCGAATAGAATTTAGGATTGCTCGCCTGCAATGCATTGCGGTCGCCTACATAAATTAGATAGAAAACTAGATACCTAGTCTTTGTAAGGGATTACGGTATCATCGTGTAGCTGTAACATTTCTGTATAAGTTTCTGTATCCTCGCTTCGAGTTCAGGTTAATCGCGGGCTTGTTAAGTCGCATCCGATGTGTTTGTTTCATGTGAGAATTTTGTTGTTACAAATAGAAATTGAAGCTTTGTATCACTCTCCTAGTCTTAGTCTTGTTACCATATATAATTATGTGACGACCCTCTTTGTCCGAAAGAGACGATGGTCCTTAGTTTGTACCACTTTGTTCGAACTATCAGTTAAATAAGGTATTTATCTTTCATTCCCTATTCTCAAATTAGTCATAGTATTTGTATGTAGTCTTCTGCCTTTGAGGTTCTTTTGTACTGTTTGAAACTTTATTCTCTCGTATGATGCAAAATAGTATGACTGGATTTTTCTTTCTTATTCGATGAATGGGCAGGCATGATTCGAATTTGGGACTCCTTCTAGCATTGGAAAGAGAAGTGCTAACGCTGCACCAAGGGCCAAATATGGCATTGAAATATATGGGTGGCTAAATATATAGAGGAAACCAAGTGAGGTGCATCAAGGATGAGAATAGAAAGGTTCTTGCTACAGAGAACACGGTCAAAGACAGATGGATAGGTTATTTTCATAATATTTTCAATGAAGGGCATGAAAGAAGTAGAAATTACTCCTTTTATCGCCGAATTAGGAAGGAATGAAGAAGTGGTTGTATCTTTGAAAAAGATGAAGCATAGAAAAGCAGTGGGCCCAGATGATATATCGATCGAAGTGTGGAAAGTCTTGGGAGAGACGGGTATAGCATGGCTCACAGACCTTTTTAATAGGATTTTGAAAATGAAGAAGATGCCAAATGAGTGGCGAAAGAGCACTTTGGTGCCTACCTACAAGAATAAGGACGACGTACAAAATTGTATGAACTATAGGGGTATTAAGCTAATGAGTCATACAATGAAACTCTGGAAGAGAGTAATTGAGCATACATTGAGGCAAGAGACAAGGGTCTCGAACAACCAATTCGAGTTCATGCCAAGGCACTCAACCATGGAGGTAATCTATCTCTTACGTAGATTGATGAAAGATATAGATATATAAAAAAGGATTTGCAAATGGTCTTTATAGGTTCGGAAAAAGCGTATGATAAGGTCCCAAAAGACATTATTTGGAGGATTTTAGAGAAGAAAGGAGCACTAGTAACATATATCTAAGCTATAAAGGATATGTATGATGGAGCAAAGATTGCCGTAAGAACTCATGAAGGACAAACCGAAAGCTTCCCCATAACTGTAGGGTTACATCAAGGCTCATCTTTAAGTCCTTACCTTTTTGCATTAGTAATGGATGAGTTAACGGGACATATTCAAGATGATATTCCTTGGTGTCGCTGAAACTCAAGGAAAATTTTTATAGGACGACAATAAGGTCGGTGATGCTGTATGGCACGAAATGTTAGGCAGTGAAGCATCAACACGTACATAAAATGAGTGTAGCGAGGATGAGGATGGTTCATTGGATGTGTGGGCACACAAGAAAGGATAAGATGAGGAATGAGGATATCCGAGGTAAAGTAGGAGTAGCTAAAATTGAAGGAAAGATGAGAGAAAATCGGCTACGGTGGTTTGAACATGTGCAACGAAGGCCTACTGACGCTCTGGTTAGAAGATGCGACTATGAGATAGAGGTTCAGGGATGAAGGGGTAGAGGAAGACCTAGAAAGACTTTGGAAGAGACTCTAAGAAAAGACTTAGAGTACTTGGATCTAATGGAAGACATGACACAGAACCAAGCGTAATGGCGTTCTAGGATTCATATAGCCGACCCCACTTAGTGGGAAAAGGCTTTGTTGTTGTCGTCTTCTTTACTTTTGATCTGACGTTTGAGGGAGTGTGAGAAGTAAAAATGAGTGTGGATAACGCTATCCTATATATACGAATCTAGATTGAGAGACATTTTTCGACACACTTTTTTGGGGCTTTCATTTCGTAATTTTTCAAGAATCCAAACTGTTTATATTTCAAATCTTCCTTGCAAAAAAAATAGACAAATATAAAATCATTAAAAATATTCATTTCTAGTGAAGAAAATGAACGTATATATTTCTACAAAAACCACAAGGAAATGAGTGGGCCTTAATAATGTCAAAAAATGAGCTCACCAATTTTGACACACACATATATGTATACGTGTGTTAGGATACAAAGACACTCTCTTTTGACATAGATTTTGAAACACGTTTGTATGGGATCCACTCCATAATGTATTTCACCAATCCTAACCCTATTTGTGTGTGTGTGTTATTAATGAAGAAATTGGTGGTTTGGAATAATGGTGAAGAGAGTAATTAGTTGAGCCCCATCCTTCTCTCAAGGGCTCGCTCAAATTAAGCTCAGAAGTTTTGGTTCTTACCAGAGACTTCCACATCGCCAGCCAACACACCAAATTAAGGCAACAATTTTGTATGCTCACAAAAACATGAGGAGATGCATTGACAACATGCATGCCACCTTATTTCTCTCTTGCCAATTACTGACTGGAGGAAGTAATCCAACACACACAAAGTTAGATCCCAACACTAACACAAACAACATTACGTTCTCTTCTTTGTAGCTTATTCTCGTCAATATTACTAATACTATTATTGTTGTGTTCCGTCGTCTCGGAATATCCATGCACTAGGGCTGGCCGGAAGTGCAAGCCGATCTCCGGCCACAAAGTTAACACCAAGGTATTGCGGCTCAGTCTTCGTTATGCAAGGAATGTCATCGTCGACCACGAATACAAATTACTCCCCAGTACCTCAACATGCCGTCTCCCCTCCAATTACCATCCTTTTGACCGTCCTCCTTGTCTTCTTCTTTGCGGGTTTCTTTTCTATTTACTTTTGCAAGTGCTTTATGGATCACATCCTTGCCTCCTTTCAGAGCACACCCTCCGGAGATCTTGTGGGCACGGCAGTTGTACCCAAAGAAGGCCTTGACGTTTCACTCATAGAATCATTTCCAACATTTGAGTACGCAAGTGTCAAAGATTTTCGAATAGAGATTTACGGCCTAGAATGCGCAATTTGCTTGGTGGAGTTTGAGGACGATAGCATGCTACGCCTCTTGACGGTGTGTTGCCATGTTTTCCACAAGGATTGCATCGACCTTTGGCTCGAGTCTCATAAAACTTGTCCATTTTGCCGTGGAAATCTCGAAGTAGTAGCCCCGAGTTTGGCGGACAAGTCTCCGGTTCTTACTCATGAGAACCACGCCATGCAAGACATTCATGAAGGGCATGAGTCAGTGCTATTGGATTTGGATGCTGCCCGCATTGACATTAAAGATGAACAAGGCCAAGATCATCATCATCAAGGAAATAATGATAACAGTAGTAACAACAATAACAATATGGTTGCACAAGGGGAACAAAGTAGCAGCAGCACAACTCGAGATCGAGATCAAGATCACGATCAGAATCATGATCGAAACAAAGAGAATGAAACCGAAAGATTTTCGCGGTCGCATTCAACGGGGCACTCCATAGTTAGGCCTAGAGCAGATGATGATCGATATACGCTGAGATTGCCAGAACATGTGAAGAAAAAACTTATAAGAGGACATCATAACTGGACGGGAAGTTGTACTACATTTGGGGAGTTTTCTCGCCAAAGAGACAATGCAGGTGCTTCCTGCTTTGGAGAGGCCTCTGGCTCCGTTGGTGGAGGAGACATTAACAATGCCCAAAATGAAATCACAAAGATAGCACGAGGCCTAAAAACGTCTGTTACATTAAATCATCTTTCAAAAGGGGCCTATTACGAACATAACGGCCACGAAATACATTTAGTCTCTATCAAAGTTGTTTCCTAGGTCAACAACATGGTCTGCCACTATATTACGTTTTTTGTTGTCTGTAGATATTTTGGATACTGCATTTCTCTTTGTGACTAATATAATCTTGACATCACAATATGAAAGCTATGGTAAAATTTATCGTCTTTAGTCTTAATGAATTTGTACTTACAAAATAATTAAACATACATTTGATCAAAGACCAAAGTCATGCGTCCATGGAGTTACAGGGGAGGGGGAGTTGGCCAATAGATCTCTGATTTCTGAGTCTGTTTTTCAAAAAATAGAGAGTTTAAGGCTTAAGTTTCTATCATAATTCAACTCTACATTTGCCCAAATCTACATTTACGATACTCAAAATGATCCAAAAATATCATCAAAACTTGACAAAGAAATAATTTATGGGCTCATTAAAATGTTCGATGTCTGGAGTCAGTTGGTTCAATTATTTAGGGTAGCAAGGGACGAGGTTAATGAAGGGTCTGTGGGTTCTTTGCGCTTGCGTTTGCATGGAAAATAGAGCAATTGTGATGCGCAATATAATATATGCCGGCGTGTGAGAGGATAGGTGGGTTAATAGTTGGGGATATTGGTCAATTTCACACTGAAAGAGATATTATTGTAGAATATAGGACAATCAGGCTGCAAATGATAACAAAATTGCATCCTTAATACATGGCTCTCCAATATCCTCTTCTTTTCTCATCCTAAATACATGGGCATTCCTTGGAATCCAGATTTCAGAGGAAAAAACCCAAGACTAGAGGGGTATTTATGAAAGCATTTCTAGGTTACCAAATTCAGGATAGGCTGACTTAGAAAAACACCCTACTAAAGGGGGCAAATTGTTTCAACAATATTTAGCTGATGCATATGCCAAACTTGAAGAAGATAGGCTTGATTTCATTAGAGCAAATCAACTTCTTTTAGAACTGAGAGTCTTAGGGGAATTCATGAAGCACTTAAAAAATGAAAATGCAAGTGGTTGAAACATTGGTAAGAGAATTACCATGCCAACTTCTTTTACTAGCATCAAAGTTCTAAAAGACGCTAGGTACTAGTCGGGTGGCGGGCTCGGGCCTAGTGCCTAGGTGGACTAGGCGAATTTAAGTAAATCTATCATATTTCGTGTAAATAAATATCTGTTTATACTTAAAATATATAGGGTAAATTACATAGAAACCCTTAGGTTTGAGGTCTATTACAATCCCATACAACATCTTTAAAACATTTCACTTTCATACCTCACGTCCTATTTTATTTCAAAATAATACCTCCGTTACATTTTCCATCCATTAATCCATTAAATGCTGACATGGCTGCCAAATGTGGCCATGTGGCAAAAATATTTATTTGATTTTTTTTTAAACTGAATGTTCTAATTTTTTTTTTAAAAAAAAAAGCAAAACAAAAGTTGAACTCGTAAACCCCCTCCCCCCAACAAAACCCACCCACCCAACTAGCAACCCAGAAGAAGAAGAAGAAGAAGAAGAAGAAGTGAGCTGAGGAAAAGAAAAGAAAAGAAAAAAAAAAGAAAAAGAAAAGCTGAAATCGTAACCCCCACCTGAAGGAAAATTTGTGAAAAACAAGTTCATTTGAGCAACATCAACAACACGCAATTAACAATTAAAGACGGAATCATGTTTATATGCACTCAAAAACAAAACTTAACCCATGAAATTCAAAGCCTAGATAGGTGAACCAAGACTCAACTCAAGAACAAAGTGAGTTGAGAAATCTTATACCTTTGTTGATTCCTCTTTGCATAAGCAAAGGCTAATCACCCAAGGAGAGGGCCTTCATTCATTGCTTCTTAGCTCCATGGATTTCTTGGAGGAGGATGGTAGAATGGATTCTCCAAGTTCCCAAGAAAGGGAATCTCTAAGCATCCACACCAAGGAGAGCATTGATGAGGAGATGAGTGGCCTAGGAAGATTTAGATGCTAGTAAAATCTTCCTAGGGTGGCCAGCCTCTTAGAGAGCAAAGAGAGGTTTGTGTTCTCATCTTTTCTCCAAAAGAAACCTTAAAGATGAAATGGCTATAAAGTTGCCTTTATACCACTTCACAATAGAGTGGCAAACTTGCAATTAAGCCAAGTTCACTACCCTTCTCTTATATGGCCGGCCATGATTGGGTTCTTTGGGCTTTGAGGCCCTTTGTCATTCAAGTTGTCATACAACTTGAGTTATTGGGCTTGACATTCAAATCCCATTGGGCCTTGGGGCCCAAAACTAACCTGAGGTCTATAACGAACTTATTCGTTTGATTAATTGACATATTAATTAATCCTAGCCATAAATAATCAAACCATTTAATTATCCTTACTCATATTTGTTGTTTCTTCAATCTCTATGTTACACGGTGTACGATCCATTAGATTCCTTTTAGCGAGGCAGTGGGCGATTAGAACTCTTTCAAATTGATTCTGAATTGAAACTTACTTTCAATTCTCACTTTAGTGATTACTCACCTTTAGGGCTTCCGCAAACCATGAGTGACACCTAGCAGTATGTCATGGCTACCCAAGCTAATCAGAAGAGGTGGAGAACCTATTCAGTTTAGGATTGCAATGCAATACGATCTTTCTCTAATACAACACTCTTGACCACATTGTTTGGTTTGATAGTTTATTCATGTCTACTATCCAATGTGATTCATTTACTTATATGATTACTTTGAATGTGATTTGGAACGACTTCCTAAATCTCATTCATACTCTGGCCAGAGATTCTTAATCATATCATAGAGTATTCTCCTTCAAACTGTTTGAAGGTTAGAGATCCCTTGTTGCGCATTCACTTGCCTCCATGGCTAAGTGACTGAATCCCAACTACTCCGTGGACACCCTATGATAGAGTGACATTGACATAGTCAAAGATCAAGGACCTAACCACAAGACAACTATGATGCCTCAGGTCAAAGGACTACTTTGCATTATCCCAACCATGAGTTCTCATGTGACATGAGTATGAGAACTCCTCGTTGATCGTGTTCAGTGGACTCATTCTCTATTGAGCACCTACATGCTTGTCTTGGTATAAATCACACCAATGACTCGAGACCAATCACTCTCCCTAAGAGAAGACATAACACATACTGATCTTAACGGACTGTCAATGCCCAATTGGCAATCCTATGATTAGGAACGTTTAGGATATGTTTACGAAAGATAATGATCTCATGAATCTAACTTCTTTAGATCACATTCTCCCAATTGCATATTCCTTGGACTTATTGTTCAAGCATATAACATTTATATGAGACAGCTTAAAACAATAATCTTTGCCCTTTATATTAAACCAAATTAGTTTAACATGTGAAATGTCCGTAAAGTATCATCATATGATTGGTTTTAGGGCACATTTCCAACAATCTCCCACTTGCACTAGAGCCAATCAGCTTGGTCATCAGTGATGATACCTCTTCTATAGTCATTTCAAAAATTGCTGAGTAGTAGGCCTAGGCAATGGATATCTTTATGTTATCCATAGAAGCAACCTTGAGAATAACAACGTCACCATTATACATGATTCTCAATCATGTGGTTCAGTCTCTCATTTGAGTTCGGATCTTGATGAGACCTTGATTCCCTGGCTTGAGCTATCGCCCCATTAGTGTCGTAGTGTCAGCACACTAGAGACACTTTCTGGTTAGAACCGAATAGAGAGTTCATGAATGAACTTTCCCATCCAAACAACAATGTTGTAAGCTTCTATATGGCGATATATTTTGCATGCATGATGGAACACACGAAAGTCATTACTTTTAACGTTTCCACCCAAATATCTCTTTAGTCATAATAAAGAGATATCCAATTATCTTCTTCATTCATAATGAAGAGACATTCAATGATGGATTAGATCCATAGTCTAATACATTTACGCTTCCATTACGTTATTCTAATTCTTCCTCATTCTTGAGGAATCCATCCTTAGTATTTCTTAAATACTTAAGGATTCACTTGACAGTTGCCATGGTTCTGATCCTGGGCTTGCATCGATATCGTCTTGTTCTGATCTTAGTACAACTCATATCAACGTTTTTCATACAATATGAAATACGTAAATTACCTTTCCGCATATGCATAAAGGATTCCTTTTATGCATTATTTCTTTGGGAGTCAAAAGGAAAAGTTCCCTTTGTGAAGAGGAACTTCCTAGTCTCACTAGGATTGTCCCTTTTATTGAAGTTTATCATCACATGAGAAACTTCCTAGCATCTTTTGTCTATCACTAGGGATTGATATAAGCCAATTATATCCTGAAATCTATCATTATAGATTTCCATCCCATGTATATAGACTATGTCTCCCATATACATTCTATCATTATAGAATGTTTAAAGTCATAACTTTAACGAAGAAGAATTCCTTTCATTTCCAAAATTAATATATATCATGTATATATGTTAAAATTTAGGAATATGAGTAACTCCCACTAATCTTTTGTAAACCTAGTAAACAAAAGATTCATTTACATCTTTATGATAAATCAAACAATTTGATCCTTTTCTCATAAGATGCTTATAGCTCCCACTAGCTTGCTGAGATTCATGATGGATGGATCTCTACAACTTACATGTCTTGTAATTCCTAGTTTTAGACATATATTATCAAGACTATCTTGATAATGGTTTCGGAAACCCACATTATGTCAAAACATTGAATCACCCTTTAGTTGTAGCAAGCAATCTTCGAATTAATAGAAACCAAGACTATATCAAAGATGGTTTCTTCCAAGTCAACCAATCTCGTTGATTGTAGTCACCTTAAGCTACCAATTAGCTTTGAAGGTTTCATTATTTCGAATCAAATGGTTTTATACCATTTTCTTGAGTATATGTCGTACATACACTCAATGTAGTCATAAGGGTATCCATTCTTATTTCTTTCGAATTAAGAGATGTAACTCTATGACATAGTCATAAAGTTCAAACCATTCAACTGAGACGGTTTATAGATCCTTCTCGACTACCTTGGAGCTAGTGGTGTAGGAACTAGGTTGTTATAGTTGTTGATTATCATCTTGTCTCTCAACGAACCCATTCTTTGAGTTCTATCTCTCGTTCATTTGCTCTATCTTAGGCAAATACCATTGTAGGATTATAATGAATGACCCAACAAACAACCTTTGTTAGTTGGTCCATAGATATGATATCCAAATGTTAATTTAAGGATATCCCACAAGATTATTCTCAAACAAATATTGCTTATTAGCACAAAACCCAAATCTTAACTCAATTAAAATTTGCAACTCCGCCGTGCCCATACTTGGTTGGGGTTTGCTCTTGGGTTCAAAGGAAACATTTTTGTGGTGGTAATCATCAGAATACTGGTGGTAAACATTTTTGTGACCTTGTAAGTCTATGAATTTTTAATGATTACTGACCAAAATTCAAAAATCGTAATTAGTTTAATTAAAATCTAAATTTAATAAAACTCATATAAATTCTCGAAAATAATTTAAAATCTCGCTAAAACATAATACGTAATTTACAATAGTGAACTCTAGGAGCGAGATTTCATAGTGACCTTGAACACATACTTAGTTTTACATCTCTTATTTATTCTATGCTTAGAAAGTGTGACATGATATTCCTTGTCTTTCACGCCCCGATCCCGATGTCCTCGGGACATCGGAACGATCACGTGTTGGCCGACACCCGAGGGGTGATGAAAGCCATTTAATTAAAGCAAACGCCAAGAATGTGCACATAAGCATAAATATTATAACTAAAAACTAAAATGTGACGAAATAATGTAGGACATGTTCAGAGCATGAATATTCAACTGCCAACACTTAAGTAACGAAATAATGTAGGACATGTTCAGAGCATATGTCTAATACAGAGTACAAGCGGAAATTAAAATAGAGAAGTGCTATTACAATAAATGTCGAAGCGGAGAGGAAATAACACGATATCACTGGTAGGGGAATGTCTCGTAGCTAAAATCGTATTCCTTGCTCCTAACTCCTGAAGGGGGCGCAAAACAAACATGAGTGGACCAATTTGATATACATAATATAAAACAGTTATCAACATACTAACCCCTAGGTTTTATGAAAACATATAGCATGATAAATAAAATAGGTTTTTCGAAAACCTAACATGTCGTGCAATGTCTGAAATCATAACTCATATATATAATAATCATTAGTGAATGTCCAATATCCCTCCAGGCCCCATGCCAGCTCCCCGTCTCTGAGCGTACAGTCAGAGAAAAATATCCCTTTAGGCTCCATGCCAGCTCCCCATCCCTGTGCTAATAGCCAGAGGAAAACCATTTTAGGCCCTATGCCAACACCATAACCGTCGCCCAGGATGGACTAGAATCTATCCCTCGTCCCGTAGCGGAATAAGGACCACTAGGTAAGTACAAAACCAATGAACATATATATTTGAAAAGCAACTTCATAGTATAAAGTCATTCATCTTCTATACTATAAAGAGGTGTTCTAAACATGTTCTAAATATTATATCGTCATCCATCAAATATTCTATAAGAACACGGGTTATAAGAAAAATAGTAATAATTCAAACTAACCTCAATAAGCATGTTATCTCGTAAAACATTTCATAAAACGTAATCATTAAATCATGTTTTTCATGTATGCATTTCTTCTATTAAAACATGCATTTTTAGAAGGGGTCTACTCATAGTACTTCGTCGTTGAAAGCCGCACTGCTAGCAAAGATAGAAATGCCACAATATATGCACCTAAGCACATAAAGGGTCTAACTTAGTCAAACTCTATTCAAAAGAATTTACTTGGGAAACAGACTTCAAAAATGGGTTTAGGACGTCGAAATTAGCCTAGGAGGGTCTTAGACGAAACTTGAAAAAGTCAACGGTCAACGTTGACGAGTCAAAGTCAACGTTGACCAAGTCAATTAGGTCAAAGTCAACCAGGTCGGACTGGTTTGGGTTAGATCTGGGTTGGGCTTAAAGGGTTTGGGACTAGGGTTTAGGCAAACAGGCCGAAGGCCTCTAGTCCTCACATGGCCCGAAAGCCTGACTGAAAGGGCTTGAAGCCTTGGTTCTCACACGGGCTTGGGTTCACAAGGTTTCCAATTGGGCTGGGCTTAAAGGCCTGGCCTGATTGCATTTGGGTTTTAAGGAAATTAAAATAAACATAAAATAGGAAACGAGTAAGGGTTTTGGGCTGGCTCTTAACGGGCCTAAAGCCTAAGGGTTTTGAAACGGTCTGAAAGGCCTGGGTTAGACAGAGGTGAACACTAGAGCTTTCTTAGCTCCGGCCGATGGCCAACAAAGACCCTAGGTCCCGATCTAGGTACCAAATGGAAGCACAAGGTGAGAGGAGTACTTTAATACCTTTGGTTCGCTGTGAAACGGTTAGTGATGGTCGAAAAATTCCTCGATGCTCATAGGCTCGCGGGAGCTGGGTGTGCTTTCCTCAAGCCGATCTTGTGCTAAACCTTACCAACAATAAGGAGATTTCTCAACAATCGAACCAAACCTTAACCTAAAATAGAGAGAGAGAAGATCCTGAGGCTTACCTAGCCTGAAAGACGAGAAGATCTTGCCGGAGGGTTTTTTGTCTTCCATCGTCCTCACAGTGACAAGAGAGAGATGAGGTGATGATGATGGTAGTGATGACGATGTCGAGGGGGTTGTGGTGAGGGATGGACACGGTTGTGGGTCACAGGGTGAGAGGGTTTCGAGAGATGTGGGAGAGAGTGCAAAGAGAGTGAAAAGGAAAAAGGGAAAAAGAGAAAGAAGAGGATCACAAGGTAGGGGAAAAAGGGAAAAGCTGGGGTGCTGCCATGTGGCAGTTTGTGAGGGAAGATAGAATCCCTATTCTAGATTCGGATTGGAGAAGTGAGAGGGACCAAGTTGATAATTTCATTAAACTTTTGGGGAAAATATGAATTCATACATTAAATAAGGGAGCGGGGTGTAACCTTGTCTTCACTTAGTTTATGAATATTGGGATTGTATGATGGAAGATGTGAAGAAGGCTATTTATAAAACAAGGAGCTTGATGAGTAATCATAATTCTTTGATGCTATGTATGAGGTGCTAACACAAAGATGGACTAAGAGTAGCACACAACTCTATTGCATGGCACATTCTTTCAATCCAAGGTAACTTTCTTGAGAGTTTTAGTAAATTTATTTAGTTGGTTTTAACTATTATGATCTTTTCATTTATCACTTATAGGTATTATAGGAATGAGTGGCTTGATGGTGCTCCAAACCGTGTTGCTCCGCATGAGAGATCTCAATAGAAAGAAAAAAAATGCCTTGAGCAATACTTTGCTAATAGTGTGGAGAGAAGTGTCAATGAGGAGTATGCTGCTTTTTCGGCTAATCTTGATGATCTTCAAATAGTGATGCTATGGGTGTTAGATTTCCAATGGAACCGGTGAAATGGTGGGTTGTTCATGGAGCTTCTGCTCCAACTCTTCAATGTTTGTCTTCGAAGCTTCTAGGACAACCTTGTTTCTCTTCATGTTGTGAAAGAAATTGGTCAACATATAATTTTATACATTCTTTGAGGAGAAATAGGATCGCACCTCAAAGAGCTGAAGACTTGGTATACGTTCACAATAATCTTTGTCTTCTATCTAGGAGGACCAACCTTTATAAAGAAGGTAAATTCAAGATGTGGAATTTGGGTGGGGATGAATTTGATTCTTTGAGTATGGAACATGCGGGTGTGCTCGAAATTACAAGCCTTTGACTTGATGAACTGATTTGGAGGCCGTGATCTTTACTAATGACTACGATGAAGTTCAAGAGGAAATATAAAGGGAGATTTGAAGACCATTGAGACTTGAATCATGTGTTGTTTTAATTATTATGTATGCTGAATGAATTTGACGAACATGAGTACTCTTATATTATGAATTGGAAGTATTCTTTTTAATAGAGTTTGCAAGACGTATATTTTGTTATGTTGCATGCACAAACAAAATATATGTAAAATGTATGCTACCTCTGTTTCTTATGCAAATACATTATATTTTGGAAAACTACGCTAAGAAGTATTTTGTGAATTGATGCCTTTCTAGAAATTTTCGAATCATCCTTTTGTTTTAGTTCTGTGTTAGCACATGATATTATTTTGCTTCACTTGCTGGTTATTTGTTAGGCCGTCAAATTTGCATACTAGTTATTGACACACTCCTCTGGAAGTTTTTTAATTTGCATGACAAAATTTTCAACCCGCTGCACCTCGCGGGCATAAACTCTTGTAGTAAATAATAATTTAGAGGGAGAGAATAATAAGACTACAGTTGTCTAGCTTGATTGATTTTTCCTTGGCCTTATGCTTTTATTTATACTAATCATGATGAGCTTTACTTGCCCTCAAAGTAATACAAATCATTCAAGAAAAGGAACTTCTAGATCCTATAAGATTCCTACATCTAGTTTACACAATCACATTCTTGTTGCAATATTAATTGCGATACTCTCATTTGAGTGTGTAAATTAAAGAAGCAATCACATCAGGTCTTTAGAAAAATGTGAAAATTAGTTGATGAATTTTTCTCGTCAGGCACAACAATGCATACACGAGTCTCACAAGTAAGGTTCACGTAAAAGTATAGTCTCACCAAAACCTACTACAATAAACCCAATGAGAGGTGCTATGTTACAATTTGTACCCAAATTCTTAAATTTGACTAAAATATTTATATGTATTTAATAGAATCACCATTTTGCCGGTCAAATGGTGATTCTATTAAATACATGGGGTGTGCTATCTGCACACTCCTTTTTACTTCTCACACACCCCTGTTAATTTCTGTCTGTTATATCTTCTTCAATTCATCTGATCCGACGGCCGAAATCTAAAAAAGTGTGAAAGAAGTAAAAAGGGGTGTGTGGATATCACACCCCTAAATACATATATATGAATATTGGAACGGTAGATGATCATTGTATTACATACATGTAAGAACTATAGTTAGTCTCCAAGTTTAATAGATTTATTATCATTCAATACTATAGTGTACTTTTTATTTTTTAAATTCGAATATCGTGAAAAAGAAGTTTTAAAAAAAAAAGATTTAGTGGGGCCTTTTTCCTAAAAAAAAGTAATATTAAATAATTATGCGCCAAAATTCGGCCAAATGGCTATGTATGTAAATTGAAGAATTGTTGTAGGATAATTCGGGACCATGACTCAAAGCTCCACCGCCGGCCAACACAAATTCTCAGGTGACCGTTCACCTCTATTCTCTTTTATCCATGGATTCTCTTCCCGACTCCTTCAATCCAAACAAACGTTGGTGGGTTGTAAAACCACACAAATTTAACCCTCTTTTTGACAATTGTAGTATAGATGTAAGTAGGGTATCGTTCTAGGCCGGGGATTAGGAGGGATTGCTAATCTACTCTAAATTGATTTAAAAATATTAAACAAGATTCAAAAACACAAAACTAGGAAAAAGCCACTTAACTAAACTCTAATAACTCAAAACAATTACTTAGACTCAAACTAGATACTAGGGACTGATTTGGATGGAATTTGAATTAAAAGATTAAAAACAATAAAATCTAATTAAATAATACAGCTTAACAATGGGGGGGGTGTGGTTTTGACGAAAATTAAAACTAAACTTAAATAAGTTGCAAATTTGACAAAAACATGAAATTAAGGTGAATGGATGGGTGATGGACTAGCTAGAGGGTTTTTCCCCACACATGACACATATGCAACGTAAATTAATTTTCAGTTGTTCTTTCGATAAATTTTAAATCTCAACACTCCAGATTAACCGTGAACAACACTTTTTTAATCTTCAAGTTTTCCTTAAGTTATTGAATTGGACGGAAAAACGCATACAACAATTCAAAACATTCTTCAAAAGTCCCCTACGTGAAAAGCACAATAGAGATACAATCAAAGATCATTAAGCTTTGTGAAAACTATAAGCATTGACGAGGCATTCATAACTATGAAAAGCATGATACTCTTGCCAAGAATTTACTTAACTCGATTGTGGATAGCAACCTTCACTACTCATGAATATAAGTTCATAACGATTAGGTGAAATTCCCTTATATTCTAGCATCAAATTCATGCATGCAAACTAAGTATGCATCCTTAATCGACATACAAGAATAAGTTATCAATCAAGCAGTTAAGCAAATTAAATTCACAACTCAGAAATCACAACTGAAGGTAATCAATTCATATTACAAATATATTCATGGCTTTGAATTAACCTCTAGCCAAAACAAATTTAGTTACACATTATTCTTAAATTAAAACAAAAATAAAACATAAGGTTGAGAAGATAAAACCGAAAGAGAAGAGTGCACAGATTTGTTTTCGTCTTTCCCTTGCCAAGCTTGTAGTGCCGAGCCTGGTTCACTGCCTCTCTGTGCAGTTTTTGCACCCTTAGTTATTGCCCTGTGTGCACTCTTTAATGAGCTCGCCCTATGCACGCTGCCCTCTGGCAGCCTCTGATTTGCCCGCTGCTTAAGGCAGCTTTGCTGCTCTTAATTCCCACGATGCCTCCTAATTGGCACGCTGCCTAGAGGTAGCTTCTGTCCTCCGCGCTGCTCTAGCAGCTTCTCTATCCTCCTCCTGCGCCTGTTCTGTCCGTGACTCTGTGCACTGCACAGACTGATTGGCTCTCCCCGCTGCCTCTTGGTAGCCTCGCTGCCTTGCACTCCTACTGAGCCATGCCTTCTTAGCAGCAAAATGGGCGCTGCCCTTATTATTTTTTTCTTCTGTTTTCTCTGGCAGCTTGCTGCCCTCACTTCTCACCAAATGGGCCCTGCCCACTTCTTTTTTATATCTTTTGATCCGTGCATCATTGCTGCCTTGCTGCCTGATTGGCAGCCTATTTCTTTCTATCTTTTTGCCGAGCCTTTCTTTAATCTCTCTCCACTGGCAGCCTCTTATCTATCTTCTGTTTTGCACCATGCCGTGTGTCTCTTTGTATAATTGTTGCCTCCCACTTTGCTTCTTTATTATTTCCTCACTTTAAGCCGTGCCCTACTTTTGCATATGCTCCTTCAAACAAACAAAAGGGCGCTGCCCTCTAGTCTGTCCTCTGTGCCTTTCTCCTTATGTATTACTTGTGTAAATATTCCTTTTGCTAAGCCATGCACATGTGTTTGCCGCTGGCATTTATTTTTCTGCATGACTTTTCTTATGGTACGAAAAAATCAAATAAGTGAGCAAGGCAGTTTTTACGAATTTGTCACTTAAAATCTCACTTGTGTTCTTTTTCTTTTATTTGCTAAACAAATCATATAAAACAAAAAATCAAAGTAAATAGCTCAAAATATAAGGAACTAACTAAGAAAAGACAAGTGAATTTGATGTAAAATATATATAAATATGAGCTTATCAAATACCGCCACACTTAGCTTTTGCTAGTCCTCGAGCAAAATAAAGAAAACATGAACAAGTAATAACATGAAAAACATTAGCTTCCCCCTATGTGACCCTCATAGAATTTCATTCGAGAACACAAATCATCAAGAACCATAGCTAGAACCAAACAAGCTAATCCAAGTTCATCTTCCTTATTCAAATATTAGCAGTAATCTTTGAATCATCCTTGAAGTGTAGTGTGTGAGATAGCCATGCTAATGCAATTTCAAGTTTTTATTTTTAAAATCATCATATGCAAACTGGCGATCTTCTCACGGGACATACACTCAATCACACATGTGTTTAGTTTTAATGTGTTTCGCTCAAAGAATCAAATGTGAAAGTTCTACCATAAGCTTGCATAAAGATCACTTCTCCACAATCATAATTGCAAAACTTAAATCAAGAGGACTTTTATTGGATGTAATGAGGCTTAGGGAGAGGGGTATTGAAACGAAAGAATAGGTAAACACAAGTTCCAAGCTACATTGCAAGCAATTCTTTTGTTTAGATTTATAAGAACTCAAGCTCTCCAGCGATTCTTCTAGCACCTCCAACCACACCCTTAAAATGAAGCTTTAAAAACTTTTTATTTGCTTCGTATACAATCTTTCTTTTTCTTTTTCTCTTCTTCTCTTTTTTTTTTTTTCCAGAAAATACAAACATGAAATACCCCCACACTTATTCTTTTGCCAAACTCCTTCAAAGTTCTTCATAAACATTTCTTATAAGATAATCTCACATTGCTCACTAGCTCGCTTGGAAAGGGTAAGGAAAAATGTTTGAGGTATAAGGGTAGACATATCTGGTGATAAGAAATAAAAGGCTCAACATAAACGGCTCAAATTGGCAATCTAATGATATCATTTTTCTTTGGGAAATATGGTTATTTGGGCCATGGTGTTAAACCTAATGCCTCTATCATTTTCAAGTTCATGCAATCAATGACAAATATTTCGAAAGATCGTTACGCAAGTTCTAGAGATGTATCTTACATAAGTTCATCACACATGAAAGAATAGGAGTGTATGAAAAATGCACACACTTTCAATAGGCTCAAAAACTCACATAGGATGTATATGGTTACTAAATTCACATATGAAGCTTTAAGTCATGCTTTAGTTTCACATCAACAAGGCTATGTGCATTTGGTTTTTCAAGAATGATCAAACATGTACAATACTAACAAGAGAATTAGGAATTTCACACAACACATGTTAACTAAGTTCTTGATAATCATGGTTCAAATTTCATCCAATTATATCATTGGGTCGGGAAACTAACCAAAATCTAATTCAAAACAATAAGGAAAACAAGACAATATTTTTTTTTTGGATTTTTAAATTTTCTGAAAAAATTTAATTTATTAAAAAAAACAAAACTAATTAAGAAAACACAAAGCAACAACACGGGAACAAATGAAACCAGTTCGTAGTCGAAGGTACAAAAATTTTCAATTTGGTCATTTTTTATACTCTTTACCCCCACACGTAAACTGGACATTGTCCCCAATGTCAGAAAACATTAATATGCAAAATAAATGTAAAAATAAAATGAGTAAATGAAAAGAAACAAAATAAAGCAATAGGACTGAAAACTTCCCTAATTTGCAGTAAAATTAAGTGATGACCCCCAAGCTTTAATTCTGCAATCAACTTCAAGGGTGGAAATAACCAAAAATTCCTGCAAAGAAAAGAAATAAATCAGTTAAGCACGCAAGAAAATGTAGAAAATGCAAACGAAAAATTGAAAATGACAATAAAAGACAATGAATAGAACTAATAGGTGATCATTGGTCGTGCTTGTTGCTTTTCCACAGCTTTCATCTTGAACTGGACGAGACTTTTTTCTTGCAAGTGATCCTCAGTTTAGTTGAGGATGAATCAGCACATTGTCTCCACATGCTTCAAGTACTCAGGTCTCCATGCAGATGTGCATCTTCTTTAGTTCTTGGATAATCTCAGACTCCGCCTTCATCTGGATGCAACTCAGACTCCTCCTGCTTCGTCTGTGAGATACTTTTGCTTTTGAAGAAGTACCTCTACACAGGTTTATTTTTGAAGTGGGCTGGGAGGGGTCTGAGATGAGTACTCGAGAGCAAGACTAGGTAAGCAATCAGGATCTCTCTTTCTCCGTGTTCTTCAGATGAAGGTGAAGAGAAAGCATGATATGAGATACTTTTGCTTTTAACCTTCATGATATGAAATACTTTTGCTCTCGATGATTTGTTTTCTGAGGTGTTCCAAGGGATGAAGAATACTGAGTAACTCGAAAGGTTTCTTTGAGAATACATTCTCGGAGATGAAGAAGTGTTGAGAGGGTGTGCCTTTGCTATGGAAGACGAAGGTAGATACTTATAGGAATTTCTTCACAACCGGAACTATTCTCTTACTCTGTCGGCAGCCGGTGGATGGATGAACAGTAAGGGTTACGCGCTTTCTGACAAAGCTACCCCGCAATTTCCGCAAAGCTGAAAGTTGCATGTGACGAGTGACGACACGTCCGGAAAATTCGTGGATCGGCTCGTCGTTTCTGAGCAAGCCCAACTTTGATAAAGGAGTCCGGCTTTTGAGAAAGGAACGCCTCTTTTGAGAAAGGAGCGTCTCTTCGATTTGCGTTTGGACGCCTCTTCGATCTCTGAGGAGTGCCTCTTCGATTTCTGAAGAGTGCCTCTTGGATTTCTTCTTTTTATAGAGGCACTAATTTGCTTCCACAACACACTTGAGTTTATTCCTGTAAACACTCCCTTCTTGCACTTCTGCATTCTTAATCTTTCCGATCTCGTCTTTCTCAACACCTTCCGAAAAATGTCTTGCCCCTCTAACCGTCGCCTTAACTTGAATGTCGGGGAAGACGATGACTTGTCTTCTCCGAACAACATTTGGCATCCGTCCTTCATATCCCCCAATGGTCCTCTTACAGTTGGGGACTCAATGATGAGAAACGATACAACCGCTACTGTGGTAGCTAGAAATCTTCTCACTCCAAGAGACAATAGGTTGCTATCCAAGCGGTCAGACGAGCTGGCTGTTCAGGAATCTCTGGCTCTCAGCGTCCAGTGTGCAGGCTCAGTTTCAAACATGGGCCAACGCCTTCTTGCACGATCTCGTCAGGTTGAGTCTCTAATGGCTGAGGTGGCTAGTCTTCGACAAGAGGTCAGAAGACTCAGGAATGAGAATAAGGAGTTGCACATGCTCGCAACTAGTTACTTAACAAGTATGAAGAGGAAGCTGGACCAGCTGCAGGAGTCGGACGTTCGGATTCAGAGTGATCATCAAAGGTTTATGGCGTTACTCCCGAGGTTTATGTTGCCTTCGTCATCTGGAGTTGCACCAAGTGTTGAGGCTCCGGAGAATCCAACTCTGGCGCTTCGTCTTTCCGGAGCTCCGTCGACTTCTGAGGCACCACCTGACCAATGACCAATGAATGCTATTAGTTTACACATCATTGTAAAATATTTCTGCTTTTATTTGTATTGTATTTTTTTTTCAAGCAGTTATCATTTCCAAAAAAAAAAAATCAATGTAAAAACGTCCACGAAAATCAAAATCTTATTTATCCTCCCTCACACTTAAAATAAACCTAGCCCTCAAAGCTTTAAACACAAACTAAACAAAAATCAACCAAATAACACAACTAACTAAACAAAACAAAATGAAAGTAGTGAAAAGAAGGGTGTAAGAATGCAAATCTGATTTGGTTAGCAATTCCAAAGTCTCCCTTCGTTGAATGCATGGGTTGCCTCCCAAGAAGCGCTTGCTTTTACGTCTTGCAGCCGGACGAAACTTTCTATTAGACTCCCCTTGGCTCCACAGCATGGAATTTATCTTTCAATGGGAGGTGATACTTGAAATGATCCGGCAATGGTCTAAATTCTAGGGTGGGTGCTTAATTCATCAAGATCAGCATGTTAGCATAAAACAAAATTAAAATTGGAGAAGATGGCTTACTTGCTTTCTCCGATACAAACTCAATGACAAACACCACGTCCTTGAACGTCTCAGGGACTTTGCACTTGGCCAGATTGACTATGATGGTTGTGGCTTGTCCCGTGTCATCAAACTCAACTTCTTTGGAATTGGTTGTCTCAACTACATCCTCTTTGATGCATTCAACATATTCTTCGGCCACTTCATTATCTTGAGTCCTTTTTCTTGGTGTACAACTCTCTTCAAACAATTCAACATAATCTGGAACTTGATTTGATGCACCAAGAATTGGGATATCACTTTGGACCTTTGGAAGAGCTTCCACAATGTATTTTTCACTCTCTTTGATATTTTTCACTCTCTTTGATATTTAGAATGAATTGAACTTAGAACTTTCTCACCTGAGTTGGATGGCATAGGGACTTGAGGAGCTTGCAGCAAGAATTCTTCTAAACTACCCAGGTCGTCCTCCTCCTCTTCTTCTTGCAGCAACAATTCATCCATGTTCGGGCTATGTTTGGATGGTTCTGGGACATCTTCAACCTCTATATCACTTTCCAAAGTGATGGCTTCATCGATTTCAACATCTCCTATTGAATTTGCAATGTTGGAATTAGAGAGTTCACTTTGATCTTGAATCTGTGCCATGAACTCCATAATCTGCCTAACTTGCTTCTCCAATTCATCCACCTTGTTGGCTTTATTTTGCATCTCCTTGTTTCGATTTTCTCCTTCCTGGTTCAAAGAGGTGAGTAACTTCTTAAACATATCATTATCCATAGATGTACCTGAATTGAATTGGGCAGATTGTGATGGAGGATGTGGTGGTGGACATGGCCATTGATAGAACTTATCAGATGGCTGCAATTGTTCTTCTTTTTGTGAGCCCTGCGTCAAAGAGATTAGTCCTTCAAGAATTTCATTATAATTTATGGGCATACTTTGATTCGATTGGAGTTGTTGTGGGGGATGTTGTGGTGGCTGCATAGGTCTTGAATAGAACTCCTCTTGCTGCCAATATCCACCTTGTTGAAATTGTTAAGGTTCATCCCACATATGATCTGAATATTCTCTCCAATCCGAATTGTAAGCGTTGGAAAACATGTTGCCCCTTGATTGGCTATGGCCTTGAGATCCCCAAACATCTTCATTTGCAGAAAATTGAGGACATTGATGAGTTTGATATCCTTGCCCATAGGGCACATTAAATGTAGGGACACTTGGCATTGTGGCCCTTTCGGCATTATTAGTCAATTGAGAAGTGAGATGTGCCAATTAAGCTTGAACGGTCGCAAATGCCATGTCTTGCTCCATTTGTACCTAAAATTAAAGAAAGAAAACTAAATCAAATATCAAAAGTAAAAGACACAAACACAAATATAAACATAAACACAAACAAAAATAAAGGGATTAGCAAATTTGCTAATCCCCGGCAACGGCGCCAAAAATTTGGTGGGTTGTAAAACCACACAAATTTAACCCTCTTTTTGACAATTGTAGTATAGATGTAAGTAGGGTATCGTTCTAGGCCGGGGATTAGGAGGGATTGCTAATCTACTCTAAATTGATTTAAAAATATTAAACAAGACTCAAAAACACAAAACTAGGAAAAAGCCACTTAACTAAACTCTAATAACTCAAAACAATTAGTTAGACTCAAACTAGATACTAGGGACTGATTTGGATGGAATTTGAATTAAAAGATTAAAAACAATAAAATCTAATTAAATAATACAGCTTAACAATGGGGGGGGGTGTGGTTTTGACGAAAATTAAAACTAAACTTAAATAAGTTGCAAATTTGACAAAAAACATGAAATTAAGGTGAATGGATGGGTGATGGACTAGCTAGAGGGTTTTTCTCCACACATGACACATATGCAACGTAAATTAATTTTCAGTTGTTCTTTCGATAAATTGTAAATCTCAACACTCCAGATTAACCGTGAACAACACTTTTTTAATCTTCAAGTTTTCCTTAAGTTATTGAATTGGACGGAAAAGCGCATACAACAATTCAAAACATTCTTCAAAAGTCCCCTACGTGAAAAGCACAATAGAGATACAATCAAAGATCATTAAGCTTTGTGAAAACTATAAGCATTGACGAGGCATTCATAACTATGAAAAGCATGATACTCTTGCCAAGAATTTACTTAACTCGATTGTGGATAGCAACCTTCACTACTCATGAATATAAGTTCATAACGATTAGGTGAAATTCCCTTATATTCTAGCATCAAATTCATGCATGAAAACTAAGTATCCATCCTTAATCGACATACAAGAATAAGTTATCAATCAAGCAGTTAAGCAAATTAAATTCACAACTCAGAAATCACAACTGAAGGTAATCAATTCATATTACAAATATATTCATGGCTTTGAATTAACCTCTAGCTAAAACAAATTTAGTTACACATTATTCTTAAATTAAAACAAAAATAAAACATAAGGTTGAGAAGATAAAACCGAAAGAGAAGAGTGCACAGATTTGTTTTCGTCTTTCCCTTGCCAAGCTTGCAGTGCCGAGCCTGGTTCACTGCCTGTCTATGCAGTTTTTGCACCCTTGGTTATTGCCCCGTGTGCACTCCTTAATGAGCTCGCCCTATGCACGCTGCCCTCTGGCAGGCTCTGATTTGCCCGCTGCTTAAGGCAGCTTTGCTGCTCTTAATTCCCACGATGCCTCCTGATTGGCACGCTGCCCAAAGGTAGCTTCTGTCCTTCGCGCTGCTCTAGCAGCTTCTCTATCCTCCTCCTGTGCTTGTTCTGTCCGTGACTCTGTGCACTGCACAGATTGATTGGCTCTCCCCGCTGCCTTGCACTCCTACTGAGCCGTGCCTTCCTGGCAGCAAAATGGGCGCTGCCCTTATTATTTTTTTCTTCAGTTTTCTCTGGCAGCTTGCTGCCCTCACTTCTCGCCCACTTCTTTTTTATATCTTTTGATCCGTGCATCATTGCTGCCTTGCTGCCTGATTGGCAGCCTCTTTCTTTCTATCTTTTTGCCGAGCCTTTCTTTAATCTCGCTCCATTGGTAGCCTCTTATCTATCTTCTGTTTTGCACCATGCCGTGTGTCTCTTTGTATAATTGCTGCCTCCCACTTTGCTTCTTTATTATTTCCTCACTTTAAGTCGTGCCCTACTTTTGCATATGCCCCTTCAAATAAACAAAAGGGTGCTGCCCTCCAGTCTGTCCTTTGTGCCTTTCTCCTTATGTATTGCTTGTGTAAATATTCCTTTTGCTAAGCCATGCACATGTGTTTGCCGCTGGCATTTATTTTTCTGCATGACTTTTCTTATGGTACGAAAAAATCAAATAAGTGAGCAAGGCAGTTTTTACGAATTTGTCACTTAAAATTTCACTTGTGTTCTTTTTCTTTTATTTGCTAGACAAATCATATAAAACAAAAAATCAAAGTAAATAGCTCAAAATATAAGGAACTAACTAAGAAAAGACGAGTGAATTTGATGTAAAATATATATAAATATGAGCTTATCAAACATCTCAAAGAAGAGTTACTATTCTTTCACTCTCTCTAAAATCATCGGCTTCACTAAACTGTTGATTATTTTTTAATTTAACTTTGTTTTGCGGAATTTGATAACTTTTTTAGGTTTGTGAGCAATTTGAGCGGATCTTCAATGATGGAGATGTTGGAAATATGCCCTGAAAGTCAATCTTTGGAAGAAACCTTTCAGGACATTGAATTGATGTATACATATGACTCTTATACATCGGAAGGAAAAGGTACTAACTAGGACTATCTCAATTAACGAAATATGTCCTAAATAGTGAATCCATGGACAATGGATCGATTGAAGAAGTAATCTAATGATGTTAGACTACAGAGACCTTCTTCACATAACCATCATGTCCAAAAGGTTCCTGGTCATAGGATTGTCGGAGGGATACTGACAATGCGTAGATAAGTACATACTGTGTCCCCTTCAAAGAGAAGGATGGAAAGTCTCATCCCATTCGTGTTGAGACACTAAGACAAGTATGTAGGTGCTCATTAAGGGAATGAGTTCACTGAACGCAATCGAACGAGAGTACTTGCATGGAGGTCTACTCACATGTCAAGCAAGTAACTCTGATAGTTGGAATAATGTAATTAATCCTTTGACCTGAGACATCATTGATGTCTAATGGTTAGGTCCTTGATCTTTGACCATGTCAAATGGCATTCCATTTGGAGAGTCCACGGCATTCTTGGGATCAAGCTATCTAAACATGTAGGCATGTGAATGGTCAACAAGGGATCTCTAATCCTCGTTAGAGGAGGATACTCTAAGATATGATTCGGAAATCTTCGGCCGAAGTATTGAGCGTAGTTAAGGAAATCGTTCCTGTACGGCTCATATGAATCATATAAGAACGTATAATCACATTAAGGGTTTGACATATTACATCCATACCCTACTGATGTGATTAAGAGTATTGTATTGGAGAAGGATCGAATTGCATTGTAATTCCAACTGAATAGGTTCTCTGAATAACTTCTACATTAGCTTGGGTAGCCATGACATATGTTTAGATGTCACTCATGGCTTGTGAGTTCTTCTAGATGACTAAATGTAATCGTCAAAGAAGAACGTGAATTAAAAGCAAGTTTTAAATCAACAAGTGATTGGATTAAATCAATTGGATCGATGCCAATCATCTCACTGCCTTGCTAATTAGAACCTAAAAGATTG